>VZTJ01002670.1:136602-149211 GCA_013397795.1 Orthonyx spaldingii | reverse complement strand
GTTTGTTTTCAAACTAGTACAAGGGTCAAGTCAGCTTCAAACACCTTCATTAAAGCACTTACATTTTCTCAATGCTGCTCTGGACGCTGGCCATGCCCTGTCACACAGGCACACAACAGCACTCCCACTGGAGATGCCACAGACACCTTTGTGACAGCACTAGGAGCTGAAACATCAGGTTCTGGCCTCTAATGTCTTGTAGCATTGTTTACCTGATCTACGAGCTGGCTCCAGGTTCAGAGCACACCTGTGTCCCAGCAGAGAGTGTGGCTGTGACCACTAAAGGCCATATCCAAACCGGCTTTAATCAGTCAGTGCAAAGCCAGAAGGGGACACAAAATAAACTCCACTATTGGCAGCAGGTCTGCCCAGGGCTGGAACTTCTGCCCACATGCCCTCAGTGTCAAACTGAAGCTGGGAACATGGCTGTGAATGCTGCACAGTCTGCAAAGGCAGACTGTCCCTATAAAATGCAACAGGCCTATAAAACTATTTTGTCCAATTAAGACATTATATAGCAAGGTTAAATCAATGAAAATATTTACTGAAAGGCTTCCAAAAAACCATTAGTCATTCCTGTAATGACAGACTGAAGAATGCATGGAACTTGACATTTATCAGCATGGTCTTCCATAAATCAGGTACTTTAAAATTATTTGAAACTCTTAAGGTAGATATACCATCAAGACAAGACCTTATCCTCCTAGCTTCACCATAGGAAAATAAATCAAACATTTGCCTGAAGCAGCCACACATTTAATCCAGACAGTTTTAGAATCTGAGTAAATGCTAACCTGGGTATTTTGGAATCATATGCGGAAAGTCCTAAATTTAACTCCTCTTTTAAAAGTTTGGCAGCAACATAGGAGCCTTTCAGAGAAGGCTTTTGGATGGCTCTTCCATATTTAAGTCAGGGGTTTTTTATAAAAAGAAGACTGGTTTTGGATCATCTTTCTTACAGTGTAAGAGCAATACAGAAATGCTCACTGTTTCTTTTTGTTGCATTCTTTCACATCTGAAACTAATTCTCAGACTGTAATTAAAGGAGGCAACACATTATCCTGACTCCAGTTCTGAAAGTGAGCTATCTTAGAAGGCTCAGCTGGGGGGTCTCAGTGTGAGCTCCTGGAGATCCAGTAACAGTAGGACACCAGTCCATCACAGAGTCAACGTCAGCTCCAGGGAAGCTAACATTTTTCTGTCATTCTCCACTTGGGAATCACAGAAACACTCATTATTTTTAATTCAAATCATAGAATAAGGTTCTTTTGTAGAAGAGAAATTTAATCCTATCTTGCTGTGACCAAAGCACGGGGAGATGAACCATTCTGCTCCTGGACACTTCAGCATAGAAACTATCACTGCCCTGTGCTTGCTAGAGTCTCCAGCACACTTCCACCTTCTGCCATCATCCCTTGGAGCTGCTTAGATTTACATTAGAGAGGATTAAGTAAAATGTTCATCATACAAGACAACTTCTAAGATATCCAGATTCATCTTGGCTGTCTTTTTTTTTCCTGTAAACTTTCTTTTCCTGTCTTATTTTCTAAGATACACAGACATATTTAGAGGCTGCATCAAACAAACATTTTTCACTAGCAATTACTGCCCATTCCAGAAACGAATGAATTTGATGATTATGTGCCCCTGAAGCTCACTGAAATCCGTGGCTAGAGGATGGTAGTCAGACTGCCAGAAGTCTTAATTTGAGCTCACAGTTTAATACATATTTTGTCTGGGATAAATCTGTGGGGTCTGCAAGTAGGTCTGTCTGTTATGCTTTTCACAGCTCTAGATGCTGCAATAAAAAGTGACAGCAAAGCAACTGGGCATTGTCAGGGCTGCCAGAGCATGACCAGCTCTTAACTGTGCTTGCAAAACCAACACAACTTGTGTGCTTCAATGCAATGGTGCATAGCTCCTGACACTGTGCTAGCAGCCATTGTAAGCCAACAGGCCTCAAACAGCAAGGATCCATTTGCCAAAGGAGAAGAGCACAAGAAATCTCAGGAAAATTCCAGCCAGCCTTCATCTCCTCCTCAACAGTTTCTGAATCTTCCTCCCTCCCTCCTGTGAGGCAAGTTCTCTCTCTTCTGGCAATCGTGTAAAGAGAAGTGTTTAACTTTGGGCTGTTGGGAAGAGCAGACAGCAGATGTCTTGCCCTCAGCAGTCAAGAGCCAGTGAGTCAGGGCTGTCTCCTGCCCATCCCTTCCACCACAAGGAAGCAAGCAGGCAGTACAGACTTGTATTTGGAGGGAGTAAAACTAGAGGATGGCTGTGTGAGAGTGCAGTTGTGTCACAAAGTCCCACATTCACCTAAACTACCTTGCTTACCCCTCCATATAAAGGAGGCGTAAGATAGGCAGAAGAGAAAAAACATTTCAGAATGAAATGGCTATGGCTATAGGCAGGCGGAGAGACTCATTGCAGCAAACCTCTTTCCCTCCTGCTTTAGAGAAGTCAGCATCATGTTATGGTAAATATCCTCTAACTGGAGATGAGAACAACAGGATGGATGGATGGATGAGCACCTGAGTTGTACAGAACTGAAATGCAGTCTAGTATGTGTTAGCATAGAATGAAAAGGGCATTGTAAAAACTAGCAAAAAAACCTTGTGTTATTCATAACAACCATAGAATCACACAACGTTGATTTTGGGTTGGAAGGGACCTTAAAGACTATCTTGTCTCAACCCCCTGCCATGGGCAGGCACACTTTCCACTATCCCAGGCTGCTCCAAGCCCCATTCAACCTGGCCTTGCACATTTCCAGGAACGGGGCAGACACAGCTTCTCTGAGCAGCCACAAAGCTTTAAAGTTTTATACTAAGGGTAAGCAGTCATTACCCTTTCTAATCAGACTGACTTTTAAAAAAAGCAGGAATTAACCTAGAAGAACAGAAATAGGAGAAAGATTTTTCTTCTTAGTACCTTCCCCACAATTTGTAGATTGTTAGATTTATTAGTCTGTAATGGAGCTCTTCAGATAAATGCAGTATAAAAAAACCCGGAAGTACACAAATGAGAAGTAGAACTAGAAAAATGCATACTGAGGATCTGTCAACAATGGCTGCAGCACAGGCAAAAGCTTTTTCAAGCTTAAGTTTAAACTCTGAAGCAGGCAAGCAATCATTACAATTCAAACCCAAGCAAGGACCATGGTAACTGGCATGATTTCAAGTCAGTAACTGAATTTTCAAGAAATATTTAGCTTGCTAGTCTAGCCACATTTTCCATTTCATTTCCTTAGCTCTTCCCATTGTCTTTTGGACTGCTTTCAGAAGTCTGCTGAAAGTTGTCTGAATCTGTCTAAAATACAGAGCAGTGAAACCAAGTGTGACAGGCAAATTCCCATACTGCCTGTGAAGAAAAATTCTATGGGAGTGTCTAAAAACACATCAGCAGAAAAAAAGATTTGAATTATTACTTACTTTCAGTATGGGGAATATAAGGCTACAATTTTACTACAGGTAACATGGCTGAGGGCAACTTCAATAATTTTATTATTTAGAATGATTATTTTATTATTAAAGGGGTTTGTTTGTTTTTTCTTTCCAAAACGCAGGAACTAGCAAACTGAAATATCTGAACTACAACTAACTCAGAGGACAATTATTTCTTTCAAGTTGAGAGTACCTGGAATACTCATCAGTAGGGAAATATTTACAGTCTAAACTTCTTAAAAATAATTTCCAATTTTGGCTAAAGCCTGAGATTACATGATTTGATATTGCTTTTAACAAACATAAGAGAGTGTCCTAAAAAAACCCCAAGCTATAATTACTCAGGAGATCCTTGTTCCCCATTCCATTCAGCTATTCTTCCAAGTTTGTGTTCTGAAAGTCTGACTACAGTTTAAAAGCTTATTAAGATACTTCATTTAAATCTAGTGTAGCTGCTCTATAACAGGAACTACAAAACTTTGAAAATGACATTTTTCATCTTGTGCATGGGCAGTTACACCACCTTCGATTCAGCTCTTTGCTATCTGCTGTACAGATACAGTTAGATACTGACAACCAACATTTTGGTAGGCATTTTTATAAGGTGCTAACAGAAAGCAAATATTACCTTTGGCTGCCCTGCTAATCAAGACTAATGTAATCCTCCAGACCTGCGGCATATCATTTGGTGTTTATATTTCTGAACAGTGTTGTAGGCATGGAAAAGACTCAAATTTACTCTTTTTCATAACCTTGTTAAACTAATCCACGCAGAAAGCACATGAAGAGATGATGAGAACTGCTTCCTCAAGATTGCTTGCTAGTAGTCCTTTTCCCAGTAAGAGGAAATTAACCCCAAAAGTCTGAATAGATGAATTCCATCCTTGAGAAATATTCAATCACCTCTGAGATGTTTGCTTCCCAAAGGAAAGTCTGACAGAAGCACAAAGCAACACAGCATGATAGCAGTAACTGCAGGAGAAAAGAAACTGGCAGGCAGCTTCCCTCTCCTCCCCCAGTATTTCAGTGCATCCTGCAGCTTTCCCAAGCCCGGACTTACAGCAGCACATCCTGACATCTCTGCTACATGGATCTGGAAACAAGAGTGGACACCACTGTTCTCCCTGCACCCAAACACCTCCTGACAAGAAGCACAGCTTGTCACTTGTACAGCCTCCATGAAGTCCTTTGTCACCCCTCTCTGGGGCAGATGTGGTTCAGAGCTTGAATTAAGCACTCCATTTAGCATCAGAAAGTGACCAGCTCTTCTCAAGTGCAGAGTGTTTTGGAGCACATGGCTGCACTGCGGAGTGATGATCCCTTCCAGCAGAGTACACAGAGCTCAATGGATTGCTTTAACGTGGTTAAATGCAGTTCGATCTCTGTGATGTGCCCTGGGCACTCTATACAGCACAAGCTGGGCACCACAATAAAATTCCTGATAATGTTCTATTGCAAGTTTAGCAATAGTGTGATAGCAGATTATTAGATGCTTCCTACTGGGTTTTTGATATGCTTTTAGGACAAAGTCTAAAAATTTCTCAGTTTCCCAAGTAATTGATAAATACCTGGGATCAGAGCACTCTAGAGGGCAAATACTTTTAGGCATTTACATGATTTCTCTTGATATATCACCACTGCATGTGAAGCACAGTAACAGAGGATTTGTCCTAGAATCCCACGCTTTCTTTTATAGGAACATATTATCACCTTCTTAAATAGTCTTTAAATTATCTGTAATTAATTTGTTGTGCACTTTATTAAAGCCTAAAGTTCAGACACATTCAGACACACAGCAGTTCTTCACTGCTGGGCAGGTAAGTGATAGTAGCTTATATTCAGGAGAATGTGTATGCCACAGAATCTCAGAATGGTTTGGGTTAGAAGAGACCTTAAAGACCATCTCATGCCAGGACCCCTGCCATGGGCAGGACACCCTCCACTATCCCAGGACGCTCCAAGCCCCGTCCAGCCTGGCCTTGAACACTTCCAGGGATGGGGCAGCCACAGCTGCTCTGGGCACCCTGTGCCAGGGCCTCCCCACCCTCTGAGTAAAGAATTTCTTCCTAATATCTAATCTAAATATACCTCATAGCTGCAAGCACTTCAATATAACGCATCCCTGGGTTGGGAAGACACAAGCACTTCTGATGTCCAATTCCTGTGGACACTGTGAGCTGCACTGAGCAGTAAGATACCAAAAAGGCACAAAGTAAACACACAGAAACAAACAAGAGAAAAGTCTGGGGAAAAACACAACATAATTTTGTTGAAAAAATGTAAGAGGAAAGAAATGGTTAATGGCTCCACAAAGGTTCAAAAAGGCTAAGGAGTAGAGCATTGTAAGAGGATACGGGAGGTAAATGTTATCAAAGCTATAGGTCAGTAGCTTTCTCTCTTGCCACCATCATAAAAACACACAAGGAACAAATAGTAAAATTAAAGAGAGGATAATTCCTACCTTTTTCTCCCTCCAGACCAAAAGAAAACTGCACTTAACCAGCAAAACTATTTTACAGGATGCATTAAAAAAGATCCATTAAAAAACCATATCTGTCAAAGTAGTGCAAAATCAATACAATTTTCCAACTACATTGTCTGAGCTTTCCTTCTAGTCTTTCCAAACTGTAAGACTGAAAAAATCCTTCATGTTGTGCTAATTATTCTTTTTCCCTTTGTTTCAAAATTGGAACTAACTCCAAACATGTCTCCCTTCAACAGCAAACTCCAACTATGAACATACAATCTTCAGTCTTATTATTTTAACTTTCCCATAACACCCCAGTTTATATTTTTCTCTGTTTGAAAGTACAGTCAACTATGTAGAACCAAAGACAGTGTTGACTGTCAGTGAAACTTGACATGGTATCAAATCCAATCCCTTTTCCCTCTCTGTTGCACTGGCTGCTCTCAGTTTGACATCTATCATCTTGAGAACCTTTCCCACTTCATTTACTGGCAGAAAAACATATTTAAATATCTGTCATGATACATTCTCCTCTTTAGACACAGTGTCTGCATTGGTTTATGTCAAACATTCATTTAGCATTTTTTCTCTTATCCAAGCCAGAAGGTGCAGGAACATGCACTTTACAGGTGCATGCAGCCATGTTTTATTTCTTATGCATTTAGAGTTTCTTCAGGTCTAGAACAGCAGCTGACAGCACGAATGGAAACACAGGTAGATTTTTACAAGCAGAAGACACAATCTGAGATACTAGGAAAGGGTATCCCTAGGAGAGACGTTTGCCAAGAAGCCTTTCCCAGTCTATGGCAATGTTCCATGGATTCATTAGCATGACAAAGCCATTCATCGACTGAAGAGCATCACATCCTACACCTGCTCCTCCCACTGCCTGAGCAGTTCCCACAGTACATGGTTATTCCTTTTCCACAGTTTTTGTGACCAAGTGTCACACCAGAACGTCTGGGAGTTTTCTCTATGGATAATTTGGTTTCTACTCTGGGCCAAGCTGCTTGTACACTTCACTTCAAAGTGCAGCAAGTGCAGGTCCCAAAGTCATCACAGCCTGACTATAACTTAACAAGCCCCTCAGCTAAGAGGCACCCCTGGGCTCAGGCTGCCGTGGCCAGTCTTGCACTGGGACAGAGGGTGGGAGCTGCTCTGTGGAGAGGGACACACCTTGTGTTACACAGTCCCACACACTCTCCAGTGGACAGCCTCAGCACTGTCCATGGCATGACCGATATCACACTGCAATTTTGCATCAGTCTGTTCCATAAAATAGTAGCCTTTTTCCATGTAGGATTTAACAATGTATCTGCTATGTCAGACCAGGTAGAACCAGAAGCTTGGTCTGCAGGCTCCAGGGAAGCCTTTGCTGCTCAAGTGATGTACAAGCAGAGCTAGTTCACCACAGTCTCAGCAGTAATCTGCCAATACAAATATATTTTCCACTCAAATATATATATACACACACAAAACATACATTTGTTTTGTGTACATATTGTGTATATATACGATATAAAAATATATATCCTATTTTTAAAAACTAATGCTCAAATTAATTTTCCTCACAATATTCATATTTATCAAAAATACACCCACACACATGACTGCTGGACATTTTCTCTTGTGAAAGGTTCAAAATATGAATGGTGCCATTTAAAGTCTGTTAAGGAAACCAGCTAATGTCCCAATTCCCCATATCACCTTTAAAACAAAACAAAAAGACAATTTAGTCAAAATAATTCAAGTATCAGTGTGGATACTTATGCCAGTTTAATTCTTCTGTAAAATTAACTGATAAGACATCTTTACAGTTATTTAAGACTCCCTTAGTGCAATACATGAACATACAAAGCCTTAATGGGCAGTGCTGGAGAGCTTAAGGGGTACCTAAATTGGGAAATGGGTGGATGAAGCAGTAACCCTGGTGCAATGGAGCACACAAGTCCTTAATCTTTGCTGAACCAATGGAAATCACTGCACACACTCCTTGCCTCTGTAGTAAGCAAATGGAGATGTACACTTTATTCATGCCAGCAGTTATTCTTACAACTTGTTTATTCCAGGGTAGATCTGTGCTCCCATAATTTCAGCCAGCAGCTAAAATCAGGGTAGGAAAATCTTATGATCTCAGACTATTTCATTATTGTCTACACTAAGTGTAAAGGCATAGCAGTTTTCTCTTGGAATGCAAAAGTCAATTTACAGTAAGATGGGCATATAAAAATTAAAGTTCAAGCTGTCATTTTACTCAGGATTTTACTTTCTTCCAGCTCCACAAAATCCTACCAATTTTGTTCCTTTCTTCTGACATTGCTCAGGAGAAAAACTTGAATAATCTGGTACACCCTATAATGGATTACCCTCTCCTGAAACAAAGTGTAGATTACCCTACACGGGAGATATTCAGACACCAACTACACTTTACAAGTAAAGGAGAACCTAAGCTCATCCTACAGCTCCATTTCAGGGAACCAGAACAGCACATTGCTATATTTTGGTACTTATTTCTGTCATCTTTCTAAACTTATGCGCTATTAAAAGTAAAAGAGTGGCAACAGACACTCCTGTGCAGCAGCAAAGGTACAGAAACAGCACCTCATAATGAAAAACGGATCAGTGTAGAATCCCAAACTAGTCCTGTATTATTTTGATTGTGATTTCAAAAATCAAAGGGCATTTATAACAACAGATCACCTGTCAACTTTATAATCTTACTATTAGTGTATATTGCTAATCTTACTAGGGAGAGAATTTTGGGAGACTGGCCCTGTTAGAGAGTTCAGGGTCCAGGGCACAGGATTTACAGGAAGCTTTGCTGATGAGGGTGCTCTGTACCCATGTGCTTGTTCTGAGCAAACCTGAAGGGATTTAACACACCTGACACACCTACTCCTCTCTCCAGTGGCACTGCACCGGCCAGTGGATTCCAAGTCTCCCACCTGGAGGACACAGGCATATTGAAATGTAAAGCAGGAGCAGGAATCCTGTCTCCACATGGGCCCAGAATAGAAAACAAACATTTTCTGTACAGAATGAAGATATTACAAAACAAAAATATTAAACAAAAAGAACCCCAAAACTCCTCCACCACCCTGACTGAAGTGCTTGTTTTAATCCTTACCTTAGAACTTGTCATTGTATAGATCTTCTTATAACTTACTCCCTTCTGTTGGGCCTGTTTGTGAGGGAAAAAATAATCTGTAAAAATTAGACTGTTTTTTAAACAATGCACTGGGCAACACTGATGTGCATCAGGTGCACCACTGACCTCCACACCCTTACAAAAAAAAGGCATCTGCATGCACAGCTTCCAACCTTCATACCTGAAATTGTGCTATAGAAAACAAAGTGACAAATATCCTCATCAAAGAGAAGAACAGCTAATTAACCACATCATTAAAGTGCTTGTAGCATAAACAACTCATTTCAGTCTCTAAAATCACAAGCAGGATTACTACTTGTGGCAGTTGTGTCACAAACACTTTTGGCTCTCCCTATTCTGTACAGCACATACCAAGTCTGCATTAAATAGGCAATTTCTGGAAAGTGTCTCTCTTCCTGGGACTAACAGGTATTTGCTGCACAGATACACGATTTCAGAATTCCAGCTCTGCAGTGTTTAGATCCTCAGTTCTGAAACAAACCCAACCATACTCTGAACATATGCAGTGGACAGTGGGGTTAGAACAGCTGATTTGCTGAGAGTTGGTATCTGGCCAGTGTCCTATTAGGTAAAAAAATTCAAACTAATCTGAACATTACTTTTCTTTTCAAATGGTTGATAGTCAGCCTAGCGGATTTGGCAATAACGCAGTACAAGTTTCCTGAAACACAGTCACTAAAACAACTTCGTGTACAAGTTATTTCTCCTTTAAGTTGTTTCCCCATAAAAACATAACAAAATAATGAAGTGTTGGATTTTGGCAGCTACACCAAAGTTACACTTATTTGACAACATAATCAGGAGAGGGAGAAAGGGTTTTAAACTGACAGAGTGTAAGTTTAGGTTAGATATTGAGAAGAAAATCTTTCCTGTGAGGATGGTAAGGCCCTGGCACAGGATGTCCACAGAAGGTGGGGCTGCTCCTGGATCCCTGGAAGTGTCCAAGGCCAGGCTGAACAGGGTTTGGAGCAAGCTGGGATAGTCGAAGGTGTCCCTGCCCATGGCAGAGGGTGGAATGAGAGGAGCCTTAAGGGCCCTCCCAACCGAAACCACTCTATGGTTCTGTGCTGATGTAGCTGCCTACACTCCAAGCACCATTCAGCACTCTCCTTAACACTGACACTGGCAGTCGACCACATTTCTCCTAAGTCTCTTTTCCAAGACAGTAGGAATCAACAGCTCATGGTCTTTTGCAACTCATCTGAAAGTTTAGGCAATTGTTCTCTAACTGCCCAAGTTTAAGTGGAGGAGAACAAACGAGTTATGTTAAAGTCTAAGAGTGTGAACACCACAGATATGAGCACTTCCATATATTAACGTTAGAGATTTTAAAATATTTGAGTCCAGAAATGGACCTCACCAGCACATATTCTCACCAACCATGTGGACTCCAAGCCAGTCAATCATTAATTACAGTGCAATGAGGTCTATTTTTGTATCAGGTGACTGTCTGGTCAAGTACCAAAGCAGGAAATGGCTCAAGAATACCATTTCTGTGACAAAACCCACTGCACCCACCAACACACCCCATGAGATTGTGTCAGACTATTGCAAATAAACCTGAAAATAAAGGCATCCCCAAACAAATTTGAGAGAAATTGTAGTTCTTTAGTTCTAGTCCCGATTCAAGGCTGTACAGACGGTATATAAAGAGCTATTTTTCTTTTAGACCATTAACACAGTTTATCTATTTTGAGTGGTAACATACCTTTATCTGTGCCCGAGCATGTAGCCCAACAGCAGCAGTTCCAACTGCCTCTCCAACCTAACAGGGAGGGCAGGGGGATTCTCCAGAGCCAGAAGAACAGTAAGGACCCTACTTATGATAAGTTACCAATAATGTGCTTGTCACTGACTCATTGTGCCTTCAGCACTAAAGCAAAGGCACTTATGACCTAAAAAAATGCCAGGGCAGCATTATCAGATTGCAATAACCTTGGTGTTGGAGAGACACACATGCAGTGTGGACTGGTTTGCTTTGCTCGCCTTAAATATACAGACAGTTATTTTAGTACAGGGATAGCTTTTTTCCCATTTTTCTTTACAGTCCAAATAACAGGGGGATCAGAGGATGAAGGCCCTTAAAGATTTCAGATTAACAGAACAACTAAGCAAATACAGTCAAGGGGAGAAAACAAAGGTCATAATAAAAGGAGTGAGCTGGGAAGAGCAGAGGTACTTAAATATGAAGGATCCACAAACAGCCTGCTAGAAACATTTACTTGGCAGCACTTAATCACTAACAGTAAAACCCCCCAAAACCCACAAACAAACCTCCAAAAACCAAATCAACCAACCAATCAACAAACCACTAAAAAATCCCCAAAAACCAACCAAACACCCCCCAAAAAAACCAGGGAGAAAGCTGTTTTCCTTTGAGTTAAAGTTTCTGGCCGCAGGAATACCTGCAAACTTTCAAATATTAATGAGAGAAAAGACATTCAGTACAAGGATTCCTAACAGCTAATTATTGTGCAATACTATCCACAGCTGTTTTGAAAATTACAGTGGATATATGTATCATGTATTGCTTGGAAGCAACAAAGAGTTACCATAAAATGTTGCTGGAATCCTTGGATTTGAGTTATCATTGCTGTTCCGGAGTAACTATCTTGGATAAGTCTTTTGCAACAGTCTAACAGCTAGTGATTACAGAAAGAAGGAAATTCCAACAACGGGGAATTCCCTATTCTGCCCTAGATATGATCCATGTTATTTCTGTGCTCTGGGTACTCCTGGATGCTCTGAAAATCCTCCTGGAATTTCCTGCAAGCCACAAAAGCTTTCACGTGCTCCAGCTTCTTGTAGGAATTGGACATAAAAATACAAGGATTGAGACAATACAGTTACAAGGAGAAGGTCCCACTTTTCTCTCATCACAAGTACACAGCACCTGTGAGGTGTCATCCCTCCTGCTGCCCTAGGACTGGAAGCAGCTGAGCATGCTGCATCCACCCTGCTATTGTTCACTTGTTCACAGGCCCAGAGAGGCAGAGAAGCATTTTGGCAGGTTCTAGCCAGCACTCTAAATTTGGTGTTTGGTGGCTAACGATTTGTCAGCCCCAATATTCCAGCGGCAATTTTCCCTGAAGGATGGGCTGGAAAAACTAATGTGAAAACAACCTCACAACAAAATTCTGCTTTCACTATAGGAATTTCAAAAACACTGAAGACAGAGAGGCTGCAGAACACAAGTGCTGGGTTTAGAGAGCTCTCCCTGTGAGGATCCAGTGCCCCTCTGCGGGGGCGGGCTGGCAGAATAGGTGTAAACTGTGCGCGCTGGGGCGAGCATCACCAGCGGCCAGAGGATCCTGTGTGGCACTGACCTGCCCCCGAGGCACGCACAAGCCTTGCACACACCTCGCAGCCTCAGCACACACCGAGCCGGCCCCCGGCCGCAGCCCAGAGCCCCCGCGGCCGGCTCGCCGCAGGGACCAGCGCCCACTCTCCGGTCACCGCCACCCCCGGAGGTTCCGCCCTGGCTTCTGGAGCCCACGGACAGACACAGCCGCTGGGGGCGAGCCCACGCC
>VZTJ01002670.1:94519-136188 GCA_013397795.1 Orthonyx spaldingii | reverse complement strand
GTTGTGAGGGGCTGTGAGAGCTGATAGAGGGGCAGTGAGGGTGGCTGTGAGGGCTGATGGGAGCTTTGAAGGGTCGGGGGCTGTGAGGGGTGACAGTGAAGGACTGTGAGGGGCGTGGAGGTCAAAGCTGAGGGAGTGTGAGGGGTGATGAAGGCTGAGAGGGGTGATAGGGACCGTGAAGGGTGGTGAGTGGCAGTGAGGGGCAGTGTTGTGATAAGAGTATAGAAATTTGGTGGAAAAGAAACCGCTTGTGATCCAGCAGGTCATTACAGATCAGAGAGGGTGAGGGTAGCTGGGCTTAATCTCTGGTTATAACCAGTTTGGCACTATAAGTGATTGTGTTCAATAGGATCTTCCATGAGCACAGGTTCTCAAAGAGGGCATGTTCAACTCTCTGGGTCTGGTAATGTCCAACAAGAACTTCACAGATTTGTGAATAGTGTGGTTTATTGAAGCAGCAGAAATACAAGGGGGAATGGAAAGGAAGAGTATAACTGAGAGTATATTTTGATTACATTTTCAGAAGAAATTCTTTACTCAGATGATAGTGAGGCCCTGGCACAGGTTTCCCAGAGAAGCTGTGGCTGCCCCATTCCTGGAAGTGTTCAAGGCCAAATTGGACGGGGCTTGGAGCAACCTGGGATAGTGGAAGGTGTCCCTGCCCATGGCAGGGGGGTGGAACTGGATGAGCTCTAAAGTCCCTTCCAACCCAAACCATTCTGAGACTCTGGGATTCTGTGAAATACAGATTTGGAATTGCCCTAGTTGGATGCACTAGCTGAGATAGAGTTCTAACAATAACAATAGTATAGTGTTAGCTCAGGTAATAATAATAATAATAATCATCATCATCATCATCATCATTTTATGTAGAAGCTTACAATGAATGCTTGGGAGGAGGGAGAGAAGAGTAGCCCATCAGCTGTCTCTGGGGTCCTTTTGGGTTTTCCTCCTAACTAGGAGGTGAAATTTTTACCCTCCTTCTATACAGCCCAATCTTATCCCCCTGCCCTTTCTTCACATATAGCACGATCTAAGCACAGAGCAGAGTAATACAGTCATATATGTGGCATATAGCTTTGTTCTCTTTTGTTCCATTCTTCAGAGCCAGAGCAGGATCATCACATCTCCACAGGACCTGCTCCGTCAGGGCCGTTCCTGACGTCAGCTGTGCAGCTCTGCGTCCACAGAGATAACACAGAAGGTACACAGCACAGACTGTGGATATTAAGCCTTCACCCTTGCTTGGCTCTGTGGTCATCATCCCACAGACAGCAGTGCTGGGTGAGGAGAACTTGGGCTGTGCTTCCACCCTGGGGGCTGGGAAAAGCTCAGCACAAATACTAGAAACAATTCTTGCTTTAGGAAGGCTTTCAAATCTGACTACTTCTGTGCTCAGTAACAATGTGATTGGGTTTTTTTTTGCAAAGCCTATGATGTCCAGGACAGAAATTGGTTCATTTTAAAGATGAAGGATTTCCATAGTATTTATTTGACTTGGCTTCGCAGCAATGTTCTGTTTACGACTGGATAAATAACTGCCACATTAAAGATTATTAACTAGCAATGCTTCAGTGGCCAATAAAGCACTAATCTTTTATATGGTGTTGTAAATGTACACAGCTTGGTACGGCAGGATCTTGCCAAAGAGATAACAAATCCCTTACCCGGAAGGTTTACAATCTAAAGGAAACCACAAAGGACCACAGGGAAAGCACAAAACATGATAATGAAACATAAAACACACAGAGGACTTGGAGCCATTTGCAGCTGCATTTTAAATGGGGTCTTAAGAGGGTTTTTTGTATTTACCTTAAAGCTACTGGGTAGTGATTAGAGGCAAGATAAAATCCTAGAGGGGTTTGGGTTGGAAGGCACCTTAAAGCCCATCCAGTCCCACCCCCTGCCATGGGCAGGGACACCTTCCATTAGACCAGGGTGCTCAAAGCTCCGTCCAACCTGGTCTTGAACACTTCCAGGGATGGAGCAGCCACAGCTTCTCTGGGCAACCAGGGCCTCACCACCCTCATTGTAAAAATGTTTTCCTAACACCTAGTCTATATCTTCCCTCTTTCAGTTTAAAACTATCTCCCCTTGTCCTGTCACTACAGACCCTGCTGAAAAGCCTGTCCTCACCTTTCTTACAGACCCCTGTGAAGTCCTGCAGACAGACACAGCAGCCACTGTGCTGTAACAAATGGTCAGTGGGGTCTCAGGCAGTGCTGTGCCTCTGCCGGTGGCCAGGCAGAGCAGTCCCACTCCTTCAAAGGAGGCCTAAGCTCCAAACTAGGGGGAAGCAGTAAACAGTCCTGGTAATGTGCTTCCTCTAAGGCTTCCTTGTGACTGGCTAATGCTACTGTGGACAGCAATGAACTCGTGTCATAGAGCATGAGAGCCATTTCCAGAAGCTGTGCCAAGAAATCATTTGTTTATCCAAATATAAATTGGAAGTATAATACATTATTTTATATTCACTTGTGTTTGATTCTGCAGGGTCCTACAGGGCACTTCCACACACATAAAGCATTATGTTCCTTTTGCTAAATGAAGCTGAGTTAGCAAGGAAAGGAGGTTTAAAAGAGGATGAAAGTAGATGGAGAGGTGTGAGGGCAGAGATAAGCGTGGGCAGCATTTGCTAAGATTTTGTAGGAGGATGAAACTTTCATCTGTCTTCAACATTTATAGATTCTTTCACTATAATACGTGGGACCTATGTATTTTTTATACTTGGGCTCATGGTGCCCCTCTGAGGTAAAGCTGGTATTCTTGTGTCCCTCCCAGGAAACTGCGGCAGACAGAACATGTTCACATGAGGAAAAAAAAGCTGGGGATTGACAGGCTTTGAAAAGCAAGAGCAGGCACAGGGAGAGGGACCAGACTCCTGGAGTTTCTCTGCTGAAATGTGACCCATGATTGGAGCTGAATATACTGTTTAGCCAGACAGTTGTTCTCAGTGTTCCGAAAGTAAGAATAATTGAAGGCTCTCTGCAAACTTCTGTCCTGATGCTCAGTGGTGCATTATCAAGAGATATTTTAGGAGTATAATGGTGACTAAAGCCTCTGCATTGCGTGATGGTTTTACCTAATTCCAGTACTCTGGGTGCTGTAGGGGGATAGAGTTCAAGAAGGCAGAGACAAGATAAAGGGCACAGAGATAAGTGTGGGGAAATCTTTCTGGAGAGGGGCCTGTGTGAATGCAGGATAAAAGGACTCAGCAGTATGTGGACTTGTATGGTGGTGAAAATGGCAGATGGTATGGGCAGAGTGGATGCTGTGTGCTGTAAAACTTTGGAGACTGCGTGGCTGTATGAGTAGTCACCAGCCTGTTTTCAGGCTGTTGGGCTGTGTGACTGTGAGAGAGACGACGAAAACCTTGTTTGAGTATCTGGCTGATGGGTGGTGGAAAACATATTTGAATGCATCTACTCCTCCTCCTGGAGGAAGATGGTCATTGCTGACAGCTTTACAGAAGCCAAGGAATACTGAGGATCTCTAAGTCCTAAACCCTGCAGTTGTTCAAATAAAGAGCAAGACCCAGTGAGCCCCTGGGTGTGGAGGGCAGTGAGTCTGCAAAGGCTTTCTAGGGATAAAAGAAGGATCTTTGTTTATATCCAGCTGGTTCCCAGAGTTTTGGAATGCTTTCACGTGACATGAAACAAAGTAGTTCCACAAGTGCAGTGTTGGGTGAAGCCTGTGACTTTTGGGTTTGTGTCTTGATGCTGGCTTGTCTCACTGTTCTCTGAAGAACAAGAACAAGTGAGTTCATATTCAACCATTCCTTTTTTTGGGAATGCTATTCCCCTTGAACATACATTTTCCAGAACCTACAGGAACAGAAATTTCTCTGATGCATACAGTTGTGTCTCTCTCATTTTCTTATGAAACCAGCCTGAAGTTATGGAGTAAGCACTGGATATAATGGAGGCTTTTCAGCAGGGGCAGTGGAAGGACTGGAAGGCTGAATCAGGAAACCACATGAAAACAAGGAAAGAGAAGCAAGGGAGGAATGGCTAAATGGATGGAATGATCCATCACGTAAGATCTGTCCTCATGGGTGTCCAACAGCCTTGGAGAGGAGATTTGCACTGGTAAGGTGGGCAGAGGATCAGCTGAAGGATCATCAGAGAATTCCAGGAAGCACAGAAGGGTCTTAGACCAAAACTTAAGCAGGGCTAGTAAAACAGTGTCTTTGCTGGTCCCACAGCAATGGGGTTTGCCCTGGGCTGCTTGTGCATGGAAAGCTGATAAGCCTTGGCAAAGTCTGACCTCCTGTGGGTAAAACTGGGAATTACCAGGGGATAATTAAGCAAATCTTTTTCCTTTCACGTTCCAGCATCTTAATGAGAGGTTTGCTGAGTGGTGTGGATTACTTCTCTTCCACTTGCAGGAGCCAGACGTGGTTCTGCCGCTCTAGATGAGCTGCTGATGTTACTCCTGGCAATGAGGGTGAGGCTGATGGTCCAGAACTGGGAGAGTGCTGGTGGAGGTTTTATTCACACAAAAGGAATGTGGTTATGAAGGCAGCCAAGCATTTCTCTGTGACTGCAAGAAGTGCTCTGTGGACGCTGCATTTTCCATTTGGTTGGATGGGTTGCAGATACCTTTTCTTGTTTCTTTGTCCCTTCCCCTGCCCCAGCTATGGCAGCCCCTGCCTTTTAGGGGTGAGCAGTCACATTGTACCATGAATGTGAAAGGTTAACTTCTGGTACTGTGTGATCCTCTTGGCGTGGAGAGGGGATTTGTGAGAAGGGAATTAGCAGTTTGCCTTTAGGATGACTTTAATCCCCGTCCTCCATGAGGAGGCTGTGGTGGTGTGTGGTACGCTCCCAGCACATCGCACCAGGCATTCCAGAGTGTGACATGGCTTGTTAGGATACAGCTTTGGCTGCAAGTCCCGCTGTGGTGTTCCATACCTGGTAGGGTCCAGTCCACAGAGATTCCTCTGGCTGTTGGGCATCTTTGGGGTACTCTTACCAGCTCTGGAGGAGGAGAGTTCATTGCAGAAGGATCTTGAACATTACAGTTTGCCTCCGCCTGTGGGGTGCCTGCCTGATGACCTGTGGAATCTTAGGGAATGACTCGTAATCCAAGGACTTTTCCTGGGAAGGTGATTCTGAAGGAGTTTGGCTTATTCCAAGTGCAGGTGTATCCTATAAGCACCAGGGAATGTTGGTCAGTCACATGCTACAGACATGGATGGATAACTAAATGTTGCTTCATTTATGGCCTGCACTGTCTTTGATGTTGGCTTGGTCCCTTTCTTCCCCCTGCACTCCTCAGCACCAGTTCAAACACAGCACTGCCTTTTCTTAAGAGGCTCATTAGCTTCCATCAGGCAAAGCAGGACCTTTTTTTTTTGGAAATTGGGGTTCTGCATAGCATTATTTCTCTGTCTGGGCTGCTGACTCTGGGTCTTCAGGGTCTCCGGTGCATTTACCTCATAGTGTGATTGAGTGGGAGCAGTGAGGCACCTGCAGAGTTCATAGCAGAGGTGGCTGGACAAGTAAGTTCAAAACCAGGCTGCAATCCCATGGATCTGCTTTTTAGAGACCTGAGAACAGGCTGAACCTGCCTGGATGAAGAATAAGAGAGTATGGTGCCCAGAGGGCCTCTGCCTGGAGAGGGATCCTGTCTGTCCCAGCCAAACAGCCAGGGCAGGCTTAGCTCTCAAGAGGGCTTTACACCAAAATCCATGGCACTGGGTGCTCTAAGGCAAAGCAGAACTTGCAATTAGTGTTTCCAGAAGGTGTGAAATGGAGCTGGAGCAAAAGCAGGCTCAGTGGTGCTCTGGCCCAGGCCTGGTCCTTGCAGCCTTCACACCTGTGCTGGAGCATGAATTGCTACTCTGTGCTGGTGCCCCTCACCCTCTGCACACTCTATTTTCATTAGTGTGTGCTCTTTGGTTAAGGACCCTTCTCACTTCCAGCTGAACAAACACTTTCCATCGCGTGTAAAATCCAGCTTGGTGCTAATAGACGTCTCCCCTCGCTTTCCTCCCTCCCCTCTACCACCTTTTCTGCAGTTGGCAGGACAAAAAAGTGTCACTATTACCTGACTTATTATCAGCACGGGACTGCAATTTATGACATATGCGTTGTAAAGTGCCATGCTGAAAACATTTATGACCCTCTTTGAGTCCTTTGGGGTGGTGAGGAGGGCAATGGCTGTGGAGGGAAGCCAGTTGTTCCACCCTTGCAAAATACTACACGGTCCAAAGGCTTCCTCTGCCTTCTGACAGCAGTGCAGTGGGCTCAGGACCCTGCTCTGCCAATGTCAGAGTGAGTTGAGACACCAGTACCCAGAACAGATGCGAAGTTTTTCTGTCCTTAGGAAGCACACAGTTTCTCCCTTTGGGAATTTATTGAATTCCCCATCTTTATTGCTTTTAGTCCTATACAATCTTACCTCTCAGCAGGATCTCAGACCCTGCCTTCCTCATGTTCCTCATACAAGTGTCACCTCCTCTTTCCTCCCCTAGCTTGAAGTCCCTGTTCTCTCAGGGGAGGGTCTGCAGAAGCTGCCCCATATACAGCAGGTCAAACACAGGAGCTGTGAATAATGCCTCTGAAAGGTAGGCATAACAGCGGGACAGCTGCCCCCCAGCAATCAGGTTCATGCTTTTTCTGAAAGAAATGACCTGATCATTTAGTTCTCCATGTCTGAATTTGACCTGAAAATGTGCTGTGGAGAGAAGGGGGCAAATGAACTGTCATTGCTGTAGGTAGGTTAGATTTGAATAGCAATCCAAACGGCAAAGGAAAGTCCTGGCAGCAGTGACTTCTCCAGTGACTGAAGAGAGATTTGCGAGAAATGGGACTTTATATCCCAGTCTTGAGATAAGTGGTATGGAAATTTGGCATGGGAAAGAGTTTTTTACACTAGGTTATTTGCCGATTACTGGAAAGTTAATGGTGACTGTTGAGCTCCTCTCAGTCTAACACCATCGTTCATCTTTCAGAGGTTTTGGAGCTTAGCTGTCTGCCCTGTCTGCTTGTCGTGATTCAAAGGATGGGAGCAGAGATCATCCAAACCATTTCCCAGCTTCAAGAGCACACTTTCCCTGAAATTGCTCAGCTAGAAGGAGCATTTCCTTCACTTGCAGTGAGCCAGGCTCTCTGTACACTGTAGCGAAGGATCACGTGGCATTTTATTGTCTTTCTTTGGTTCAGGCTTTGCCAGCTGCTGGGTGAGAAGCAGGTCTCTGCAGCCTTCTGCTTCAATGTGTGCATCCATGTGCTGAAGCTAAAGGAGATGTTCTGGCTGGGGTTGAGTCCTGGTTGTTCTCAGCTACTTGCTGTCTGAAGGTTTGCAAGATAAAGCCTCGGGAGCTGGATGACATAAGGAGATGTGTGAAGCCCACAATGCCAAGCTAATGCTGCTCCCAGAGTCATCATCTCTAGCTGCTGTTATTTCTGGACATCTTGTCCAAAGGGTCCCAAGGCTGAGGGTTTAGTCTGGGAGAATGCCTTGAGCCAGAGTTGCTTCATTCCTGCTGTGGTTGGACAGAATGCGTGTTTTGGATGGCATTTATTTCCCCAAACAGTAACTATCTAGAAGTTTGCCATCTGGTATAATTTTGTCCTCTGAGCTCCATCTGTCCTATGCAGTGGGGAGAGACTGAAGCCTCCCGTGAGTGAATCAATTAATTTTGTCTTAATCACTATTGGGTGGAGCAGGTTGCTCTGGAGCTGATTCTGCTTCTTCTCACTGAAGCTTAGATGTTTAGGTGCCAAACTGGGTGCTGAAGTCAGAGATGAACCCCCCCCCCCCGCCCCCCTTCACTTTTTGTGTGAGGGAGGGATGGTGGGAAGTTCACATTGTTTGTGGGGTCTGAGCCACATTTTGGCCTTGTTCTGTTGACTGAGTTCCAGACACCCCATGCCCAGGTCAAAGCTCTACCTGGATCCTAGAAGGAGCCCCGCTTTCTCAGATGGTGAGAAGCAGATGGGTGGTGCTGGATCCTGCTGAAAACAGGGAAGAACCACAATCTTGAAAGCTTTCCCAGTGTCCTGCAGGGTGAAAGCAGTTTAGCTGACAATAAAACCTCTGCTGAGTGCAAGATTATTCAATGGGAAAAGGTGGGGGAAATGGCAAAATATGGCAGCCTATCTTAAGAGAGTTCACTGCATGTGCACCTGATAAAAATCATAACATGGGATCAGCTTTCTTCTCTGCTTTCTTGGCTTTTGGCATGTGTATCCAAGCTCTGGCAAGCAGGGCAAATTTCCTTCTCCCTGGGGTTGTTAAAAAAGACCATTTCCCCATTTAAAGAGTGGGAGGGAGGTGGGGATGGAAAGGGAAGCTGAGCCAGGCAGCGGGCAAGCCCTGCCCACACTGCTGCACGAGTTAGCAGAGCCATGGCTCTCCCACCCCCACCACTCTGCTGCGTTAGGCACGTGGGATTGAGGGGGGCTGGATGGGTATGAAAGCAAACACACATCTGGAAGTTCCTCCAGTTAATTGGGCAATTATTCATACCACTCTTGCTGGAAGCAGCCTGCTACTGCTGAGCCAAAACCAACAACAACAGACTGTGGGTGTACTCCATCCCTGCTTGGAGTGGGGAGGCTTGTGTGGCAAGGTGGGGCTGCAGAGGGCAAGTTAAGCAGTGAGGGCATGGACTCACTACCCCTGGGCTGCTCCGCTTGGCTGTAGAGGTGGGTGGGGAAGCCCTGGAAACCCTGGATGTGATGAGATGCTTGGGAAGTACTCTCTTCACAGTGCATGTGGGCCCCAGGTGGGGAGGGGGAAGCTGCTGCTCTGGAGCAGCATGAGAACCGAAGTGAACCTGTGTTGGGTTTTATTAGGAGCTTGGCAGGCTGTGGTGTTGGTGAAGGTAGTCCAGGCGCAGCTGTGCTCTGTAGCACTTTACTCCTCATAAATAGTGGATACACTGCCATTTCTGCCCAGCTCCCACCTGAGTGAGGCTCTGGCAGCCCGTGTTGATCTTTTCTATCCCTCCCCTTCACTTCCTCACATCCCTGGTTCCTTCTTAGTCTGACAGCAATGTCACTGCATATCCCCATTCCCTGCCTATTTTCTGGTACAGGTGCTGTGCAAGGTGGAGTTCTGAGGGGATGCAGAGCTGGCTGGCCTTGTCTTTGGACGTTTATTTCCCAGGATTTGCCTGTGAGATGGGAGCTGGGAGTGATCACCTCAGTTTGAGTGGCTTTCCCTATGACAGACTTGACAGGCCTCAGCAGATCCTCAGGGAGATGATGTTCAGGAGTACCCTGGACACCATCAGCCTTGAAGAGTTGTCTCTCCTCCTTCTCATCTCTATATCTGGTGGGATATAGGGTTGCTCCTGAGGCTGAATTCTCTGGGATTGCATATCAGTGTGACAGACCACATCTTGAAAGCGTTCTCCCGGAACCGTGGCTGACTGCTCTTTGAGTGCTTTACCATTCCCTCCCTGCTGCCAAAGCCTGCAGGAAGCCTTCCCCTTCCAGCAGAATCTCTTGATTGATAAAAACAATCCCCTTCTCTCAAGCCGTGCCTGCCGCAAAAGCTGGGGGTGCTGTGTTTGGCCCATCTGCTTCCCACTTTGCCTGAGAGCACATCTCTGGCACTAGGAGTCATTGTGGCAGCCTCAGAAGCACATGCAGTGCTGGGCTCCACCAGTATACTTGGAGCAAGCTCCAGCCAAGCCCATCTGGGATGTGAACAGAGAAGAATTCCCATGGTTCCCTCGTTCCTTGTATATTCCCCTCTGCCATGAGATGGGTCTTCTCTAAAGAAATTTATTGCCATTAACTCAAGATATTCCTTAGGATAACATAAATCAGACAGACAGTTTGGCACCAGGATGAAAGTGCAAATGTAAGCAAGGCTAGAGTAGGTCACGCCACGGAGCTGTCGAGTATAGGATCCTGTCCACGGCATCACTGGAGTGAGTGCTGTAGGAAAGCGCTGGAAACAATGCATGCATGGCGTGTGTCGTCTTGCCTATTCTCTGACGGTCCACGGATGTGGTGAAAGGTTTATCTAGTGGGTGATCAGCAAATATTTTGTATCTTTCTTTGTCCATTTTTGAAGTGTCTTAGATGGTTCTAACTCAGAAAGGCTTGGAGATGTAAAGTTCTCTGCATGAGCCTTAGTAGTGGTCTCAAAATACTATGAGGACATCTCACCATCAAAAAACACTGGAGAGAGGGGAGCATGATACCCAGTTTTACAGGAGGGAGTGAAGAATTTAAATGACTTATCTGAAATTTCAGTGGGAATCCTTAACAGAATGTGGTGTTGAAACCAGATTCTCAGACTCCTGTGACTGTTCAGCTTTCCTCTTTGATAATCACCCACACAGAGATCTAAGTTAGGATTGGAACTTACCCTTGAGCTAATGCAGAAATAAGGGAAGGGAATGCCTTCCTTATTGTTCAGCTGGATGTACTGTAGAAGGAGGACATCGCCAGGTGGAGAGGCCAACCAACAAAACCTACTTTGACAGGGATTAGGAAATAGAAACATTGCTGAGGGTCCAGCTGAGGAAATACGATTGTGAAGTTGCTCAGAAAATCAAGATTTGTGATGGAAAACAGTTTCAGGGAACAGGAGAGAGTTTGGGACAGGATCTGCTGTTCAGCCAGAAGGGACAGGGTAGAGCTGCCAGCCATGTGGAAGGGATGGGAAAGGTAGGAGGGTGTGTGGAGCTGGGCACTGAAATGGAACAGCTGAGATACAAGCACCAAGGGACAGCTCTCGCTCTCACTGAAGGGAATGGACTGACTCCCATTGACGTCAATGAGGGCTGAACTGGGACCCTTGCGAGAAATATATTGAACACAGACAAATCCAGCAAAGTCAAAACAGATGATGTAGGCCGCTTAATACAGTCACAGGGAGCTGATTGCGAAACCTCCTAACGAGGCAATTCTGTCAAACAGCCATCCAAGCCCAGTTGGCTCCAGCCTAGGAGATGAACATGGGAGGCTGTGGTCCTGGAGAAGGCATGCCCAAGATGAAAGGCTGAAATGGCATGGGATGGGTCCTCACTGTGCTTCAGCATAACCACACTCGCCACCTTGTTTGTGTGACCTTCTTAGGTATCTTACCATATTCCAGGTGCTTTTTCTCGAGCCTCCCCTGTCCCACCGATGGAGGTGTTCTGAAGCTGGAGACGTGGACAGACTGGACAAGTTGTCACAGAGGAATACACTGCTGTACCTCAGCTGGTGGTGGGGGTCAGCTGTGTGTGTACACGCCTAATCCATGGCACATGCAAGTCAGTTCAAGTTAGCCAATGCGACAGAACTGCACTAAGCTGGTTGAAGTGACCTTGTTTGCATGGACTAAGCAAATGCACATGGACTGTAGCGCTGACACGCAGTAACCGGTTACCGCGTGATAGCCGGTTCCTGTGTTTGCGCTCAGCCTCTGACTCATCACCCCAAACTCTTCCCTTGCTGTGCTTCTCAGTCCCTTGTTCCAGGTTCCCAGGGCCTGGTTTCCTCTGCGTCAGGGATGTCTGTGATCCTACCACAGCCCCTCGTCTGTCCAGAGAGTAGTTTTGGCAACTCTCCTGCTCTGCTCTGTGGAGTCTCAATGATCTGCTCCAGGTTCAGGCTCTCCTAGTCCTCTTCTGAGGGTACTCAGACAGCCAGCTCCCTGTGGGGACCCAGGTCATGGCTCAGAGTATTATCCCCTCACTCCACAAACCCTTTCCAGCCCAGCAGGCCTCCTTGGACACCAGGACCTGCCTCTCCACCATCTTTACTTGTGTTTCCCACATGGAGAAAGCAGTGAGTCCAGACATGGCTCTACCCTTAGAGAGCAAGAAGATATGGAACACTCTAGTGAGGTCAGTGGAGAGGTTTTGGCAGTATTTTCTCTCTGGCACAGTGGGAATTTGGAAAAGGTGATGGAGTTGAAAGGAGAGGGTTGGATGAAACTACTAGTGTGCAATATGAAGCTGAAAACAGAAGGAGCTGAGTTTCTGGGTGCTCCTGAGGATATCCCATCCTTGACCAAGCACTGGTTCAGGCTGAAGAGCAGAGACTTCAGTGAAGCCACACTTACTCTACACCATGTTAGAATGGGATTCAGTCCAGAAAGATCTATTTCCCCTAAACCTGGAGTTGCACCATCCTAGCCATGTTATGACAGAAGGGACAGATCTAAATCAACAGATTTGTAGGTGGAAAATTCAAAGGAATGGGAAGAGAGCCCAGGAGTGGAGACAGGCAGGGGGCATTGTTGCTCTTAAAATGGTCCTATACTGTATGCACAGCTTAGATGTTTTGGGAAGAGTGGAATTTCACTTTTGATTCCCCATGGATAGACTGGACTGAAACTTTACCTTCCTTTTCATCCTGGATCTACTGAAATAGCGGTATCTTGTACAAGGACCAGCTTCCTTGATGTAATACTAATGTTTGGTGGGGAATCCAAGAGTGTACACAGGGAGAGGTTACCTGCAGTGGGCATTGAGGCATTGCCTGAACTTTCAGGAATGGAATGAGCAAAGCCAAAGTGCTGGGGCCAACAGACCTGAAAGACACCAAGAGGGGCCTCTTTCAGCTATGCCAGATGCAAAATGAAGGCTATGGAAAAGTGTGGGCTTGCTGTATACTGGGGCAGAGGACCTAGCAATAAAGGACATGAAAGAGACAGATAGTCAATACTTTTTTGATACTGGGACCAATAATGTTTAATGTCTTATTTAATGGCTTAGAGGGCACTCTCAGGGAGATTAGGGACAATCAGTTGATACCCCAGAGGGCATAGCTGCTAGTCAAAGGGCACTTCACAAGCTGTCGTGTGTCCTGTGCCCTGATGTGCATTTCAGGGCTCATGGCCTGGCTTTTCTCTACTGTCTGCACTGCTTATTTGCTTCTTGCTTTCATTTCAGGCAGCCCTGATTCTTTGAAGATGGTGGAAACAAGCATTCCTTCTCCAAGTAAGCAGCTGAAGGGACTGTGTTGGCTAGTCACACCTCAGTGAGTGAATTGCACCATGAGCCATAGTTTTATGCTTGTGGGTTTCCCACAGTAACAGTATCACCAGGATGTAATCACAGCATTATCACTGTAAGCTTCTACATCAGCCTAATGCACTTTGGCTAAGGATTTGCCTCTGGGCAGTGAGGTGGGAAAGGGCTTGGATATGAGAGGAGGTGTGGGCTTGAAGGAACCGTGCTCCAGGTTAGCTCTCTAGCCACAACCTGGCACTGAGCTGCTTCCCTCTCCATGCAAACTGGCACATGGGGACTGTGTTCTTGGAGAGGAGCAACCTGAGTGGTTCACCCTGTGTGGTGAGCTAAAGGTGTTTCTGGAAGCACACAGGAAAGCAGCAGCATCAGCACCTCCTTAGCTGTACAGCAGTATAGGCAATACTGTGTCTTCTGGACTGTATCTGGGAGACTACCCCATCAGTCTTCGTACTGTTCCTTATTCATGGGCATATCATAAAGTGAGGTCTTACTATTAATAAGCCTGATTTTTCTCTCTCCCTTGTCTTTTTATAGCAAACACTGCTCCTTTCCACATTCCATGACTCTTCACCTCCCCTGGATATCTGTATGGGGATGTTTATTGACATGACAGCTTGCAGCAGTCAGCGCTGCCAAAGTCAATGTGCCCCGTGTCTGCTGAGGGTAGGCTGGGGCAGTCAGCTTTGTGTCTCCTGAGAGATACCAAGACTGTTGACTTTGCCTTTGGCTGGTGTTAGATTAACAGTGAAATTGTATCATTTTTGTGCTTCTTCCTATGACCATCTTAAGCACTGTGGTGGGCACATCAGTCACTGACATCAATTGTTTCCCCTGGATTTTGTTCTGAGTGTTTGGTGAAGCCTGGAAAAAAACCACCATTATCTTTGAAACTCATCTGGAAGGGTGAGAAAATAATGAACCTTAAGTTGTTCTGGGGCCTGGCTGTGGTTGATGCTGCCTGACATTTTTGGGTGCTGGTCTCACAAGGTGGGGGGCTGCTTCTGCCCATCAGGTACAGGTGTTCTCAGTCATTCTGTTTATCAGTGTAAAATTCGCTGGTTTATGATGATGACATCCTCGGTGCAAAACCACAGGCAGCGAGCCTGGGCAGCCTGTTCAAGGAAACCTCACCTCCTAGGGCTCTCTTTTCTCTGGTGGATCCTCTGGTGTCCTGGAAATTGTGAGTCTCGCCTAAAGTTTCTGCATGAGGAAGTGTTTGGGGAAACTCTGCGTACTCTTTTCTGGTGTCTGATAGAAGTTGAGCTCTCACAGCAGCTTTCTGTACGGGCTCCTCCTATGTAACTAGTAAAGAGAGGAATCCCATGTCACAGGTTGAGTCAGACCATTGGCTTCTTGATGCCTCAGTATGATTTGGGTGAAATTTGCTGATGAGTTCCGAGCTGTTGGAGATGGATGAACAAACACAAACAGCATGATTGCTTAAGTTTTATTTCCATTGGAAACCAGGCTGAAGAAGCTAGCTCCACTATTCCCTCTGGGATTGCTTGTGACCAAAAACATTGCAGAGGTCATGTTTCCTGGTACCTGCGTGGGATCTTTCATGGGGGTAAACTCATTCTATGCCTTGGGAACCAGCTGGCAGATGCTGATGTGCAACAGCTGGCCTGAAATGGCAGATTCTGCTGCACCAGGGTTTCCAGGCAACCAGAGGAGGAAACTGGGTGAAGAAATGCTTGATCTTTGGCTTCTGCCAACAGAGAGCAAGACCCACTTACGCAATGAGGACACAAAAGTAAGACTAGTCATGTTCTTAGGTGCTGGGACCTTTCAAAGTTAGTATGCTGTGGACTTGTTCCAGACAGGTCCTTCCCAGGGGACTTCAACAAGAAGTAGGATGGGCTGGGAGAGGTGACCCAAGTAGTTTTTGGTCTGATTTTACTCACAACTTGGGACTTTTGTTTGTGGCACAAACATAAAAGTTGGGGCCAGTCTCCCTCTGCAGCACAGCAGAATCATAGAATCTTAGAAACCCCTGAGCTGGAAGGGACCTACAAGGATCGAGTCCAGCTCCTGGCCCTGCACAGGACAACCTCAAGAATCCCACCATGTACCTGAGAGCCTTGTCCAAACATTTCTTGAAGTCTGAGAAGACTGGGGACATGACCACTGCCTGTGGATCCTGTTCCAGTGCCTAACCCACCCTGTGGGTGAAGAACCTTTTCCTAATATTTGATCTAAACCTCCCCTAACAGAGCTTCATGCTTTGGTTCTTTACCATGCGTCAATAAATTGTGCCTAATCAGCAGGATTAGACCATGTCACAATTTCCTTCCAGACTCTACATCCAGCTTTCCTTCCCACAAAACTCAGCAAGGGAGAGGGAAGGTCAAAGAGTCCGCAGTTGGTGTGAGTGATGGTTTAGCACAGACAACATATTATGAACCACAAAATTGGTGAGTGGAGTTGCTGCTCTGGTGTGATTCAAGGCTCTTTAAGAAGAACAGAGGAGATAAGGAGAACCAGGCAAACTATCCTTGGAAAGATAAACAGAACAATACAAAGTGAATTACTGTTGAGTTAGGAAGAACAACTGCTGAGAGCAGCAAAGGTGTTTCTAGACAAGGAACTGCAAACATTTTAAAAAGGAGCCAGAATAAAGAGACCATGGACAACTGGGCAGGCTGTGACCTTCTCTGAGCCTGAAGGAGGAGCCTGGCAGAACTCCCCAGCACATCATCTCCACATTCCTAATGCTCTGCAAACATCTGCCCAGCACCTTGAAGTCTGGCTAAAGGCAGTGTGTAGCACCGCTTGGAGCTGTATGTAAGTCCAAGACAGTGCCTGACAGCTCAGCTCCTGCTGCCTGGACTGACTTTGGCATTGAGTGGGAGGGATGACTGTTATCCTCCTGCTGTGGAGCTGTGATGTGATTTGATTCCCAGAAAATACTGGTGCTGAAATGTGTTTCTGAGTCCTGAAGTTTGGGTATAGTTGCTGTTTCTCTGGACTGTCTCATAGTTCTCAATCCTCATCACAGAACCCCTCGGAAGTAGCAAAGATGAAGAGCTGAAGACCTTATTATTACATTACAAAAAATACTCTTTCTGGCTTCTTGTTTTCTGTCATGGCCAATCACACTGCCAGTCTCCCTTTCCCAGTTCTTCTTATGGTATGTAGAGAGATTCTTGAGGTTGTGCTGTGCAGGGCCAAGAGCCGGACTCGATGACCTTTGTGGGTCCCTTTCCAGCTCATGATATTCTATGGTTCTGATTTTTCCACCCTTCTGTACCCATCCTTTACCCTTCTGCCCCATCCTTCATCTCCCTCCTGCAGCCCCCCTGGTGCTGTGATGCCATGAGAGCAGATAGGCTGCCAGGAGTAGATGGAGATGGTTCCTGCCACGCCAGTGCTGTCTGTGAGCTGTCTGGCTCCTTGTGCAGTTCCTGGCATGAGTCTGCACATCAGCTCTGTGCATTTCGGTCATGCAGCTGTTTGTGGAGCCAACTCATGGCTGCAGTATTCCATGCATTTCCCACTGACTGCAGCACCCATGCAGTCATGCATGGCAGCTGGCAGCAATGTGCTAGGCAGTAATAACACATGAGCATGTCAGCACTGGCTTGTGGTGGTTGCCCCTGAACAGGTCAAAATAGCCTGGCTCTGGGGCTATGTGTTTTCCGTGTGGGTCTCCCTCCTCCCTTAGTGGGTTGTACAAGGTGACCTCTGGAGGTCCTTTCCAGCCTCAAGCATTCTATGCAGTAAGAATTCACCCTCTGCAGGGGAGGATGTTCTGGTACGGAGGTGCCACGGCACCTGGGGTCTGTCTGTGTGGGGTGATGCTCCCCTGATGGGCCAGGTAGTCTTGTAGACTCAAAGAGGAGAAGTGCAGCAAGTCTTTTACCAGGAAATGAGCTCAAGGAGCTGGGTACTCCTGTGATAAATTGCTGGAGTGTGTAGATGTGTGCCCTGTGTGGGACCTGGCCTGGAGACCAGGAGCACTTTAGAAACAAGACAGCAAAGATGTGCCTAGGGTCCATGGAGCACAGTCTCGAGCAACCAAATGTTTGCTTTCCTAATGCTGCTCCTGGGAGCCTTGGCTACCTGAGATGATGATGTGTGTGTCTGTTTTTTCTGTCGAGCAGTCTGATACACCCAGACACTATAAAGTTTTTCTGCAGAACCAACATGAAAATCTTTCTTGGAGGCTGTGTGTACACCAGTCTGCCATGGCAAAAACTATCCATTGATGAAACCATTTTGCAGGACAGTTGGAAACAGAGATGCTGAGCTAAGTTGCGGGTTCCCCCTCTGAAAGCACTGCCCTGGCTGTGGATTGCATGCTGTGCCAGGCCACAGAGGTTCATGGTGCTCATCAGTATCCTTGCACACCTTGCCCCCACCCAAGGTCATTGTTGTAACTTGACCTCAGCTTCAGCATGCCTTCTGTTTCCCCTCCCTGAGGACATGCTCCTACATCCCCTGCAATTGCTCTGAAATAGGTAAGGGAAGACTATAACTAATGGCATAGAGGTTCATTGGGCTGCTCCTTCCCACCCTCATAATGCCACTGAGACTGGCTGGGATGTTTTGGTGCAAGGACAAAGTTCTGCAGCAAGTGGCAGTGAGGTGAGAGATACTGGAGCCCTCCTTTGTGATTTCAGGGCAGAGCAGGGTGTGCATGTCCAACAAAGGCACCTTTGGGGCTGAGCCTGCTACAGGCCAGCTCTCTGATTATGCACACCTGCAGGTGCATCCCAACAAGGGAAAGGACTGGATCCTTATGCTTTGCAAACCCTTTCTGCTTGTGGCTGAGGACACCCAGGATTGAAACAGAAGGACAGCACAGTTGTGCCATGTGGCACCCCAAGTTCCCGCCACATCAGGACCTGGGGTCTCTACCTGCAGGCTGAGGTTTCCCTTGGTCACAGCAGCTCTGCTCTATCTCAGATGCAGCTGCCTGTGAGCAGACCCCACCCAGGCCCATGGCTCCATCAACACCTCCTGTACTGGGGGTGCATCTGCCTGGAGCCAGGCCTGCCCAGGGGAGCTGGTGTGAGACAAGCACACACAGCCAGGGGTTGTCTGCAGACCCTGTTCACTGTCGATCCTGACACACTGCCCTCCCTTTTCCTCCCCTGCCACAGTTCTGTGTTGTGAAACATTGGCTGCCTTACACCAATGAGACAGTCAGGCAGCAAGAGGCAGCAAAGGTTTTTTGTCTGGTCATTCAGGCTCCCCTGTGCTCGGACATGACATTGTGAGCAGGGCAGGGGTACAGCATCAAAAGACAAATATCTAGGAATGAGGCAAATACTAGGAAGAAATGGGATGGTCCCACAGCAGAGGGAAGCAAAAAAAGGTACAGAGAAGACAATGAGGAGCTGCTTCAGAGGAGCCTACTGCTGAGGTCTGAAGCCTGATGCTCCACAGGCCAAGTCCTCAGCCAGTGCACAGATGTGGACACTGAACTGCACAGGGCCATTGTGAGGTGGCTGTCACAGACCTGCATCCACAGCTGGGGACCTGCACCTCCTGAAAAATGCTCCTGTTGAGCTCCCTGAGATCCTCACGGCACACCTGGGCAGGGCTGGGCAGGGCAGCCACAGAGATCCACCCTGGCATAGGAGCAGGGCCTCAGAAGGGAGCAGCATCCCAGCCACAGTGCTGCTGGCAGTGGAGCCTGCCAGGGAATTACAGATTAATGTGGAACTGATCTGAGATGAAACACTTTGGATCAGGACCACAACCAAAAATATTTTGAGTCGGATCGAACTGATGCAAACAAATCTGTTTGTTTCCTGCTTTCCCAGCAGACAGTCAGTCTTAAAGGTCACAGAGCTGAGAAGTGTGGCTGGGCACAAGTGCATTTTCCTTTAGGAAAATTACAATGACAGAAAATTCCTGACCAGCTTTACCCTCAGGACAAAGAAGGGGGTGATCCTCCTCTCCCAATTTTAGGCCTCTTTGTGAGGAGCTGGCACTGGGAGCCCTGGAATGCAGAGAGGTTGGCATCTCTAGCCAGCACAGAGGTCCTTGCTCTGCAGGGGACAAGGCCAGCAGGAGTGATGGCTGGTCTCCTGCATATTCCTGCATGCTGAGTGGAAGCTGGGACTTCTCAAAGCATCCCTCCAAACTGCTGACTTTTGGGAAGTGGGAGCCTTTCCAAGCCTTGGGGACTGTGTTGACATGGCGTGAAGGTATGCAGACAGGTTTAGGCAGACAGTGACAAGAACAATCAGACTTACCCCTTTCAACAACTGCTTTTTTGATAACTCCCTGTGTTGTTAGCCAGCATCAGCCAGTGAATCAGAGATGGAAATGTGCAGGGACAGGCTTTGTAACTGTCCCAGCTGCTGGGTCCTCATTCTCTACCAAAAGCAGGGCCCTGATACGCTGATCCACATCCCTGTAGGCCAAGCCCTGGAGCAGCTGGTGAGGGCAGGAGCAGCCTTTGTGGGTATCTCGCTGCAGGCAGCCACGTTGGAGGGGATGCTCGGAGCTGGAGAGCTGCTGGCTCCCACCCAAATGCAGGTCCCTCTGATTCAATCCTAGAGCTCCCATCTCTGTGCTGTGAACTCACCTCAGCGTCCAGCTGATCCCCAAAGTGATCTCACCCACCAGGTTTTTCCACAGGTGGGATGGCCCCGGAGGCTGCGCAGCCATGGGAGAGCTCAGCGAGGCGCTGGCTGCTGGCAAGGAGCTCTGCTCCCTGCATGGCCAGCTGCAGCCTGCCGTGCTGCTGCGGCTTCCTGCAGCCCGTGCCGTTCCTGTGGGACCCTGGCTCTCCCAAGCAGGTGTGCTGAGGGAGCAGGCTCAGGACATCCGCTCGGCAGCCAGAGATGCTGCTGCTGGAGAGGCACTGGAGAGGCCAGACGTGTGCAAGCAGCTGTGTGCACACAGAGCTGTGTGCAGGAGCACACTGGGGTACTTGGCCTGCGTCCCTTGTCTCTGCTGCTATCCTGTGTCTAACTGATGTAGGCTAGCTTCTAAACTAAGAACTTACCCTTCAAATTTAGCAATGTCATTTTAATTCACAGAGCACTTTTAAGATGCTCAGATGTATTTGGCAACTGAGGTCTGTTTTTATTAGTAAAATGATAGCATATGATATAAAAAAGTTTGTTTTCATTGCCCTTGTTGAAAGAGATGCCAAATGCAAATCCATTTAGATACGTGAACTGGATTTATAAACTTCCTTTTGCTGTGCCTATTAAGCAGGTGACAAACCAGGGCCTCAGAATTTCTCTCCTTTTCTGGTTTGGGAGCTGGGTGCTGGATCAAAAGCAGCAAAAGAGGGTGCTCTGACCCTGCCCAGTGCCCACTGAGGCAGGCGGCCAGAGCTGCCTGCCCAGTGCACACTCAACCCCACCTTGCCTGGAGCCAGTCGGGAATGGAAGGGAACAGACTGTTCAGTTTGGGAGTAGATGGGCTGGAGGTGTCTCCTGTGGAGCCCCTGGAGGAGCCCATGTGCCTTCACTGGGCTCTGCCGTGACACGGCTGCACCAGGCCTGCAGAGTCCCTGGCAGAGAGCTTGGCTGCCACGGTCTGCAGAATGCCCTCACTGGCACTGGAGCTGATATGTCCATGGCCACAGCAGAGTCTGGGGCAGAGGAGAGCTGATGTCAAACCTCTGCAGCCCCGGGGACAGAGCTGGACAGAGCTGCGACCACTGAGTGTTACCTTTGGCAGGTCCCTCCCCATCCTGTTTCCCCCCTGAGACCCCAGTAGCTGCATTATCTGTAGAAGATACCTGTGTTCTGGTGCATGTATTTTTCCTCTCTGTCTCTGTGGCTGTTCATTGCGCATTGTGGAGGGTCTGGCACCTGGCTGTGCACCTGAGGCACCTCTATACCCTGCAGAGGGGAACTGCCCTCATGGGAAGGCTGTTCGTAGTGGATGTGCTGGCCAGGGTGCTCCAAGCTTACTCTCCATGTTCACACTCATGCTGATCTCCACACCTGACTTGCCTCTTCCTGTCAAAAGTTTCTCTTCAGGAAAATGCAGAATTTGTGTTCATGAACGGACGCTTGTTCTCCAAACAACCACAATGCTGCCCACTGCACCTCCCAACCTGCCCTGGCCTGGGACCCCTGTCCACATTCCCGACCAGTTCCTGCATTTCTTACCTTCACTTCATCCCCTCATAACATCCCAGAGGCCTCTCTTCTGGAAGTTCTTCCAGAAACCTGGTGATCCCTACCACAAAACCCTGATGGATGCAATTGCTCAGCCCAGTGCCATGGGAATAATACCCTGCAGGTCTGTAGGTGCAGCTCCTCGGGTGCTGTGAATCTGTGCTAGTGCAAGCCTACAAGCTGCAGAGCTTGTGCAGCATTAGCAGCATTGAGTCATCATGATTGTCCAGAACATTTATAGTTTTATTTCTAGCATCAAGACTCTTTTCCCCCAAAGGATCTGAAATCCTGGGGATACTGCTGCTGGGTCTGATCTGGGTCTTTTCAACTGGCATTAGGAAGGAGGAAGAAGGAACGCCATATGACCTGGCCTGATGGAGCATGTGAGGTTGTCCAAGGCCAAGATGGGCTCCAAGAATGTAGGGACAGCAGAAAGGGACACAAGGGAGAGAGGGAGTAAACCTCTTTGGTGGCACATGAGGTGGTGTCCGTTCTGTGCCTGCAGTGGCAGGCTGGGTACTACTGGGTGGGGTCAGCCTGCTTTACCTTGGGCCTATTAGCAGGGATGTTCTGGTCCTCAGGGTCCTGAGGGAGCTGAGAGCTGCCCCTTTCTAACATGCTATGCCCTTGCTGCCTGTCCTGCAGCCAGCCAGGTACATCCACCTGGTGCCTGGGGAGCAGCAGCTGCCCTGTCTGGCACTTCCCACATGGAAGCACAGGTGGAGGGAAGTGATTCAAAGCCTCCCAGTAAGTCAGTGGCTGAGCTGGGAATAAAGCACAAGGCTTCTGCTCAAACCACTCACTCACTCCCCAGTTTCTCCAGGGAGGTTGGGTGCATTCAATGGGACTTTGCTTGCTTCAACAGTTTCTAAAGAATCAGGGCTGCAGACATAAACCAGCAGATGTTCTGCTCCAAGCTGCACTTGCAAGACCGGTTACTTCAAAAAAGATAATAACCCTGAAGGGGCAAGGCAGCTGCTCCCTGGGGCAGAGCACAAGGATCTGTGCAGGGGAGAGGGTGTTGAGACTGAGACCCTGACTCCAGCCCTCATGCAGTCACAGGCAGGGTGAGGTGCCCAGACGTTCCAGTGCAGGGTCTAACAGAGCAGTCAGAGCAGCTTAATGATTTACTGCCCATTGTATGACACCATCACTGTGTGTGCTTGGCCACATGGCCTCTGGCAGGGCTGGCTGTGGCACAAGGGGATGGCACAGCGCTCTCCAACCCAGCAGACCTCCCTGCATCCTGTGGCCAGAGTTGGGCACTTCTGCTTGCACCTCGGAGTGCTTCCCCTCTCCAGCACCCAGAGGTGGGATCAGGCATCTTGCCAGGGCTGTCTGCTCCCCACCAGTGCATGGCAGCTCTGCTGTCCTCTTCCTCCTGCTCCACTGCCTTGCTGGGATTCAGCTTTGGGAGCAGCTTATCTCTGTTTCCAATGTGCAGGCCAAGCCAAGCTGTGTATATTCCTTGTTTGTGAGTTGTTTCAGCCCTGCTCTGTGCCAGCCGTGGTGGGAGGCAGTGCTGGCAGCTCTGGCCACAGCCACCACAGGGCTGGGCCTTGCTGAAGCTCTGCGCCAGCTCAACCGAGGGTGGCTGCGGTTGTCAGAGGCTCAGCCCTGGAGAAAGGGCTGTTTGTTCACCCTGGGCTGTGGGAGCACTGAGTCTGTGGACACAGGCCAAGCCGCAGTGTCTGGCGAGCAATGGAGAGAGGATGGAGTGTGAAAGGTGTGGGAGCTGTGGTTTCTGCAGGCAGAGGAGCTGGTGCACAGCTTTGGTAGTGTCTTGCAGAAGAAGTGGCCCCTGGGTTTGGAAAGGAGGGATGGGGAGAGTCCCAGCTCTCTGTGGTGCAGCTGGTTAGCTTGTTTGGGTTTCCAGTGGCTGCTCCGGAGGTTGATCTCGTGTTTGCTCTCCATTCTGCTTCAAACTGGTGGAGCAGTGGTGGGAGCCCAGTGGCTTCTCTTGCTCTGGAGCTAGGAGAGTCCCCACAGCTACCACTCTCCTGGCTTGTGCCCAGTCCAGTAAGTCCAGTGGCTGCAGCTGTGTGGATGTCCTGCCTGCTCTACCATTCCAGAGCCCACATAGGATGAAGTGGCTGGCTGGTGATGCCACTCTGGCCCTAACCCTAACCCATCACTGTCTGATATAAGCTGGCACATGCTTATTTGTCCTTTTCCCCAGAAAAAGTAAAGCACAGCCCATTGCCTGAGGCCACAAGGGTTGCTGGGGTGCAGGCTCCAGGGAGATGCTGACACTGAGCTGTTTGTCTCCCAGGTTACTCATCTGTACCTCCTCCTGGCCCAGTCAGGCTGTTGCCTGGACCGTGCTGAGGAGGGTGGATGGAGGAGATGCTGCAGTGCGAGGAGCTGTGGAGCTCTTAGACGGGAGCAGAGATCTGTCCTGATGCTGTCACTGTGCTGTAGGGACAGGGATGGACTTCTTCACCCTGCAGTAACCAGACCATGGTGCTAGCAGGGTTTGACTGCTTGCCTGTGGCCGAGCACCCCAACGGGCCCCCCGGCTCTCTCCAGCAGACACGGATGTGCTCAGTGCTTAGATGAGGAGATGTGGTGGAGCACAAGGACCAGCCCGTTGCTACTCCTGTACCTAGGGAAAGCTGCTGGGATGGCTGCGGAGCCAGCACCCTTGGGCAGGCAAGGGGATGGATGTGTGTCCTCTTTGGCACCTCTTTAACAAGGCATCCGCCGTGTGGGATCCTGTTTTCTCTGGGCTGCACCACTTCATTCTCTCCTGGCTGTTGGAAGCAGAGGGGATTGCTTACAGCCTTGCCAGGCTGACAGTGAGCTGGGAGGGCTCCAGCTGGCATGCCATGGCTAGCCCCAGGCTCAGCTACCCTCTGACACAGGAACCCCAGTGGGAAAACTATTCCCACCCAGGCAAGCAGTCAGAAATCAGGGCCAGCCTGTTCCCTCGCCCTGTGTGCCCAGTGTTGGGATATTGTTACTGTCACTGCTTGAATTCTGCCTTCTTTGAGAGCTGCGGGAGGGAAGGGGGAAGGCTGGAGGCATCCCTGTCCTTTGGTGCATGGGCCAAGGTGAGGGGAGGTGTCCCCAGCCTGCCAGTGCAGCCCCCAGCCCCTGACCAAGTCCTGTCCATGCTCAGGAGCTGCAGTGAAGAACTGGAGAAGAGCAATCATGGAGGCCAGCTGGGCTGGGACATGTCCGGACACCTCTTGGTGTTGGGTCTGGCCCCTCCTGCCAGAGATGCTGCTGTGGTGAGATGGGATGCAGCAGCCTCCTGGGATGAATTATCACCCTGCAGCTGCTGATGACAGCAAGACCGGCTTCCCTGACAATCTCTTTATACCAATTTCATGCCTCAGATCTACCCAAGATCTGCCCCTTTTCTATGGAGAGAATAGCATGCGAGGGGCTCCTCCTCCACCCGCAGACCCTGGCCCACCGCCACCACCTTTGGAGGCCATAGCAAAGTCATGCCACACTTTAATTACATCAATTAATTCCTGAATACCAGCCTTACTATGGCATGGGGCAGGGCAGGGGGCCTGGGAGTGAGGAGCACAAATGGGCCGTTGTATTGTTCTCCCATCTCATCGCCTGCCAGGTCCTGCTGGCCTGCCCCCAGGCTCCGAAATGCTTCAGCATCCTCGTGGCCTGCCCCAGGCACTTGGCTCTAGCTCCCCTCCAAACTGGATGCCCAGGATCCTTTCTGAAGACTCCTTGTGCCAGAAGAGAAAGAGCTGGGAGCTGTGGAAGTTGGGGAGGGCAGGAGCCCAGGGGAATGGGCAGTGTTGTGCCCATCCCTGGGGTCACACCAGGAGTGCCATGGTCCATGGATGGGGGACATTTCCCAGGGTGTGAGGTTGTCTCTTGGCTGTGTCCCCATGAGGATGCTCAGGACAGTCAGAGGTTACATTGACCTTGTGGCTCCCTGAGGTGTTGCTTTGCCCCAGTTGATATCAGCTGCAATGCCATGGCTGGAGAGCTGTCAGCTCCCATAGGCCCATCCGTCTGAACAGTGGCTCAAGTGTCTGGGAAGCTCACATGTAAGCTGGCTCCCATGGCTATGCTCCCCACTCCCAGATCCTGTCCCATGCTGAGTGTTGATTTTCCCAGGGGAATGAAACCCCTTTGATGCCCCCAGGCTGTGTGAGGCCTCCAGGGCCATGGAGGGTGGCCAATAAATCCATGCTCATGTCTGGGAGATTTAGTCCTCAGCCTGCTGTGAGCAGCCTGGAGAACTCGGGGCATTTTGTCTCTTTGGGTCTTGTTTCTTGCTGTTGGAATGGTGGCATCATCCCAGCCCAGGGCCCCCTGACCAGGAGGAGTGTGCTAATGGGTGCTGGGCAAGGACCAGGGGCTTGATGAAGATGGGGAGAAAGGCACCTGAATGGTTGTTTGAGCTCCTGGGTGCAAACCCTGCAGCCACTGGAGCTGCTTTGCCATGGGGCTTGGGATGCGCCCTGCAGAGCCACCTGGGTGCCATCTGCCCTCTCCTCCAGGAATTCCAGAGCCTCTATCCAGAAGTACTCTAGGAAATACTGGTTGGCCATTGCTATGCTCCTTTCTTGTTCAACATTTGCTGTCAGAAGCATTCCTCTGATGGCTGCCCACCCCTGGGTGCTCCTGCCTGCTCTAGGATAAGCTGGGCAGGGAGAACCCTCAGCCTCATGTCACTTGGCACCCAGCAGCTCAATTTACTCTCATCCCTTTTCCCTCTCCCTGGAGCTGAGGCCACACCCTGCCCAGGTGCCTCTTTTTCTCTGATATTTTATCCCCAGGGGTTGGATGGTTTTCAGCAGCAAGCTGGGGCCGTGCTGGGGCAAGATGGGCAGAACTGTGCACTGGATGCTGGTTCCTGACCCCAAGCAGGGCAGGGTGACCAGAGCTGCCCACTGGGTGCTGTTTTGGCTGCTCTGCCAAGGCATTGGCTGCTGGTGGCCCCACTCCCAGCAGGAACATTTGGAGGAGGCAGTTCCATTTAGCCCATTGTCATACAATCTGCAGGAGCATTTTTGGGAGGGTTTTCACTCATCTGCTGGCATTTCCCAGCTGTGGGCCCTCCCACCCCACCGCGAACTCAGCCTTGTGTCACACCCCACCAGCCCTGTGATGCTGCTGTGCTCATGTGCCAGCCCTGCTCAAAGAGCAAGATGGCAAATGATTAACAGGTGTGGGAAAGTCAAATGGTCTTTGCGGGGATTGCATGCAGCTGGAACAGAGAAGAGGGAGAGAAGGAAAGGAAAAGAGAGAGGAGAAAGAAAAGGAAAAAGAGGGGAAAGGGGGAAAGAAAAGAGGAAAATGGAAAAGAGAAAGGTAAGAAAAGAAAAAATAAAACATAACAATAATTAAAACAAGAAGAGGGGGAAAAAAAGAAAAAACAGAAGGGAAAGAAAAGAATGACAAAAACGCCCAAAACAAAAGAAAAATGCAACAGTGATCAAAGTATCATGAAGAAACAGCCCAGACCTGTGTGGTGCTTTTGACTGAGAGCACTTCCCAACGGTATGATGTGCCTGCAGGGCTCTCTGCAGGAGAAAGCCAGGCTACACTCTTGCCTTTACATCCAGGCTTCTACATAGGTGAAGACTTTGGGATCCAAAATGGTCAGAGGGTGGAGCACCTCTCCTGTGGGAAAAAACTGAGAGGTTTGGGGTTGTACAGCCTGGAGAACAGAAGGCTCTGGGGAGACCTTGGAGTCCCTTCCAGTGCTTAAAGGGGACTTGCAAGAAAGATGGGACAAACCTTTTAGCAGAGTCTGTAGTGATGGGACAAGGCAGGATGGTTTTAAATTAAAAGTGTGGAGATTTAGATTAGATGTTAGGAAGAAGTTTTTTACAATGACGGTGGCGAGGCCCTGGCACAGGTTTCCCAGAGAAGCTGTGGCTGCGCCATCCCTGGAAGTGTCCGAGGCCAGGCTGGATGGGGCTTGGAGCAACCTGGGGTAGTGGAAGGTGTCCCAGCTCATTGCAGAATTTTGGACGGATTGAACTTTCAAGGTCCCTTCCCACCCAAACCAGTCTGTGACTCTATGATTATATTTTCCTGCAGGGAGGTGGTGGAGTGTTGCTGCTTGGGGGAGGGCAGTGGTGCCGTCCTGTCTGTGCCTGGGGTACAGAGGGGCTTCAGCCTCTCTTGTGGATACCCAGCCCAGCTTCCCACACAGCACTGCCTGCGATGGGAGTGATGCTGGGCACCACATGGCCCAGAAAGGCACTGCAGAGCCAGCCCTGCTGGCACTGTACCTGGGTCACCTGGCAGGCTGAGTGTGTGACCTGCTCTCCTCCAGCTTCCTGGATGCCCCATACAGCAAGGTGGTGCTCTGGAGATGGGGAGAAGGGTTGCCAAGCTGCCTTCCTGGGGCAATGGAAGCTGCCTGCAGAGGGGTAGTGTCTGAGCTCACACAGGTGTGCAGAAGGGCAGTGTGTGAGCTCATACAGGTGTGCAGAGGGACAGTTTGTGAGCTGGCACAGGCTGTCAGAGGGGCAGTGTGTGAGCCTGCACAAACGTGTCTGGGTATGCAGCATGTGGGCTAGCACGTAAATGGGGAGTGTGGGATCCTACTCACAGATGACAGGAAGGGCTGGGTGTGAGCTTGCACGTGTGTGTGCAGGTGTGCTACTCCTGGGGAGACAGGACCAAATGGAACCCCAGGGCCTGAAATAAAGAGAGAGGATAATTTTTGCACTGAAAGCATTCCCTTCACAGCAGAGGGTTGGAAAACAAATGGCTCTTCCAAAACAAATGGGGTTCGTCGGCCCCAGCACCAGAGAGAGCTGCCAAGAGGTTGCTGAGTGGGAAAGGCCATGCAAACATTGGTTTAATCCCTCTGGCCTCCCACTGCCTGCAAGGATGCTCTGGCAACATCCCTGCCTCTTGCATCCCAAGATGCTGCAAGGCCCCAGGGAGCAGTCTGGGGACTCCTCTCTCAGGTCATCCCTGGCTCCCCATCCTTGGCTCCCCCAGGCCTGCCTGCCCAGTGGCTGAGGTTCCTGGGAGGTTTTCATCCTCTGGCAGGACCCGCACTCCCATTGCTGTAGGCACAGGGCATTTTTGTGTCCCAGAGCAGACAGGAGGCTACACCCGAAGCTTCTCAAAGATGCACAGAGAGACAGTGAGAAGCAGCAGCAGGAGCTGAAATAAGGGAAATTCCCCATAAACACATGGACAAATCATGAGGCCACAGTGAGTGTTCTCAAATACTGCAGTAGGGGCCTGGAGTGGACTGTGAATCTGTCCTTGGTGATACTCAGATGGAGAGGAGTAGGAATCTATCCTTGGAGATACTTGATGGGAACAGCCCAGGAGCAGCCTGCTCGGAGCTGGCCCAAGTGGGAGCAGATGGTTTTATGGAGCTCTGCCATCCACACTTCTCTGGGGAGAAGGTTCCTCCTGCAGTGGGTGCTTGCCAGTGAGACCCCCATGCTCACAACCTAAGCAGGGTAGCAAGGGTGGGCACATGGACTGTTGCCACCCCTTCTGTCCCCTACAAGAGCCATGAGTCCAGATGCTGCATCCTCATGTCCCAGTGCTGCAAGTGAGTAAGTCTGCCCGACAGCCTGGATCTGTGCTTGGCTCCCATGACCCAGAGACCACTCTGCCCCTCCTCTTTGTCTTTTTTCTCCTTCTCCAGCATGTTGCTCCATGAAGGGCCTTTGGCACAGCTGCCTGCTATGCACTGTGATGTCTGCTTCAATCTGAACTAGTGTCTTGCTCACCAGAACCACTGAAAAGACCTGGGACAAGGTTCAGCAACATCTGGCAAATGTAGAATCTGCTCAAAAAAATGTTTATGGAAGAGGAAAAAAATAGCAAAAACTTTGAGGAAAGAGAGAAGACAGGCAGCAACCCTGCGAGACCCTTGCCTCAGGAGCAGGAAGCAAGAAACATAAGGAGCCATTTATTTTAAGTAAACTATAAATATCGGACTACAACAAACGCATGTAAGAAAAGAAATGTTGGTCTGAATCCAAAGATCTACAAAAGGTCTTGAGCAAACGTGTGTGATTGAGTCCGGCAATGTGGTGTGTGCATGTGTGCTGGTGCATGTGCTAACCAAAGGCTGCAGCACTAGATACGGCATCATCCTCCAAATTAAAAACAGAGCAAATTCAAAATCGAGACAAAAGTGTGTTGGAGTCTTGTGGCTGATGATAAGATCAGTGGGTGGGAGGTGAGAGTGGAGCACATCCCTCTGAAAATGCGTGCTCCAGCTGGGAGCAGCTCTGTGCTGCCATGCCCAGCACTGCCAGTGGAGAGCACCCTGAGCACGTGGGGATGTGGAACCGTGGGAACTGTGGCTCCTCTGTAAGGCTGCTGTGGGGCTGCAGGTGCCACTGGCGCCCACGTCCTTCACTGGTGCTTCCTGCCAGGACTGTGGTGCGGCCTGTCAGGTCAGCTCTGGGTTTGTACCACCACTGCCAACCTCCTTTTCAAGTCTCTGTGAACTCCTACAGGCTGGGATGCAGCCACATCCTCATGGGAACACCAGGGTATTCCCAGATCCATCAGCTGCCTCCCTGGAATGTCTTGGAGAAGAAAGTGCCAAGAACAGAGTCTGGTGGATGCAGCTGCACTGTGGTCTGCTGCAGCATGGGCAGAGCAGCCCTGCTAGGGAGGGGTTTGAGCAGAGCTTGTTCATCACCATAGATTCACAGGATGGTTTGTGTTGGAAAGGACCTTAAAGCCCATCTCATCCCACCCCCTGCCATGGACAGGGAAACCTTCCACTGTCCCAGGCTGCTCCAAGCCCCAACCTGGCCTTGGACACTGCCAGGGATCCAGGGGCAGCCACAGCTTCTCTGGGCACCCCGTGCCAGGGCCTCCCCACCCTCATAGGGAATAATTCCTTCCCAATATCCCATCTATCGCTGCCCTCTGGCAGTGGGAAGCTATTCTCTTTTGTCCTATCACTGCACCCGCTCGTTAAAAGTCCCTCTCCAACTCTCTTGTAGGCCTTTAGATACTGATAGGCCCCATTTAGATACAGGAGGGCCTCACTTAGGATTGATGTTCACAGGGTCACAAGATGATTTGCTTTAGTCACCAGTAAGTTTCCATCCTGGCCAGTACCCGAGTTGGAAGTTACAGGATGTTTTTTCCAGTAAAAATGGTACTGTTCCACTTGGGCTACGACTCATTTTTTCCAAAGCTCTCGTAACAATGGTACCAATTCACTTGGGCTGTGATTCAGGTAAATGATTTACTAAGGCTAACCAGAATTACTGCTTATCCTTTGTTCCCCGTCTTGGTCGAGCAGCTGATGTTCCTGTTATAGGCAGGATCGTTCCCTCCTGTACCAGCTCCTGGTACAGTCAGGGAACGCTTCACTGCCCAACTACGGTCAAGGTTTATCAGCAACTTCTGACATTTTAGAGCTGGCCTGAGGAGGGGTGGAGGCAGGATGCACCACCACAAGGCCCATCCCAGGGAAATGCCACAAAACTAGCCTTTCTAGCCCCAAACTAGCAGGTTTGGTAAGCAGCTCTTGGGTTGCAGAGCTTCAGCTTTTTGCAGCAGTCTTGGAGCTTGCTTGCACTTTATGAGCACTAGTAACTCTGTGCTCATACTTGGGCAGCTTTTGGCTGATCTACCCCAGCTTTGTTTGGACCTGAGCCCTGCTTTAACCTCAGGCAGAGAATAAATCTGATGGGCATGAGTGCTGGCCCCTGCTGTGCTGCCAGACTGATGACAGTGAACATATTGCTCTGCAAGTGGCACCTGCTTTGTGTGACTGCTCTTATCACAGCCAGCTGACATGTTTTGCCCTTTTCTTTCTGCCTGTGTGAAGTATCACCCTGGTCCCTGAGGGCCAGCCTGGCTTTCACCCATGAGCCTCCACGCCATGGTGCTGCTGCCTGGGGCACTTCTGTCCCTTTTGGCTGCTGTAGCTGACGTTTCAGGCAGGGGGGCATGGCATCAGTGTGCCCAGGCCCAGGCTGGGCTGCAAGTGGCCATGCAGCACCTGGTGCACCCACAGCCCGCCAGGGTGGCCGTGTTGGCATCCTGGCTGCACCCACTCACTGCTCCTGGCTGGCTACTGTGGCCAGGGCTCGTGGGGCCATGTGCTGCTGCTGTGGGCCTGCTCCTGCTGCACGGGACTGGCCATGCAGGGGCTGTACCAGGGTGGGTGCCCCATCATGGGCAGCTGGATCTCAGTGGGACCTTGGGGTTCTTGTCCTGCTGTGCTGGGGAGTCCAACACTTCCTGCACCACTATGTTGGCTCTGCCCTCTTCCTGCTAGTCTAAGAGCACAGGTGGAGCCAGACTGGAGTGGACCAAGGTATCAACTGATGTGCCACACCACACCATGCCACTATTTCTCACCCTACGCTGCCCACAGGAAGCCGCAGAGAGAGGTTTGATCTCCTGTGCCGCCTGTTTGATCCTTCAGGAGCCTTGCAGGACCGTGGCATGCTCAGAGCTAGATGTGTCTGCAGGATTACAAACCCAAGTAACAGATTACTGTGTCACCACTCGTTTGCTCTGTCTGCTCCAGCATTGTCTGACATCTCTGTGGTCATTGTGGTATCCTCCAGCTGCCATCACTTGTCACCATCAGTCACACACACTACCCTCAGACTTGGCCATTAGGCAGATTAGCCATAATTAGTACTGCCCGTCACCACTAATCACTATCTTCATTATCAGTTTCAGCACCACCCAATGCCTACTGTTCCCATTTATTAGGAGTGTGGTGGATTCTCTGGCGCGTGGCATCTCTGATCCAAGATGAGATATCTTCTCTGAAGGACACTGCTTGGCATCAACACGTCCTGGAGACCTGGATCCCTGAGCAAGTTCATCTGGTGCTCTCGAGGCATTGAGCAGGTTTGTCTCTTCTTGGCTTTGGAAGCACCTGCTACCAGTCCCTGCTGTGGGTGATGGGATGCTGCTGCCTTCGTGGTGAAATGAGACCCAAGCTGTGCTGACTGCTGGATGCCTGGGTGAGCCGAGGGGATACTCAGACAACGAGGCTGCTCTGGTGTGTCTCAGGTGGGGATCTCAGGGACTGAAGGTAGGAGGACATGGTTTCAGACCAGTCCCTCCCTGTAGTCCCGTCCCTCTCTACTCCCACAGGAATTTTGGGGCAGGAGCAGGCACCTGGCCGGGTGTAGGCCATGAGCAGGCTCTTGGGCAGAGTAGACACCCGGGGTTTGTGTTCTGCTCTGAAATGCACTGAGTGGGAGTCCAAAACAGGGCAGATGCAGTGCAGGAGGATGTTCTCCTTCCCTCCAGGTTGGTGGCTCTGCTCTGTGCCGTGCCCTGCCCCACAGTGTCCCTCTGTGCTGTGCCCTGCCCTGCACCCCCTGATGCCATGTCCCTTGCATTCACCACAGCTGCTGTGCCAACAGTGATGTCTGCAGCACTTGTCTGGCACATGGCTGGTCCCAGGAAGGAGGGACCAGCTGCTGTGTGTTTAGGAGAGACCCAGAAAATATTGGGGCAGGCTAAGGGGAAGGTCAAACAAACCATTTATTTTCAGGCAGAACAGTCAGATGTGAGTGTCTCTGTTTAGGAATCACATCCAGATGCTGAAGTTAAACATCTGGGCTTCACCTCTGTGATTTGTCTGCGCCCTCCAAGCCTGGTGCTCCCTTTGGAACCATCTGTTGAGGAGTTAGCACCTCGTTCATCAGCCGTCCCTCACCTCTGGCCTGGGCTCCCACATTCCCTCTAATGTGCTGGGAAGGGCTGGGAAGAGTCATGATTGCAGAGTCCTGCTGCTGCTCACACTCTGCCTGCGCCCTGCTCCACCCCACAGGCTGCTCTGCAGCTGCCACTGGTGCAATGTGTCTGAGGGCCTCAGCCCCACAGGCCCAGGCCCTTTCCCTGGGCAGCAATGTGGGAGCGTGTTCAGTAAAACTTGGAAGCAGTCCTTTCATGTCCTGGGTGAAATGAGGCCTTTTCACTCTCCAAGAAGGGCTGAGGGGCTGACAGAGGGTTTGCGCAGCCCCTGGGAGTCTGATGGGCAGCTCTGAGCTGCCAGGCCTGTGCCCACGGGACATCATTCCTTTGGCAGAGGTTTGTGTGCTCGGCATCTGCAACCCAGGCAGCTCATATCCTGCCGGACAACTTGGCTGGCACAAACAAATCCCTTACCAGGAGGAGGTCCTGAAACCCTGCATGCAGCCTATGCTGGAACAAAGCTGGCAGTGGGGCCAGAGTGCAGGGTGGCATGGGGAATGTGGCCAGGGTAAACCTCCCCCAGCTCAGCTCCAGCTGTTTCCTCTGGGCTGGAGAGTGTGATGCTGGTGGGTACAGCCCACTGCCAGTGGGGCAGGTCTCAGCAGGGCTATGCCATGAGCAGAAGAAGCCAGAGGCTCTGAGGATGGCTCCAGAGAGCTGTTTGCCCTGGTGGTGTAGCTACTGAGTCCTCGCCATTTGGCAGGGCCCTGGTGAAGGTGGTTTCTAGAGAAGGTCCAGGGCTTGCAACCCCCATGACATTTGATTTGGCAAGGTTCAGGCTTGTTTCCTGCATTCAGAGCTGCTGGCTTGCTCAACCAGAGCCCTTGCTTGCCTTGGGTGACCTAACCCATGCAGTGACACTAGTGATGGATGGCATCTGCATGGTGATATTTCAATAGTCCTTATCATAGAATCATAAAATCATAGAATTATAGAACATGCTGAATTGGAAGGGACCCATCAGTATCATTGAGTCCAACTCCAGGCCCTGTGCAGGACACCCCAAGAATCCCACCCTGTGCCTGAGAGCATTGTCCAAACACTCCTTGAACTCAAGACAGGTTTGGAGCTGTGACCACTTCCCTGGGAGTCTGTTCAAGTGCCTGACCATGCTCTGGGTGAAAAATTTTTTCCTGATATCCAACCTAAACCTCCCCTGACTCAGATCCAGACATTTCCTTGAGTCCTGTCACTGGTCAAAAGAGGGAAGGGATCAGAGCTGCCCCTGTGCTGCCCCTTGGGAGGATATTGAAGAGCTCAATGAAGTCTCCCCACAGTTCTTCTCTTCTCCAGGCCGAACACACCAAGTCCCCTCAGCTGGTCCTTATATGACCCCTCCAGACCCTTCCCCATCCTTGTGACCTCCTTTGGAAGCTCTCCAATGGCTTAATGTCTTTATAGGATTTGAGGTGCGGCCACTCCAGTGCAAAGCAGAGTGGGACAATCCCCTCCCTGACCTGGCTGGTGATGCTGGGCCTTGTGCCCCCAGGACAGGGATGTCCCTCCTGGCTCCAGGGCACTGCTGACTCAGATCCAACTGGCCCTCAACCAGGATTCCCAGGTCCTTTTCTGCAGCTTCTCTCCAGCCTCTCCTTCCTAGTCCATATACACAACCAGGACTGCTCCGTCCCAGATGCAGAATCTGGCACTTGCCTTTGTTAAATTCCACATGGTTGATAATTGCCTGTCTCTCATTTGTCAAGGTCTCTCTGCAGGGCCTCTCTGCCCTCAAGGGAGTCAACAGCTCAATTGAGTGTTGTTGGCAAACTTCCTTAGTATTCCTTTAAGTCCTGCATCCAAGCCATTAATGAAGATGTTGAAGAGAACTGGGTTGAGGATGGAGCCCTGCAGAACCACGTTAGTGACTGAACACCAGTCTGATGCCACGCCAGTCACTGTTCCTCTTTGTGCCTGACCCATGAGGCAGCTGTGGGCTGGACAGTTTGTCCAGAAGGATCCTGGCAGAGACTGTATCAAAAGCTCTGCTGAAGTCCAAAAAGATCACATCTCGTGGCTTTCTTGGATCAAGCAGTTGGGTTACCCCGCTTTAGAAGGAAATCAAGTTTGACAAGCAGGACTTTCTTCTCATGAAGTTATGCTGGCTGTGATTGATGCCAGCATTGTCCTTCAGGTGTTTTTCAATACTTCCCAGAAGAATCTTTTCCAGAATTTTACAAGGCACTGAAGTGAGACTGAAAGGCATGTACTTTCCAGGGTCCTCCTTCAGCGGCACCAGGGGAACACTCCTTGCAATATGTAATGTCTGGGAGCTATATAAGAAGGTATATTTTGCTCAGAGGACAACAACCCCATGGTTTCACTCCTGGGGTGGAATGGGAATCATCACTGTCACAACAAAACCAAGACCTGGATCTTGTGACTCAGCCAACCCAACCAGTTCATTCCTGCCTGTGTTGCTGTGGATGTTACTGTGGCTCTGGCTTGGTCTTCCTCTGCTCTTCCAGGAAGACCCCCCGAATCTCCAGCAGACCCAGAGGTGGGGGATGCTGGAAGACTCACTCAAATCTATTTACCACTCAATTTCCAGGCTAGGACTGCAGAGTTGAGCTGCAACAGGGAATCTGAGACCGTAAAGAAGGACAACGATCCTACCATGGGGACAGTCCTGCCTCCCCACAGTTCTTTCACTTGCAGAAACCCAAGGCACATTACATCTTACAGCCTTCTACCAAGGACTAACCATCTCTGTGACTGGCCATTAGCTTGGGAATTTCAACCTTTCTGGAGGTTAACCACAACTGCATGTTGGGGTAGATGGGGTTTGGAAGCAGAGCTGGAAAAACACAGCACAAAATCCTCCTTTGTTCTATAAAATCTTCAAAATATAGATTACAATTTGAATTTCCCAAGTGACCTTTCTGTTCAGAGGGACTATATGTCAAAAAGGTTGTTCAGTTGGCATCCTTCATCTGCAGACCTTTATGTTACCCAGCACTCCTCTGGTCTGCTCTGCTGCAGCACAGAAGAGGCTCGGTGCTGCTGCCTGAGGCCATTGCTCCTTGATGAGGAGCAATCACAAACCTGGATGGGAAGGCCAACTTCGTGCTTGCTGCTCCCTCAGAGTGTCAGGTGCATAAAGATCAAAGAGCTTACCCTCATTTTGCTTAATTTTTCTGCTGTAAAACTCTGTTAATGTCATGGCACAGGCGGCCTGTGCAAGTCTGATCCGAGATAATAAAACATTGGTTCCTTGCAGCTGTTCCAAGAGGAAGAATCTGACCGTGAGCTGAAGCAGCAGTGCCCAGGGTGTTGGACTGGTCTCTGGTCCCAGCTCCTCTGCTCAGGACTGGGATGGCCACTGGCTCTGGTATCCTGGACATGTCCCTGTCCTTGTTTCCCCACTGCTGGCTCCCTGTGCAGACAGCTCTGCTCAGGATGTGTCAGTCATGGGTAATAACCCAAGCTGACCTTATTGGGCCTGCTCTGCAGATTTCTTCATCCACCCTTTGCTTTTCTTTTGTCTCCTGAATCTGTTTTTCACCCCCGAAGCTTGAGCCCCAGCTCTGCATGGAGAGGAGCTGCAGTTGCATGTGAAAATGGAGCCAACTCTTGCCTCTGTGTGTGGGGTGCTGGGGTCAGGAGTCAGCACAGTGGGCTGATCCTCATCCCTCCGCTCCAGCCACAGTCCCTGCCAAGAGCTGCCTGTGTCCTGGCCCTGCAGCAGGATGGGGTCTGGCTGTGGCAACAGGACAGTGGCCACAGGGGTGGCCACACAGGGTCATCCCAGCTCTGCCGCTGGCACTGCTGGCCCCTCACATGCAGCATGACTGGGTCTCAAAGAGTGTGTCCTAACATGGTGTTTCTGGCCACATGTTCAGTCAGAGACACATTTGGAGATGATTAATTAGTAGAAAGCAAACAGGTCTAGAAATGAAGACCAGTTGCCAGCTGAAACAGGGAGCAGTGGTAAGTTTATTGGAAAGGCCAAAGGCTGTGAGCAGCAGCTTTGGAGGGTTTTGGGGATTCCTGGCAGCTGATAGCCATGTAACAAACTCTTCTTGTCTCTACAAGAAGCCCCTGCAGGACTGGGACCGGCTTGTGGTGATCTGTGGTGCCTCAGCTACAGCTTTTATTCAGAGTTAACCAACAGACAGGCTTGTTTTACTCTACCAGTTGACCATGTTAGATTCAGAAAAGGTGTGAGAGAAATGCTGGTGTGTTGGTGGCTGTTGAAGGCAGGGATTTGGATGTCCCTAAGTAGCTGACTGCTTCTGGGAAGATCTCACATGAGTTCTTCTGTGATCTAGCAGGGCTGGACACACAGCTCTTGTCCTTTTGGTGCAACCTTGTGGGGTGTCTCTAAATGCACCCCTGTGAGCTCTCAACAAAATTATTCTTTTCTTGTCTTTTTTTGGCATTCTTTCTGAGTGTAGGACCCAATAAACTAGGCGATGGGGCACAGGAAGGGATATTGGGCGAGGCAGACCCTGAATGAGAGCACCCTTGCTGAAGCCTCCTGCCTTGTGCAGTCTGCTGGGGCTCAAGCTCAGGCTTGACTTCCAGGCAGGTATTTTGAGGGCTCTTCTCTGTAAAAAATTATTCTTCCCTTGAATATCTTCGTTAAATATAGCCCTGTTGCCTCCATATTTCTCTCTCACAATTTTCAGTATGTCCCAAATGTGCATGATTGCCCTTTCTCTACTTTGTGCACCCCATGATTCCCATATCTCCACCTCTGTGGTGGCTCAGCAAGGGCTGGTGGGGATGGCACCAGTGTTCAGCTCCAGTGCTGGGAGAGGGGACTGTGCTCTGGGCTTGTGCCTCATGAAACTCCCAAGAGCCCCTGGCTGCAACCCAGACATACCCATATGTGTATGTGAGACATCTTCTGCATGGGTGGCTTGGACCTCCTGGAGAGACCCTGGGAGAAACTAGCTGAAAATCAGGAGTTTCACTCATGCGGAAATTGTGGTATTTCAGAATTTGCACCTGTCCTCAAGAGGATGGAAAAATCAACTTTTCAAAATCTTCCCTGGGCTGGAAATTAAAAAAACCAACCAGCAAACAAACAAACAAAAAGAAATAAAGAGGGCAGCAATGCTCAGTTCTGAAAACCTCATTTTCAGTTCTCACATGCTGGTCTGTGCCCTCTGGAGCTGGTGGGGCATCACTCTTCTCCCCAGACCAAGCTTCACAGGTGCCTGGGCTGCCATGGTGGAACTCGGGATGCACAACAGCAACCTGTGATGAATTGCAGGAGGTTTCATGTCAAGGTGATGTCAAACAGCTCAGGTTTGGCTAAATGTGCCTGAGGCTTGGTCTTTTGGAGAAAACCAGAACTGTCCTGGAGGGAAGACATTACTTTTGCAGAAGTTGTGTGTTCCACCAGAAAACTGCTGACCACCAACGCCGTAGGCAAGTGAGGCTTGGCTGAACAAGAAGAGCAGGATGTCCCAAAAATGGGGACAAGCAACCCTGCACAGGTCTGGGTACCTCTGCCCAGTCAAGGGGTCTCTGCTCTGAGCTCACAGGTAGAGCAGTGTGGGGTTCAGCTGGGTGGGAAGGACCACCTGAAGGTTGCTGATGGAGGTAACCAGAGTCCATGGTGGACACATGGACTATCTTTCTTCTGCCACATTCTCCAGAGCAAATGCTTAGATGTGGATGTTTGTGGGTAAGTCAGTACTTCACTGGTTGGAAGAGGGGAGCTACCAGTCCTTCATCTCATGTGTGGGGTCCTCACCGGGAACCACTGCTGAGGCTCTCAGTCCCCACAAGGCAGTGGGATGCCAAGCTGGACGGGCACGCAGAGGGACAGATGGGCAGGTGGGAGTGATCTGCACCCTGGCCAGGTCTATCTTTTCTTTACTGAGAGGAACAAGAATAATGAAATGCCTCATTCCTTTATTTCCCTTGGGACTGGTTGTCCTCACAGGCTCCTGCCCTGGCTCAGGCTGTTGGTAGGGCTGATCTGTGCAGCAGATGATCTCCTCCTTGAGGCTGGAAAGAAGTAACCCTTTTCTGTGAAAAAACATGAATTAATATCACAGGAGATGATGTTACGTGCAGCAAGGCCTGACAGCATCTAATGTGAACCAGCCTCTCCCAGGCCCAGAGCTGCCCACAGACACCCCCAACACCCTGCTTAGGGCTAATCATGACTCCTTTTTTTGAGACATTTGGCAAGGGAAGTTGTTGATGTGGTAGGGGATGGTCTTCCCATTTTGGGGGGCATGGATCCTGGGGTTTATTTGTGATGTCACAGGTGTATCCCAGGTATTTTCCCTGTTTTATCCATTCCCTCTCCAGGGGAGCCCAGCAGAGAGCTGAAATTCAGGGCTGCAGAGGCCACTCTACCACCCACCCTCTCTCATTCCCATTGCTTCTTGCCCTGGGCTGCTCTTCCCATGACTTGCTCTGACTGATCCTCTGCAAAGTTCAGCACCAGGCTGAGACGTGGAGCTGGGGGAGCAAATGGGGCCCCCACAGTGCCACGGCCTCTCTGTGACCAGACTGCCAGACCCAGCCCTGCCGGAGTCCTGATGGGATAGCAAGGGCTGCTGGCTGGGGGCCAGGCCTGGCCTCAGGACCACACAGAAACCTGCACCTCTCAGGCCCAGGCTGAACTGGTGGGCAGAGCCTTGTGCTGCTGGATGGTGCTACTTCCAGCTGTGGGGACTGGATCCCTCCTGGTGCTGCCAGCTGCTTCTGGCCCTGTTGCACCAGCTCTGTCTGGCTGTGCCTTCATCCTCCTGGGCGGCAGAGGAGGATGGGCTGGCAGCTCTAAGCTGACACTCAGCTGCTGTGTTGGGGTGGTCTCTACTCCCGGGGTGAGGACCAGGCACATCTTCATCTTCAGGTCAATGCAGGGGTGGAATGTGCCTGCATCTCAACTGCAGTTGCTGAAGCTTCCAGCTACCATGGAAAACCCAAGCCTGTGTGTTAGAGGGGTGGGAAGACAGCAGGTGAGGATGCAGATGGGTGTTTATGAGAAGTTTTTGCAATGTATCAGTTTTTAAGCCCGCAATGCCATTTTGCTGGCTTTCCAATGGAGCTGTGGTGGAAAGGTGTGGGCATGGCTTGTTCGGATATGTGTCCCTGGGAACATAATAGTGGCTTGACAGGTTTTAGATCAACTTCCATTCCTAGAGGGAAGGCAAGAAGCCACCACCTGAGTGGCCCAGACCCTCAATCAAACCAGCTGCTCTTTGGGGGATGGTGGAAGGGACCTCACTTCAGTCACTCCTTTTTGGGCAGCCATGAATACAGGCAGGAGGTGAATTTCTGGAGAAGTGGCTGAGCTGATCCTCGTGGAATGTGGCACCACCTCACTGACGTCAGGGCTTTGCTTCCCTCCTGATGTGAGCTGCACAGGGATGCTCTGGACACAGAGCCATGAATCAGAAGGATATGCTGGTTCATGGAGACATTTCCCCATGCAAGGAGATGTTCAGCACAGGGTGAAATGTCTCATGGTGCTCTCAGACCCGGTGATCTCTCACTTCTGTGGCTGCAGGAATCAACAACCTGCTCCAGGAGCAGAGCTGGCCTCAAACCTGCTGCCATGGCAGAGGTGGTGATGAGGAGGGGGTCCTTTCTCTCAGCACACTGCCACTTCCAAACCCATCTTCCTAACAGACTGGCTTTGAAGGAAAGTTTCTAAGTATGCATTTTATTAAGATTTAATAAAGCAGCTGCCTGCTCCTGAAGAACAAAATGATTATTAGACCCTTTATTGAGGATTAATAGCTATGTAATCAGCACGTATCTGGTTCCTACAGGCATCTATTACATAGCTTCTAAACCTCAGTGAATATGTTTCTAATTGGCTTTTAAGAACATGCTGTTGCTTTATTAAACCCTAATTAAATGCATATTGGGTGAAGTCCATTCAGAAGTGGTTATTGCAAACTACTTGTCATTACCTAATATGTGCAGCCTAATGGGCCTTCAGCTTATTGGCTCTGTTAATTATTAGATTTTATGCCCTTTGTTTGGGCTTTGTTTTTGTAAACTGGGTTGCATATGTTGTTTTCTTCCCTATTCAAATCCTTCCCAAGAAATGGGTACTGCTGGACAGTCAGAGACGGGCACTGGGTTTGATGAGCAGAGCAGATTGGGAGAGGCTCTTCCCAGTCTACAGATTTTGTTAGGGATGCTCATGTGTCTCCTGCTTGCATTGGGGTCAACCCTGGTGGAATGCAAGTCTTCAAGATGGGCTGAGGGTTTCAGGATGGGCTTCAGCCTGGACCATCCTGGGGCCACCTTGGGGCTTGAGCAAAAGGCCTTACCAGCCTCAGCTGCAGCTTCCACTTGGGACCTGACAAACCCTCTAGCCTTGTCTATATCCATTTCCTGACAGGTGGAAGTGCTAGGTGGGGCAGCCACACCAGCCACCAGCAGCCACACAGCCACCAGCAACTTCATCCTTGGCTTGTCTTGGCGCCTGCAAAATGAGGGTGCTAGTTCTGCCTTCACACAGATTCTGAGCTCCATCAAACATCTGTTACATGTCTGCAAGTCTCTTTCGCAAAACCCTGTGAGCATAAACTGTAAGACACCTAAAAGTAGGGGATGTGGAGGAGGTTGGAGTACAGACTCTGACTGAACAGCAGAACAAGGGATGCTGATGTGGTGGTTCAGCAGAAGAAGTGCTGCATGTGTGGTCAGTCAGCAAAATGCTAATGGGAGGATGCAGCATTGAGAAGTATGTCATGGCTGAGCTCTGGGAAACTGCATGGATTTCGGTTTGAAACCCATTTTCCATATTTTTTATCTGGCAGTATCAGGACATGTCCTTTCAGCAGAATCAGGACAGGCCATTTCTAGGGCAGGTTAAAGAAAAAGTGGCACTTTGTAATCTGCTGTTGCATGATGTTTTCTAAGGCAAAACTGAAAAGTCAAAATCAAGGAAATCAAGGGAAGTCAAAAGCAGAGCAAAAATGGTTCCATCTGCTCAAATTGAGGAGGTTTTTCTTTTCTCTTTCTTTTTTTTTTGTTTTTTTTTTTTT
>VZTJ01002670.1:65165-94480 GCA_013397795.1 Orthonyx spaldingii | reverse complement strand
TTTTTTTGTTTTGTTTTGTTTTTTTGTTTTAGTTGGGTAGTTTTTTGTTATTAGGGAGAGGAAAGAATTTTCCATTGTTGAAGAATTTCAGAAGAACTCAGAATCTCTCTGAGGGGGATGATGCCAGCTGTGAGCACAGCATCCAGCCCCCATCCTTTGCCCTGCTCTGCAGCCCCGCTCTCCAGTGAGTCGGAGCACGTTCTGGGGCTCAGGTGCCTCCGCAGCAGTGTTGCGATGTCACCCGGGAACATCGATCTCCGTGGGTGTGTCTGGCTCCACGATGGGTGCAGGCAGGTTGTCAGAGCTTCAGTGGGCACCGGGTCATCCCAGGCCCATCTCCAGCTGCTGAACCACAGAGGCAGTGCTGCCAGCGGGTGCCCGTCCCCCTGCCCACATCACAGTGTCCCACGTGCTGCTTGGGCTGTCACCCCTGTCCCTGCTCCAATGCCTTGCAAGAGGCTCAGCTCAGCTCCCAGCCCCAGGCTGCCCTGGCCAGGCAGTGCACTCAGTCCCAAGGGTTGGCTCTGCCAAAAGTCTCTGCCCCTGACAGCTGCCTCTTGATCCTCAGCTTCCTGCCACTCCGGATGCTCTGACTCACAGAGAATGAGCACCTCACCCGAACTTTCACCTCCAACTTGAACCACCCCCAAGTCAAACTTGCTAATGCTTGAAACGTCCAGTTAGCCCCCCTCCACCTATTTTTTTTTTCCAGGTTTTCCAGCCTTTGTACTTTCTGCACTTTCTACATTAGAAGCAAGGGTGCCAGAATACTTTGCAAAAAGCTGTTCCTGCAGTGCTTCCCAGACCTTCCCTCACTAGGAAATGCCGGAAACCGTGGGAGCAAGCTTGCTCGCTGGAGAGCCTCAGCACAGGTTTTGCAGACCCTGGAGATCTGGAGAAGCTTGAACTTCCTCAGGCATGGACCTCTTTCCAAAGCCAACAGGAACTCGGAAACTTTGGGGCCTCTTTGGTTTTTCTCGTCTCTAGACTTTGAATCTTTCAACTCAACCTTTGTTTTATATTTATATGTTGCATGAATATGCCCTTATTTTTCTAATTAGGGTCGCAAATTCCTCATTAAAACTGCCTACAGGCCAGGGTTTTTCTTGCTTGACTTAAGGCCAAATCAGGGAGGTATCCAGGCTTGGAGCTGTATCTCCTCACCCTCCTTCAGAGCTAATGGACGAAGAAAACAACCCAGACCTTAGACGCAGCTCTCCTGGGGAAAGGCACCTACTCCTCTGTGGCAAAAGGGGGACACCACACAGCTGAATGAAGGACCATGAAAGGCTTTAAGAGGCATCACCAAGAGAAGCCAAGGGGAACCTCCTTCTCTTCTCCTGCCTGAGCTTTGGTGGAGATGGATATCCATGTGCTCTGCAGAGCCAATTTGGTCTGAAATTTAAGAGCAACAAACCACTTGTTCGTTCATTCAGCATTTCCAAATCACTTTGCTGCTGGCTACTTTATTTCAATGGGCTTCCCCTTCCACTAGCTTTATCAAGATTTTCTTCTCCTTCCTAGAAAATGTACAGGAAAGAGGAGAGGAGAATGTTTCCTTTCCTACGGAAATAGCATTTGACTTCTTACCTACCCTGTGTGGGGAAAGAGGGGAAAAATTCACAGCAAAGCTGAAAATGAGAAATTTTCATTTTGAAATTTCCCTAAAAATAAAAGAAGCAGCACTTTTGGCAAACCTTTTGGTCACTATTTCCTTTTGTTCCATTTGCAGCCATGGAGACAAGTCTCGGGGGGGATTCCTGCTGACTGGAGCCCTGTTTTGGTTTGTTCCTGTTCCAGTGGCAGTAGTGGGGCCAGGGCACGGGCTGGTGAGCCCTGAGCACCCTGCTGCTGCTCCAGGAGCATCACCTGGCCACCATGCAGCTTTAGTGAAGGACAGACACAGTCTGTGGCAGGCTGGGCTGCCAGGCCCTGGCTGTCAGCCAGGCTGGGCACCTGGACACGTCCTCAGCTGCACCAGCCATGTCCACCTGGGCATGGCTGTGGGCAGAGGAGTGAGAGGAGAGAGGCACTGGGCCAGCTCTCCCCATCACCTCCCCTCCAAAGCCTGGATCCTGCCCAGCTCTTCCTGACCATGTCTGCACATCTGTGATGGTTGAGGGCTTCAGTGATGCTCTCCCTGCAACTTCCTTGGAGATCTCCCAGAGACGGGATGCAGCTGGCTCTGTGTGCCACCATCATGTGTGCTGTGAGCAGCGCCAGCAGCTTGGCCTGGCATCATCACTGCAGGTGGGAAGGTGAGGGCAGGTTGGGTCACTCGAGCAGAGCGATCACCTGAGCAGAGGCCTGGGCTGAGAGCAGCAGCAGCAGATGTGTGGCCGTGGGCACCTGGGGTGAGGGGAGAGAAGCCCTCAGCCTGGCTGTGCTGGGAGGAATGGAGTGGTGGCATGCTGGGGACGTGGCTTCTGGCTCACCAGCTTTCCTTCTTCTGCAGCCTCTTCTGACCTGTGCATGTGGCCAGTGATGCCAGTGCTGTGTCCCTCTGGTGCCCACATCCCTCTGCTGACCCTGCAGGTTGCCCAGCTGAAGGTGGATATGGCTGTGAAGGTTCCACCATGGAGGGGATCTGGATCCCTTCATTTTCCTTCCTCCCTCGACATTCCCCTTGGCCATGGATCAGCTGGCGGGACCCAGCAAGGGTTGCAGCAAAGATGAGCAAAAAAAAAATCTCCTTATGCCTGTAAAAGGAAGAAGGAGAGCACGGCAGAGACAGGCCGTCTGATACAGCTCCACTTTCTGCTGTGGAGGCGGGAAGCCTTTTGGACAGGATTTATTTTGTGTAGTCTTCCATGCAAACTGGACCCCCCTCCCCTCCTGGCCCTGCCCAGCCTTAAATCATATCCTTTGTAATGACATTTCGTGCTTGTGTGGCGCCTTGCTTCTGAGCATCCCCAAGTGCTCTGTAAACGGATGTCTCGGAGCCTGCCAGGAGGCCGCAGTACCACTCCTCCACCCCCCTGCCACCAAAGGAAGGTGATAAACCCTTCCCATGTCTCACCTGGATTCCTGACCATGGCTGCATTAGTGCTGCAGCCTTCCCTGCATCCCTCTTGACTGCCCTCCTACCCCAGCCACCTCCCTGGAGATCTCTGTCCCTGCTGGAGTGCCCGGGGTGAGGTGCTCAGGGATGAGCAGCTCCAGTCTAAGTTGATGGGATACTGGTCTGCAGCCTGGCACATGGCCTGCAGACTCACCTCCCACCTGGAAAGTCCCTGCCAAGGAATCAGCATAGCTGTCCCCCATCATCAGAGCTGCAGGGTCAACAAAAAGCCACCCTCCATGTCCCCAGACCCCATTTTTGGTCAGGAATGGATTTCCCTGGTACACTGTGCCCTGGAGCAAGGCAGGTGTTAAGTGCATGGAAGTCTTGCTTGCTGAATCCAAATAATACAGCATTTCAGATTCCTTCTTCGCTGTCCAAGCCCTTGGCTGTCATCAGGTCCTCCTTAGTCCTGTCCAGAGGTTTCTTCACATCTGCAGGATCCCAGGAGATGCAATGGTTTTTGTCAGACATGGCTCTGGCTTGGCCCAGCAGCAGAAACAGTCTACCTTCCCTGATCTTCTCCAGGTTCTTCGGCTGCTTGGCTTCCTCCACTGGACATCCTGGGCTGTGGGCAGGCTTGCTGATGTAGGGACAGCTCAACGGCTGCTGCATCCAAGCAGGATTTTGGGCTCTGACAGATGGTTTTGGAGGTTGTTTCAAGCTACCTACTGGATTTTTATGAAAATTGCCCTCCTGGGAAGAGGCCTTTTAACTTCCCTCAGAGCTGGAAAGCCATAGCCCAAGAGCTGACTGCTGACAGTGATGCCTTTTGCTCAGGAGCCAGCAGTGATGCCAGCTGGGAAGGGAGAGGTTAACCCTGGGTGTAGGTGATGCCTTCTTCCAGTTCCAGCTGGTTATTGCAGGGAGAATCAATGCAAAAATGTCCATGGGCACTTTGGTTGGCTCCAGGTGCTGATGGTGCAGCTACTTCAAGGGGTCTGGAGGATGGACCTCAAGTCTGCTGGGCCACTGCAGCTACTTCTGTGCAGAACAGAGCTGGTGACCTGCTCCAACTCTCCAGGGACTTGGCTGTGGGTCTCCAGTGAGCCCTGTGAGTACCAGGCTGCTCTGGGCTTCTTTTTCCTCTACAGAAAGTCGGCTTCATTCTTCTAAGGCACCTTGAGAAAAAAGATTGGGATCTGAGGGAAGGTTTGTGGTGAAGCACGGAAAAGCAAATGCTCTTGTCTGGTCTGGTCTGGTCTGATCTCCGTCTCATCTCAACCCATTTCATAACTTTATTCCATCCCATCATACTCCATCCACCCATCCCAGTCTACTTATCCTGTTCCCTATTACCCTACATCCTTCCCATTTGTCCTAGGTTGCAATATAAGATATATTCTATTACCATCTCCACAAGCTGTTAAAACAGGTGGGGCACTGTTTGTTATCTCCTGTCATGACTCACCCCGACAACTCCCTCCGGGTGTTATCTCTGTTACTGGGCCATCAAGATCCCACTGCATGACTCATGGAATTACCTCATCCCATGGTGAGATGCTCTGCCCGGGGGTGGGGGGGGAGCCAAACATTCCCACCTGGATATAACCTGGGCTTTGGAACTGCACCAGGCAGCCCCACCTACTGGATTCCCAGAGGACAAGAGCTACCACTGGACCTTCAGGTGGAGACCAGACTTTCTGCAGGATCACTGCTTTAACTGAACCACTTCACTTGGACTGCTACCGCCACCCTGACTAACAGGGTATCAGGCTGTATCCTGACTCTGTCAGGTTTTTTTCCTTGTATTATTGCATTTATTTTAATTTTCCTATTAAATTTTAATTCTGACTTGCAATCTCCCACTGGTTTGTTTTCAAACTAGTACACTATTCTATCTTACCCTATTCTATCCCACTCTATCACATACCACTCCATCCTATGCTGTCCCACCTATCCCATTTCATTTACCCCATCCCACCCCATCCCACTCTATCTCATCCCTTCTCACTCATCCTATTCCACTCACCGCATCACCCTGCATATCACTTCCCTCCCATGCCATCCCATCCTATTCCATTCCTTCCACCTCATCCCCATCTCCTGTGGACATCCATGCCAGCCATCCCCAGACAGAGCTGCTCTTGCCAGGGGCACTGTCTCATTGGTGGTGGAGGCCACTTGGAGTAGCTCCTTATCCAGGATGTGTGTCAGTGAAAGCAGAAACCCAATAAGCAAGATAAGGAGATGATTTATAATGGAGTTTGTGAACTTTAGGAAAGAGCTTTACAGCCAGATTTTACAGACCACACAGGGAGAGGTTATACTCTTCAAAACCTTGGAGATTTTTAAAAAATATTTTTATATTTAACAAAAAAGAGTTTCCAAGAATTAAATAACACGAAAGTGTATGAAATACGATGTAGGGAATGTTCCCCTTGCTCTCACATCTGAAGTTAATTTGGGAGATGCACTGAATGGCTTTTTAAAGAGTGGATAAACATTGGCATCAAAAGTGTAAATAAAGTCACCAGACAAAGCGGCTGTTCAAAAGGAATCGTCCCTGGTATGTTGGAGCAGCTCTAATGGCTGCATCAGGAACATTTGAAGATAAAACAAGGGCCTGGCCGATTAACCCGGGGTGAAGTTCTCCGCCTCGTCTCCCTCTCCTGATGCCAAAGGCAAGTGGTGCTGACAGCTGCTCCTGTGGGTTTCCTGCCTGGGGATGGTGCTGGCAGGAGGCTTCTATTGTCTGGGACCCGCTCAGTCCCCGCACCACCACTGCCAGAAACCTGGGTTGCACACTGCCAAGCAGGAGCTACTGAAGCCTAATTAAAGGCTATTGGTGCTGGTCTCTTGGAGACCTGTGTTTGTCAGTTGTGGCTCAAAGCATTTTTGAGAAGCTATCCCACTGTGTGTCACACCCACTCCTTCCCCCAGTACAGTCCTATTCCCTCAGACGTTTTGATTGACACATGCTTGGTTGGTCACAAATATTCTGAAATACAACAAGACATTCTGTGTCACTGGGTTTAAGATTGCAGCTGGTTGGAAGAACCCAGAGGGGTTGTGTCTCTCCTGAAGCACATCTTTGCACCAGCATCAGGGTTCTCCACAACAGTCCCCCAACAGTCTGTGGAGGGAAGGCAAAAACAGTGAAACGAACTCTGACATTAAATCCTCTCAAGAGGAAGACAAATGGACACATTTGAACTGACCTTTTGTTTGCGTCTTTTGGTATGAACTTGAACCTTTGGGAATTGTCTTTGATGGAGCAGTTTGTGAATGAGAGGCAGTTGTGGGTTGGAGTGACTCTAACAGTCAGACTCACATCGTGAGGTACTTCTCCTTGCCCTATGTCTCTATCAAAAGGGATTTTCCTGGGAGTTGTAGAAGTAGGAATGGGTGTGGATAATAATACTCGCTCTCCTGCGCCCAGAAGCTCTTACCTCCACAGCACCCAATGTTGAGGGCTGCTATTGCACTTGAATATACAGAGCATCAGTTCCTTCTTCAGCTGAGACCTTGGTCATGGCTCTGCATCCCTTGATTGGTGAAGACAGAATGGTAATAACAGCAGCCATGACAAAACACAGGGTGTAAATCCATGTCTGGGTTGTCCGAGAGCAGCTCACGGCTGCCTACGCTGCAGCAGGGGCACAGTAAGCACCATTCATGGCTGGGGCGCAGGGAGACTGCTCTTGGTGCTCATGGCCCTGGAGACCCCAGGGTTCTGCGTCTTGACTGACCCAACCTGGGCAATGTGGTGGATCCACCACATATCTGCCAACATGCCAGCTGGGAATGGGGTCCCACTGCTCACTTGTAACCTGGGTACTGCCGTGCTGGGTGAGGTATCAGCTCCTGAGGCTGAGAAGCAGCATGAAGGGCATTATCACATGTAACCCTGCAAGTCCCCAGTGGTGACACATCCTGGTTTCTCCTACCTTGCCTGGAGACCATCTCCTCATTCCTCCTAGTTCCCTGCTGTCAGAGCATGCCCCTCTTGTGTCCAACCCTGAAGCCTGTGCAGTGGAAGAAACAAGCTGGTTTGAAGCATGACTCCTATCAGGTAGAAGTTACAAAATTCTATTTTAATATTTCACCTACTCAGGTGACTTTAAGATGGATAACGTCATGAGGAGTCATTTGCTCTGTTCTTTGCCTGGCTATAATTGGGGCTAACCATGACCATAACTGACTTTTTTCAGTCTTGACTCTGCAGTATTTTCCTGAGTGATAAAGAACAAATCTCCCACTGGCATGGCTGGGAAGATGCTTCCCCACACCCTTGGTGTTAACCACAAGCAGCAGTAGCTCCTCTCTGCATCCCTGGGTGAGACCCAGCGGCATGGGGGGCTGCCCGCCTGGGCACCAGCTGGCAGGGCTGTGCTTCCCCAGAGACTGCGGCAAGGGTTTTATTGCAAATAATGGAATAATTACTCTTTCTTTGCCTGGGACTTGCCCGCAAACTGCTGCTGATTCCTGTGCAAGGGCTCATGAGCCCAAATTCCAATCAGGGGGCTCACTAGTGCCTTTGGGCTGGAGGAGTCTGGCACCGAGAGTGGGACCCTGGCTGGGAGGATGCTCAGTGCAATCGCCGTGAGCTCGGGCTTGCGCAGACCGCCCTTGTGCATCAGCCTTCATGCCACTTGTGTAAACTATTACAGCAAAGGGCAAAGGTTAAATGCAGCACATGTGTGGCATCAATTAACAGGATTTCAAGGTCTCCAGTGGAGTTTCTGCTCAAATCTCTTGTGGCAGGTTCAATTTTCTTAACCCCTCTTATGCCATGCAGTCAGAGGGTCTTGGCTCTGCCAGACTATTGGAGGGGAATGGGCTTGTGCTGTCTGGGGGTCTCCCCAAGGACTGTGCTGGAGGGGTCTCTAGCCATTCAGGCATGGGGGGACAGGGACACCACACACACCACACCAGTGGTCTGTGGGGCAAACGGGAGAGACTGTACTCTTTCTATGGAAGTGTCCTTGGAAGGGTGTCAGGCCCTGGCAAGGCAGCAAGGTGGTGTATGAGCCTTGCTCATCATGTCCCCCTCTGCTTCAGGTCCAGCTATCCCCATCTCGGAGCCCTCATGGGGGTGGCTGCTCCTGTGTTTGGTCCCAGCCAGACCCTGCTCCACTGAAGCACCCCATTGTCCGTGTGTCCTACTGCTGAGCGGACAAAGGTTCCTGGGCTTGGGACTGCTGGTGCCTTCACTCCCTGCCTGTAAAGCAGAAACAGTCACCCCCTGCTGCCTGGGGACTCGGAGGGGATGGCTGCAGTGAAAGTCTCAGTGATGATTCAAAACCAGAGCAATTTTGGTGGAGAAATTGCAGTTGTGAATCTTCACTGGTACGAGGCCACTCAGGGCTGCTCCCAGGCAATGTACCAATCCACTGCTCATCTCCTCCTGGATTTATCAGTCATACTTGGCATACTGGGAGAGGGAGTGGTTGAAAGGATGGTGGCGTGACTCAAGGCAGCCTTTAGTGCATCCTGTGTCTTCTGCAGCTGATAAAGAGCGGGATGCCACAACTTTGCACTGCAGCTCTGCCAGGCTGTCCTCCCCAGTTTCAGATGTTTCTCCTACGGGCCAGGATCTTGGAGTCAGAGTGCTTGGACGGCTTCCACCTTGCTCTTTTGAGGGGATTTGGCAAGGAAAAGGAAGGCTTGAGCTGCCACCACCATGCAGAAAACATGAAAATGTGATATTGGCATGGCCTGAAACTTTAAGATATTCTAAAAGCTTCCTGATTGCTTGTGCAGATTTTTGCCTACACAGATTGCTAATTTTCCATTAACAGGTGCTGCTAAAGGAAATCCTGCCTTGGGGGTTTCAGTTCCTGGGGTTTCCAGTCCTGCCTCAAGGCTGGAGACCAGTGTAATGGATGGGTTAGGGCTGTGACCTTAGTGAGGAACATCAATCCCAACACCAACCAATGTAGAGCCTGCTGGGTTGGTGGAACAGGACATGCAAGTGCCTTTCTGCACCTATGTGCCCCTGACATCACCTTGCCCACTCTTTTTTGGGAAATGAATCATTTCAATCCTCCAAGTTAAAAGACTCAGCTCCCAAAGCATTCAAAAACTACTAGAAACCCCTGCACTTTGATGATTTCGATCTGTTTTTCAGTTCTGTACCCTGTTAAGATGAACAAAAATCATGCCTGAAAAACAGAGATACTCTGCCCACAGTTCCCCATGTCAGAGCTGAGGGGAGACTTCTGCCTGAAAGATGGATTTGGCCTGGACATCTTCACACAAATACCCCGTTTGTTAGCAAACCTGTAAAAATCTTGGTAATCCCCTTGATCTGAAACAAATGGGCTTGCTGTCTGGTGCTGATTTTATTATCAGACACTGCTTAGTATCATCTTATAGCTTGGACCAATGCCTGAGGCTCAACACTGAGTCAATCACGCGCTGGCAGGCGAAGGTCTCCCCTGAGCTCTAGATCTGTGCTGGTTCTCCTCATGTGTGTGGTGCCCTGGATAATAAATGTTAGATTTACAGAGCTGTATGGTTGCCCTGGGACCTCCAGGACCCTTCAAGGCTGCTCCAGTGCTGTCCCCAGATGGGATGGGAGAAGCATAGCATAGCTGTCAGGGTGAAAGCTCGGGTTTTGTTGAGTTGTCCCGATCTCTTCTTCTTGGGTGGGGAGCTTGGCTTGGTGGTTGTGTTTCCAGTGTCTGGAGCTTTGTGCAAACACAAGGATGAAGGAGCAGGAGTGCATTTGGGTCCTAACATGATTCCCAGGGTGTCTGTCAGCCTGAGCTCCCACCCAACCACCCCTTGCAAATGGGACCTAGAACAAGCCTTGAGCATCCATGGGCTGATTCAAGGACTATTGGGAATCCTGACGGCTTTGAGGCCAGGTAGATCCTCAGCTGCCTGCAAGGTGGTTGCATCGACTGTGGCCCCTGGCAGCAGCACTCCCAGCCCCGCTCTCCCTCCATGCTGCCTGCAGCAGCTGAATATAAAATTTGAGCCCCCCAGAGACTCACCATCAACCACACGATCCCCAGCCGGTTTTGTTTTGATTATACATTTGTTTCCTCCCTCCTGGGAGTGTCTGACACAGATTTTACCTCTCAGCGTGTCAACGCTCGGCTCCCCCCGCCACCTCCCTCCCCTCCTGTTGGCTCTGCTTGGATTAGCCCTGACCCCTGCTGAACTCTGCTGCCAGAAGAAGTGTCAACCCCTTTCACTTTCCGAGAGCTTTCCAGCCCTGAACACTGAGCAGGGAAGGAGTGTCCTCCAATGGAAAACCTCCCACATAATTTTTTCCGACTCCGTGTTCTTGTTGTGCGTCCGGGGAGGACAGACTCTGGTCCCTGCATCTGGCCATGCTCTGGGGGCAGCCTGGATGACCTGCAGCACATCTGCCCTCCCCTGAGCCAGCACAGGTGTAAATAGGGCAAAAGGGGCTTTTAAGGAGGATTTGCTTAGTGGAGGAAAAGTGGTGGGATAGGAGAGAGTAGGAGGTTAGCTATGGGCACAGCATACCATGGCATGGTGCATGGGGCCAAGGGTAGGTGTTTCCATGGGAGTATGGCAGGGTCAGTGGCTGTATTTCTTCAAGGGGCGTCCAGCCTCCATGGATGAGTGGACATCAGCAAGATGGAAGGGAGAGGAAGAGCTGGCTGCTGCCACCAGGAGCACAGAAGATGGGGAGAAGGTCTTTCAACTCTTTCCACCAGTTCTGATGGTGGTTGTGCTTTTAAGCAGCAACAGCTTAAGCATTCTGCAAGGGCTCCAAAACTCAGAGGAAACCAGCCCACCAAAATTAAAAGACCATTCAAGGAGAGGGCAGGAGCCTATGCCCTGTGCCCATGGCTCGGCAGGGTTAGCGCTTGTGGGGCTGGGAGTGACACCCCCACCCATGAGCAGCCACCCCGGCCAGCAGAGAAGTTGGGTGGTGGATGTGGGGCCACAGCTGGGGAGAAGGGAAGTTAACTCCAGCAACACCAATGAAATAAAGAAAGGGAATGCCGCATGCTAAGGAGTTGCAGATGTTTGGATGTTAGCAGGGATTTGGGTGGAGCTGCCAATACACAACATGGTTTGCAGCAGGAGGAAGGGTGGGAAGTGCAAGGGAAAACCTACCCCTTCTCTAAAGCCTGTGGTAGCAGAGGGAAGCTCCTGGGGTAGGTGTGATGAGGGAGTGCATGGCTCGGGCAGTGTCTTCTCTCAGAGCTTGGAGATGCCATGGAAAGGGTGGGGGAGGCAAATGAAAATAGCCCAGCTGCTCCCAGGTCTGACTGCTGCTATGTCCCTCTCTGTTGGAGCCGCTAGAGCAGCCACCTGGGCAGTCAAGGATAACTGAGTCATGGAGACAACAGCTCGGTGCACAGTCACTTTATTTATAAGACACCTGGGATGTGCCTCGGCCTTTCAGGGGCTCTTTCCCCTATTTTTTTCCCAAGCCTGTGGAAGCCAGGCAGATATCCAAAGCTGTTCCTCACTTTTCACAGATCAGGGAAGGGATGGACTGCCTAGCTGATGCTAGGTGAAGGTCACAGGCCTGTTTTGGTCTCGCAGGTCAGCAGAAACCAGGACTTCAGCACTGTTGTTCCAGAGCTGAGTAGTGGTGCATGCTGTGCCAAAGGGAGGAGCAGCATCACCCCTGAAGTGAAGAAGGCATCTCTGGAGGTCTGCAAGGACTCAAGCAGGATAAATTCAGGCTGAAGGGCACATTTAGGGCTATGCTGACCTCAGTGTTTAATAGTTTTGTCATTCCTGGTGAAGGGATGGACAGGAAACTGGTAAAGCCCAGTTGGGCAGGGTCAACGAGGTCCAAGCTCTGCTGCTGTACCCAGAGGAGGTGTTGGGGTGTGGGGAACACAGAGACTGAGGGGTCTCTGTGAATCTGGAGCCCATCAACTCTGGTGTGTGGGTGTGGGCAGGTCTTGTTCCTTTCTGGGGCGCCAGCTCTTCAGGATGAGCATGAGTCCCCTTGCTGGCTGGGAGATGGAGTCCCACCCCAGAGCAGCTCTTGGGAACCTGCTTTGTGTGTGTCTCTTGGTGAAAGCGCAAGCCCCCAGAGTGCTTTGCACCTGCAGCCCCAGGCTCGCAGGAGCATCCCCTTCTCTTGAAGCCCTCCTGATGCCTCCTAGCCCGCAAGACTCTTCAGCTGTGCCAGCTCACTGTGGTTCTCTTGGTCTTTGTCAGCAGCACGTTTGGTAGCTCTGTGGCCATCGTGCTTCCTGACATGTTTTCTTTTCCCCTGTGATTTTGAGGATTGCATTCATTTCTTTGTTGAGAAGGGAGAGGGAAAGGTCATCCCTTGTTAGCAGCTCATTAAAGCAAAACAATGGAAAGAACAGCAAATGGGCTCTGGGACCCACTTCTCCAGGCATGTGTGATGCTGCCTTTTGTCAGTTTGGGAGAGGGGCATCCACGGAGGTGGTGGCATTGCAGGGAGGCTCTCCCACCCCCCAAACCAATTCAAGACATCACTGGAGAACCTGAGTGTGTGTCAGAGCTTTTGTTTGTTTGTTTTGTGTGTGTGTGTGTGTGTGCGTGTGTGCACATGTGATGTACATTCAGCGCTGCTGTCATTAAAAAAAAGTTTTTAATGAAAATTTTCTCATTCCGTCCTCCCGAGCTCCCCGGCTTGGACCAGTTCTGTTTCTTTCGTGTGGGAGGCAGCTGCATTTGTCTCAATAATTGTGTTTCCCTGTTGCTATGTACTGCCGAGGACTTGGTGACACAATGAAGATGTGAAGCGTTCTCCTTTCCCAGGCCTGGCTTAGGGGGTTTGGTTTTGGCGACATTCTGGCCTTCCCTCTCTCCAGGAAGCCCATATGGGGTTTGAAGTCCATCTGGCATTTGGCAGGAGACATTACTTAAAGCTGATGGTCGTGCTCAGAGTGATGTTGAGAAGGAAGCGCTGCTCCGTGCCTGTGGTATCTCTCAGGATCACTTGCTGAAGTCCACTGCCTGTTCCAATGGGAAAGGGTGGGCAGTCACTCATGGTCATGGAGGGTACCTAGCACATATGTTTGAACGTCCTGCTAGGCCTGTTGGCCTCTAGACTCCAAACAACCACCTCATGGCCTGTCCCAGTCCCATCCTACCAGCTGCTACCTGGGCAGCCGTGGTGTTCCATGAGGGAGTGCGGAGAGCTGCTCTGTGGGCAGAGGCTGCTTTGGGCAGCTGCACCCCTGTGGTTCATCACTTGTTCTGAGCCTCCCCTACCCTGTTCTCTGTGGGACCTAACCCTCACAGCAGCACCCACCAGCCCCTGGAGGTGGGAAGTGCAGCACAGTGAGGGCAACCTGCATGACGCACTGGGCCTGCAGCAGCACAGGAATTCTTCCAGTTTAAGGTGGGACACTTCATGGCATTGGGAAGATGGGCCAGGCACAGGGGTCTTGGGCATATTGCCAGAGCAGGGCTGGGAGTGGGAGCAGGAGCATGGGTGGCATGGGGCATGAGGGGCATGAGGGGCATGTGGGAATGGGACTGCATCTGGTGTGGGGCATAAGGGACATGAGGTGGTTGGGAGTGCAGCTGGTGTGGGGCACAAGGGGCACATGGGGAGCAGGAGCAGGGGAGGCATCTCACAGGTTACATGGGCTTCCACCTTGCTGGAGCCCACGAGGGCTGACATTGCTGACTCGGAGGGGTCTGGACGTGAGGGCAAGGAGAGACCTTTGGGAGCAGAAGCTTTGTGACCCCTAGGGCCGGGCTGTGCATCCCTCGGAGCCGGGCTGTGCATGCCCCGGGGCCGGGCTGTCCTTCCAGGCGGCGCGGGGAGGTGGCAGCAAAGGCCCTGGGACGGGGGTCGCGGGGCCCCGCCGCCGCAGCCCGGGGTGCCGGGTCCCGGCCCGGGAGGGATGCGCGTCCCCCCGTCCCGGCGTCTGCTCCCACCGTGGTGCCACGAGCGGGACCCTTGCGCTGGAGCCAAGTCCATCCACAGGTCCTAATATCAGAGAGTGGTTTTGTCCCCTTCTTTAAAGAACATCCGATCCATCCTCCCGGAAATCTTTCTCTGTCCGACCTGACCTCAAGTGCTCCCAGGGATGGAGCATCTCCAGGGCCACTCACCACGGGCTCAGGGATTGGAATCTGCTTCTAGGACTGCATGAGCTTTAGCACTTCTGCCCCCTGCTCCAGTCCGGAGCTGCCCCTCAGTGCCCGCTGATGGCCCAGGGTTTTGGAATCTCACAAGAACATCTTGTGAGACTTCAGGACTTGTCAAAGCTGAAATTGAACCCTTATCCCAGGCTGGCTGGGTGCCCACAGCCCAGCCAGCCCTAATCTGGGGCTGTACACTGCCCATGTTTAATGAGGTATTGTGTACAGATGTGTCTGACTGTGTGTATGCACATGTCGTGGGTTCTGGGTGTCTCACTCAGTGTTTGCATCTGTCTGTTAGCGGGTTTGGGCATCTGGGGCTGTTCCTCTTGCCTGATTAAATATCTCCCCAGAAGCGAGTTTGTGTAGCCAAGGATCTTATTGCATGTGTCGGTGTCTGCACAGGGAGGTCTTCACAACTCTCCGTGTGTGCAAAGTTTGCACAGTGTTCATGGGTCATGCTGGGCTGTCGAAGATGCTTCTTCCACCGTCAGCATGTGCTGAGTAATGGGGGTGGGTAGGTGGCCAAGGAATGGATGGATCAGTGCAGAATGGGGTGGGCTTCCCCAGGGATGGTGGGCGACAGTGGGGACCAGTGCTGCTTGTGGCTATTCTCTCTCCCCAAGGGCACATGGAGCCCAGCCTGGACACTATCCTGCATCCCACAGCCATGCAAGGGGGACAGGGCAGTCATGAGGCTTGGATGCAACATCAGAGATGCAAAGGCCCCATCACATGCAGTGAGGTGCCCTGTGAGGGGCTGCTGGCAGCTGCTGTGGCCCTGGGCAGAGCTGTCCCCCAAGTCTGGCTGGGGCTCCTCTAACTCAAGTGGCTCTAGAGTTCAAGGTATCCCCCATTGCCCAAACAGTGTGACAGACAAGGCAGTGCCTGTGTGACACTCTCTGTTCCCACATCTCTTCCCTCCTGCTCTCCCTGCCTCCACCCAGCACCATCCCAAGGAACATCCCTCCTGGCTGGGTCAATGTCTGCCTTCCCTGACCACTGTCCCTGCAGGGACCCTCGGAGCCTGCAGGGTCCAGGGCCGGCAGGCAGGGAGGGCTGGCAGCCACGGGCAGCGGGAGGATCACAGCCTCCTGCACATGTGCTGTCCAACCTGTCAGCACCTCCATGAAGTAAAGCCAGCACTGGCTGGGGATGTGCCCCCCAGCTCTCTTCCTTTGTCATGAAGAGCCAAGTGTGTGTGCCAGAAAGCTCACCCTGTGGTAGAAGCCATCCATCCCCTCTGGAGCTCAGCATTCCCTCCTTGCTCCTTGGCCACAGGGGTGTTTGGCTGCAGATATTTACCAAGCAATTTGCATCCAATTACAGAAGCCGGAAGGACTAGGAGGATTTTCCTTCTGGTTTCTCAGAAGGACAAGCCAACTTGTCCAAGTTACAACCTAGGAAGCATCTCATTAGTGGGAAGTGAGGTCTCCAAAACACAGAGTGCTTAGAAAACACTCTGCCAGAGGCGTAGCAATGTGGGCTGGCCTGCAGGCGAGATGGTGAGGAGCCTATCTGGTCACCATCTCCTCTCACCTGTGGTAGTTTCCCCCATCTTTTCTCCTGTGGCAGCTGAGTGGAGAGGAGATGCGATTTTGGAGGCTTCCAGCTCATCACATGACTTCCCCATTCCTGCTTTGGCTCAAGTGGTATTTGATTTTGCTGGGCTGAAGCATGGACTGCTTCTCCCTCCCATTTCTTTCCCCACCAGCTCCTCCTGCCCTTCCTCTCAGGCTGTGTGGTGTCACCCCAACCAGGAGGTGAAGGTCTAGGAGCAGAGTCCTGGGAATGGTGGTTACAAGTGTTTAATAACATTAGTGGAAGTAGGATCTTCAGCAGCATCACTGTCTGGTCTGTCTGTAATGCTGTCGCAAGAGGCTGCTGGCTGGGGGACATCCCTCACCTGGCCTCATGGAGATCTGCTCCTTGGTGTGGCTGTCCCAGAGGGACCTATGCCAGAGGGACCTGTGTGGAGCCTGCATAGTCCCAAAACTTGGTGGAGACTTTGTCTCAGGTGGGATACAAGCTGGCACAAGGGCTGGGATGTGGGGAGGAGGCGAGGCAGGATCCAAAGTGATCCGGGGACTACCAGCTGTGACTGCAGGGGGCTTTCTGCCAAGGTTTGAGAATGGGAAAGATCAGGGAAGTGCAGCTGGCAGCTGTGCCTCGGCTTACGTGGCTGTGAGGTGACTCCTATGCCAATGGCTTAATGCCCTTCCAAAAATACTTCCCTCGATAGAGCTTGCAAGCAAACTGCTGAGGCAGCTGGTACCAGCGACAGGGATGGAGGCAGGCAGGGCTCTGGTGCCTCCATCCCACCCACAGCACTTGGGGTGTGTATGTGGCCCACGCAGTGCTGGCTCCCATGCAGGACCGAGGACACGTGTGTTTTGAGGGACATGGTGGGTGTGGGAGCCCCTTTCCTGGCTGCCTCCCTGTCCCAACAGAGCCCATGGGTGCTGGCAGGGAGCCGCACCATCGCCCTGGCTCCTGGCCTGCGTGGGGAGGGGTCTGTGCTTCCCTGCTGATGGCACCATCTGCTCCCTGAGCTGCCAGCCAGGCTGACTATCCCTGCCCAGCCGTCTCCCAACCATCCTCAGGTGCCTGGGCAGGAGAATTTATGTGGGCTCTTACTGTTGAGGTGGAGGTGGCCACGGAGCAGCCCTGGTCTACTCCTGGCATCATATCACCTCTGCCAGCATCTGGGTGAGAATGTGCACTATCTCTTGTGCCATCAAGAGTCCCCTCCTTTCCTTGGTCCTCTCCTTGGCAGCTGCCAGGCTGTAGCTTCTATTTCAAGGTCGAATTTGATATAGCTCCAGTTTCCAGATGGGTGATCTTGTAAAGACTTTTCAAATCAGTGTCACTCTTGCATCCCACATGGGTGAGGGTCAGGATGGACACAGCTCCCTCAGCAGAAGGGGGAAGGAAATGCTGGGATGGATAAAGCCAAGCTGCCTGCACTAGCTCAGCCACCCTGTCCCCACACTTCAGCAGCCCCACTGACAGGAGAGCCGCTGGGTTCCTCTGGTGTGATGTGTTCCCCAGAGAGCCAGGCTGGCAGCGGCTGCTGTGCCCTGTGGGACCCCACATCCCCAGGACATCCCAGTGTTTCGGTTCTGGGCTTCCAAGTGCCTGAGCCTCTTGACATGACCAAAGTGAGTTTGGATGCTGAGCACCTCCTTGTTCTCCATGAAGAACGTGTCCCCACCACGGAAAGACGAGGAGTTTCCACCAGAGGAAGCTGCTCCTTGCCAGCAGGAGAGGTGGGAGAGGGTGGCCTGGCCCAGCAGACGTGGGATGCAGGCCTCCTCACTGTCCCTGATGCGTGTTCTGCCCTTCTGTGTGGATGAACCAGAACCTCCCTTTGGTGAACCATGCCTGCCTGTCCCTGGGGACTGCCTGACTTTCCGCACAGCCTATGGCACTGTCACTGTCCCCAGCCAGGCAAGGCAAATACCCTGCAAGCCCCATCCCCCACAGTCACTGTCAGTGGCACGCTGTGCTCTGTGCCCTGTTCTGGCACTGCTGCTGGCACCTGGGGACGGCCACCCGCCACTCCCCTGGCCTGCAGCAGTCCACGGCTCCAGCAGCACCCAACTTCGCCCCTTCAGGCCTGTCACCCCTGGGCAGCCATGGCTCTTTAGGCAGCTCTGCCTGCTGTCCGTAGGGGCTGGGGACAGCGCGGGGGGCAGGAACACCCCCAGGTGGCAGGGGGCTGAGAGGAGGAGTGGGAAGGGGGCTGGCAGACTGGGCAGCCACCGCCCGGCTCGGCTGCGCCAGTTCCCCTCCCCGGCCCCACCAGCCCATTTATTACCCCTCTGCCATTCAGCGCGCCAGACAGATGCCCCCCAAATAAATACCCCCAGACAATAGGGTGGGAGGGGCCAGCGAGACGCCTCATGAATAAACATGAGGGTCTTTGGACACAGCTTCCTCTCGTCGCAAAATGGGACCGATTGTGCGGCAGGCATTTAAAATTCAGCCGCGGTCGGGCTGTCTTCCCCTTCAGTGTCCCCTGAACTGCTGAGGTGCTTCATTTATTTCATAATTTCCCCTCCTCCCCTCTCGGCGACAGACCTGGCTCTTTTCACTCCTTGTCTTCCCTCTTTCTTTCCTTCTTGCTCCCTTTCTCTAAATTTTCTTTTCTTCCTTCCTTTTCCTACTCCTTGTCTCTTTCTCTCCCTGGCTTTTGTGCCGGGGGCCGTGACGAATGGCTCAGAAAAGAGGGTGCTGTGAGAAACTGGAGCTGCTGCTGGCAGAGTGGGTGGTGAGGACTTGGTGCTCAGGGGGGCTGAAGGGGGTCTGCCTGTGAGCGCCCGGCTGGGGCTCCCACATGGAGCTGGGGTGATGCGGAATCCCGAGGGCTTTGCTGCCTGGGGGCTTGGAAAGCCAAGGACTGGGCTTCCTGCCTGTACCCCTGCCTGTGGGGAGACAGCCTTGCAGTGCCCACCCCAGCACACCCAGAATGGGCTCCATGCAGAGGAGGGAAAGGTCAAAGGTTAGCCCTACTGTGTCACTTGCTGCAGGTCGAAAGCAACCCTGGTGATGCTGGAGCACCCAAAAGTTGGGAGATGCAGAAGGAAGAAGGAGATGCTTGTTCAGGCCAGGGCAGCCCCAGTTTTGGTGAGGATGGGTGGACCCCTGACCTGTTCCAATGCTGGGACAACCCCAGCAATGCTGGTCTTTAGATCCAGGATGAGTGGCTTTTTGGGATCTTGGAGAACAGCATCCCCAGTGGGGGCCCAACACCCCAAGCCCACATATGCCACTTGGTCCTGGGGTGAAGGCAGAACCAGAGCAGCAGCAGAAATGGGAGGGCTGGGAGCACCAGGACATGAGCTGCAGTGTGGCTCAGCATTCCGGGAGACCTGTCAGTACCCCAGGGTTTCATCACCCAAGTACTGAGATTCTGATGCTGTGCACTCCTGGGAAAGCCAGGAGATGTCCATGCCATGCACAGGACAGCTCCAGAGTTTGTGGAACCCCGTGAGCTGCTTTCTGTGCTGCTCGGGCTTGGCAGGAGGATGTGTGGATAGACAGAATCCCCGATGCCCATCCTGCCCAGGGCTCTGCATGGTGGGATCAGCATCACCCATGACACTGGGGAGCTGCAGAAACTCCCTGGACAGCTCTGGTGTGTCCCTGTACTGGGAGAAAGGATCTGCCTATCCCTTCCCCACCTCTGGGATCCTCTGCCTGAAGGCCAGGCAAGGAAAAAGGGAGTTTCTGCCCAAGGGCTGGGAAGAAGGACATTTCAAGTGAGGTGTCACCTGCCAGACCATCTGCCCTTGGGGACTGGCTGGCAGGACCAGAGCCATGCTGGCAGCAACAGGTGCTGCTGGGGACAGGGGGACATCACCAGCTGCGGTCTGGGGGTGGGCAGAGCCTCCATCCAAAGCCCCAGGGGCTCTCAGTGCCTGGGAACTCCAAGTGTGGCTTCCTTAGCCCACGAGAGAACACGGAGGCATTTCTCACCTGGAGCTTAGGGGTGTCACTGTGGATGTGGGTGCTCTCTGCAGGGCATTGCCCTGCACCACCACCCGCCAGGGCTGCCTGCCCCTCTGTCCCTTTGCCCCTCTGTCCCCCTGCCCGCTGGTGGGCACGGCAGCTGCAGCCCCTGGGGGACAGTGCTGGCAGCCTCTGGCAGCAGGAGGGCTCCTGCATTACAATCCGGTACAATCTGTCCCCCTTCCCGCTGCCCAGCAGTGTAGGAGATGGTTACTGTTTAATCCCATTTGACAGCTCTTTCATCATCTGCCTGCCTCCCTCCAGCTCCCCGTGGCTCCTCCAAGGCTCCTTTGTGGCTGTAATCAAAGCCTGGTGAGTGATGGCTGCTCAAGGGAGGGAGGGAAGGGACAGTGGAGCGAGGGTGGCTCACCCACCGGGAGGGCGAGGGAGCATGGCCTGGCTGCAGCTCTGGGTAAGGGCACGGTAGGATCACAAGGTGTGGGGGCCTTGGCTGTCAGGTCCTGCAGGTGCAGCTGTGGGTGGTGGCATGGGAGCTGGGCTGGATGGAGCATCCCTAGCACTGGGAGCTGGACTGACCAGAGCATCCCCAGTGCTGTGAACTGGACCAGGTGGAGCATTCCCAGTGCTGGGAGCTGGTCTGGATGGAGCATCTGCAGTGCTGGAAGTCAGAGTGGGCTGAGCATCCACAGCACTCAGAGCTGGGCTGAACTGAGCATCCCAGGTGCTGGAGCTGGACTGGATGAAGCATTCCCAGTGCTGGGTGCTGGTCTGGATGGACCATTCCCAGTGACTCCCTCACAGTCAGGCAGGGAGGTCCTGGTCAGGGCAGCAGGGCTGGTGTCCAAGCAGGGGCTGGGCAGTGTGTCAGTCTCCCTGAGGGGCAGAGAAGAAGGCCTCCTCCCACGGCTCTCTCCCACACACCCTCTGAGCACCCTCTGGGACAGGGGACGAGGTGGCTTATAACACCTTTGTGCCTTTCACGCCTGGCTTGTGACTGTGGCCCTGGGGGAGCATGGCAGCTCTCTCCCCATGACAGGGAAGATTGTGTGGGAGAGATTTTGGTGGAAATCACTTGGACAGCACAGGCTTCCAGCACAGCATGGCTGGCACATGACTCACATGGGGATGAGCCTTGCTGTGCCATGGCAGCTTCTGCCATCCCCATCGGCAGAGAGCTGAGGACCTGGCTGCTCCCAGGCAGGCTGGTTGCAGTCGGGGCAGGCTGGGACAGGTGAAAGGGCCTCTAAGGGGTCCCTGGCATTGACATTTCTGTGAAATTTGGGAAATCTGGCCTCAGACTTGGTCTGAAAGCTTTGTGGGTGGCAGGCCCTCTCTGGAGATTTTTGGCTAGAGGAGAGGAGCCCACAGTCTGCAGGCTCACTCACAGCTTCCTATTGCTCAGCTCTTTCTGGACTGAGCCTCAGCTCCCGTGCCTTGGCTTCCCCCAGTGCTGACCAGTGCCACGCCAGTGCCACAGTGATGGAGCCACGTGAGTATTCAGGGACTGGGGGGAGATACCCTCCTGCTCCCATTCATGCTTCTGGCAGGAACTCACCAGTGCTGCCAAGGAATCCTCCCCATCACCAACAGCCTGGCCCGACCTCACTGTGATTTTTTTTGTGGTTTTAAACAACATTAAACTTTTGGCTGAATTGCAAAGCATCTCAAGAGCTGTGTCTCTCTTTACAAGGACTTGGTAGTGCTCTGTGCTGCAGAGTTTCCCTGCTCAGCAGAGATGAAGCAGGGAAGCAGGAGAGGAGCCCCACAAAAAACATATCACTGTGGTTCGAGGCAACTGCCCCTGAGCCACTGTGACTGAGGAACACCCTAATTCCCTGGGGAGGGAGCCTGCCTGACCTTGGGTTATCACCTGCATTGCAGCTGGGTGACCGTTTTCCCAAGAACACATGTTCCCTCATAAACCCTGGCTCTGCTTATCTCAAAGGGCACATCCGACAATTAGCTTATCTGCTGTGAAAGTGAGGAACAGCTTTGGATATCTGCCTGGCTTCCGCAGGCTTGGGAAAAAACCAGGGTAAAGAGCCCCTGGAAGACCAAGGCACATCCCCGGTGTCCTATAAAAAAAGTGACTGCACTCCAAGTGTGCTGCAGACGGACTCCATGTGCTCAGGGTGGGGAGCTGGAGGTGTCCCTGACTTTTAAGGATGTTCAGTGTTTCCTGCTGGAAAACCCTGCCTGTGGCTGCTGCTAGCTTTGCCAAACCATTCCAGGGTGGGTGGCAATTTTGTGCAGGGTGAATTGCAGCCTCCAGTTAAATTTTTGGGGAAAATTTCAGCTGCAGACCATGGTTCTTTCCAAGAATGGGGCTAAGGGAAAAAATAAAGGATTTGTTCTTATTTTGTTTTAAAATTCTGTCTTTGAAGCAATTTGGCAAGTAGAGAGGGAAGAGAGGCTGAGCTTCATATTGTGTCCCTGGAATATGCTCAAATTTGACCACGCTAGAACACTTTATTTGGGAAAAAATGTGGTTAGCATGAGCTCAGGGCAAACCTCTTCCATAGGAGCAGCTCCCATCCCAGGGCATAGGTTTGCTACCACCCAGCTCCTGGGTAAATGGCTGCCAAAGCCAAGGGCCACCTGTGTCCCCACCAGTGTCACGGGGGTCAGAGGAATGGCAGAGAGAGCTGCAGCCCGGTGAGCTCCATCTTCTGCAGGCCATGCCAGGGCTGTGCTCTGCCTCACTGTGTTTTTGGTGATTTACACCACTTTTCTCCTGTCCTGTAGCAATCCTGTGTGAAGCAGAGAAGAGCAGGCACATTTAGCCAGCCCTGTACAGTGTGACCACATTGTCCCCTGTGCAATGTCTTGCAGCCCCAAGGTTGTTTCTCCTCCCTGCCTGGCCCAGGATATGTCATGCCTCACTTAGAGAGAAAATTAAGAATTGGTTAATTTGCTGCAGATTATTGTTTGAGGAGCAATTAACCAAAAAAGCTGGTGGAAAGCCCAATTTTCTTTCCTCCTGGAGACTTTCTGGAGGACTTTCTAGAGCTCCTTTCTCCTGCAGGCTTTCTGGATGGTGGCTGGTGCCCATGTTATGCCCTGAGGAAGGCGTGGGCTACCTTTGGGGGGGAATTTCAGTTGGCTTCCTCCCCACCCTGCTCTTCCTGCTCTCCCCCAAATCTGTACCAAGAAACAAGTATATTGTTTGCAAGCTAAAAACTAGAAATGATTTATATGTGTTTATAAGCCCGGCTCTGGCTCCATTTATTTTGGCAAAGGAATTGTTTGCATCTCTGCAGAATTCCTTCACCCAAACCACTCATTAGATATGAATTTCAAAACAGCTAGAGGGAGCGGGTGACTCAGGGGAATTAGCAAATGGCTTCTCAAAGACTTTTACATCAGGGACAGCAGCTCGATTCCAGATCTCAGTGCCAGTGGCCCAGAAGACATTGTCATCTCATGTTGGGTCAGTGACCGTGAGTCAACCAGTGCGTTTGAGGACCTTGGTCTTTGATTCTGAACTGGCAGGTGTCTTCACCATGAGAAACCTCAGCCAAGGGAGAAGCCAGAAAAGACAGGAGGAGAAGGATTCCATCAATGAACTTTCACTGGACACAACAACATCAGCTATAGGAGCTGATGCAGGAGTGATGTTCTACCACACTCTTTCACCCCAGTGTGAAGATCTGGGAGTTTTTGGAAAGGAAGTTTGAGGATAGTCAGCCTTGAGGTCTGAAGATGGGGCGAGTGTGGCTGCTGATGCCCTGCTGTGGGTTTAAAGACCACCTTGTTTTTCACCTGGAAGCTATTAAGAAAGTTGTGCATGGAGATTATTTCAGTTATCACTTTCCTCCTTCAGATAAGAACGCACAAAGCAACCACTGGGTGTGGTGATGGCCCATCACCCTGTCCTGGCAGAGCTGCCTGACTTGGGCTGGCACTGGGAGTAGGAGCAGCTTCTTGGGCTGGTTTAGCAGAGGAGATGTGTGTGGGGAGGATGTTGCTGTGCTGTTGGCACCATGGGGGCTCTGGACAATTTCAGTGCCCTCAGAAATGTCTACTTGGCGCAAGAGAACAGGCACGTCTTTTGTGGAAGAAGGTCTGTGAGGTGTGAGAAGTGGCTGAGGCGCCCCTGGTAGGAGGAGAGTCTTCCACCCTGGAGCAGGCAACCTGGACTACCAGAGGTGTCCCATTCGTGGTGCCTCCGTGTGTACCTGACGCTGGTGTCCCCAGCCTCCGTGTCACCTGTTTTCTCTGGAGGCACAGCCGGAGCTCTGGCAGGCAGCTGGTCCCTGTCCATGTGTGTCAGGCAGCTTGTGGTGCCACCAGGCTCCTGGGCTCCATCCCCACTCTACCCCAACCTGCTCTGTGCCCCCACCTCACTGTGCTGGCTCGCTCCTGAGCCAGCCTTGGCTCCTTGTCTCACAAGTAGAGATGAAAATAAACTCCAGTGAAGGGTCCTTTAACTTTCTCTACTCGAGTGAAAATAAATGCGCTTTCTCCACCACCCAGCCCTGTAAATTCCCTGCACTGTGAAATATCTTCCAGATATAGTAAAGAGACGGCTTTCGACTATTTTTTTTAAACATCTTTAACTGCTGTATATATTTCCAGGGAGATGTAATAAGCTCTACAGCTAATTTATCTGCATGTACTGTAAATATTTTCAGGAGATAGCAGAAAGGATTTCAAACACATGGCTGGGAGTATTGGCACACAGCATAGGCTGGATGGGAAGGACACCTTTAACCCTTTGCATGCCATATCCTTTACCTTTGCTCCTCTCTCTGTGTCCCCAGGGCAGCATTTCCTCACCAGTCCAGGGCTGTCCCTCCATATGTCCAGCCAGATGTTTGATTTGAACAGAGTGCTGAGGCTTTTCCTTCCATTTGACCGTGTAGTCTTTGCTCTGGGGGCACTGGGAGCTGAACCGGGAGCCACTGGGAGCTGCCCTCCCAACCTACTGACCATAGCCATGCCTGGATCCCTACAGTCGTGCCCATGTGTGACTCGCTGCTACAAGCACAGGACACGATTTGGGAAGCAAAATCCTTCTTGGGCATCTGAGTGTCTTGCAGCCCCAGCATCCTTTGAGTTTCAGCAGAGGTTGCAGACCCATGATGGGGAAAAACCAGGGTGCCCAGTTACTCCTAAGCACTGGGACTGGGAAAGGAGGCTGAACACAGCAGGGAGGGAGGTGCTGGCCACACGTTTTTGTCCCCTTGGCCCTTGGGATATGTGAGTTCTGCAGAAGAAGGAGGCTTGGTCCACCAGCAACCCATTCTCAGGGCTCTCAGGTGTGATGGGAGAGACCCCAGGTGATGGAGAGCTGGGGGAGCAGAGGGTGGCAGGGTCCAGGCACGTGTGGCTCATGGGGAAGCAGCCACCTGCAAATGCAGAGGTCCCTGTCCATCCCCCAGCCATCCCCAGTCCAACCCCCAGGGGATGCAGCAGCAGACGTCTGCTGCATCACAGCCCAGCAAACCCCCACAGCCCCACTCCTGGCATGGTGACTCCTGGCTGCACTTCCCACTTGTGTCTGCATCCATAGTGCTGTGATCCTCTGGGGACCATGGCCCTATTTTGAGAGAGCTCTTGCAGGGATAGGTGGGATAGGGGTCCAGTGGTGACCTTCATTCTTCCTGTGCCCTGATACTCCCCAGGAACTTCTGTGGGAGACAGTAACTTTTCCAGGAGAAGGTCTGGAGAAGGAAGTCATGGGGTGCTGGCCTGGGGGAGCAGAGGTCTTTCATCACACAGCCAATGTCTGGTGTCAGCAGGGAACTGTGCTAAAAGCACATTCAATTCAATGCCTGTTATTAAGCAAACCCAGCTTTGTAGCACGAACAGCCTGTCCTGAAACTGTGGGTCACCGTAGCCGGGCCAGTCACCCTGCTGAGGGGTCTGCTTGCCAGGCTGGGGTTGGCTCTCCATCACAGCCCTCCCCTCTGCTGCAAGCTCACCCTGAGCTCCTGCCTCTTGGCCTCTTGGTTTGTGGAGGTGTTTTGGCCAAGGCAGCGTTTCCTCTGGGGTTCTCCTGCAGTAAGTCCACTCCTTCACTCTGGCAGCTTGCGCCTCCTGACCATACCTAGTGGTTTGGAGTCCTGGGGGTATTTGGGACCTCAAGTGCTTCTCCTGTGTGCCTCTGGCTCACTGCAGGTTTGGGATCTCTGTTGGCAGTGGGAGCAGGAAGGATGCACTGTTAGAAAGAAAGATGGGATTTCCCCAACTGCTTGCACAAGCCCTTGAGGTTTTGGGACTTCCCTCCACCATCTGTGCACTGCAATCCAGGCTTTTAGTGGGCATGGGCTGATCCAGACTAATTCCAGACAGGTTGCCGTCCCTGTGGCTGTTTCCAGAGCATCACCTAAGTTGTGGATAGAGCAGTTCCTCCCACCAGCTGAGGCTGGACAACAGGCTGAGGCTGTCAGGGCAGGGGAGCTGCCACAGCCACTGGGAGGAGAGCCCAGGCAAAGTGAGTCTTCCTGACAGAAGGCACAAATGCATTGGCTGCATCCTCTGGGCAATCTGCTCCCCAGGCTCCTGTCCCCGTGGTGTAATTTAATGCAGAATAATGACAAGGGGTACCTATTGGCTTGGAGCCCAACTGAAAAGCCACAAGACAGGACGCTAAGCCTGTCCGAAGAGACAACAAAAGGCAAATGTCTTCCCAGCTTTATGTCCATGTCTTTTTATTAGATTTATGGACTTTTTGCTATAATCCTTTGTGCTTTGTGATTCTTCAAGTTGTTCAGCTGTTGTAAAAGGACTGTGGAAGCAAACTGCATCAGCCAGAGGACTCCATATCCATCCCTCAGCCTGGGCCGATGCTGTTGTAGGGTCCAGTTCAGGATCTGCCATGGCCTTTGCCTGATGTCCCACAGGGTGAGCCCTGATGCCACAGCAGAAGGCACAGAGTGGGGTTTGTGACCACAAAGAGGAAAAGGCAAGCAAAGAGAAAGGACCCAAATGTTTCCATTCAGCCTCTGGGTGAGCAGCAAAATGTTTGGGAGCTGGATCTGCAAAGAGGATCCAGATGGGGGGAACTGCAACTGCTCCCTGTGAGTGGAGCCTGAATGTCTTTGGGAATGTGGGGTGGAAGGTTGGCAGGGGGCAGCCCTGGGGCTGGGGGGCTGCGGGAGCGGGGAGTAGGAGGCAGCCATCCCCATACACCCAGCATGTGTGGATCTGGAGCTAATCAGCCTGACACAGGATGCTTGGGTGTCTGCTGGGACCGGGCTATGAAAGCAATTGCTCTCAATAAAACAATGTTTCCCTCCCCTGTTTCATTCGGAAGTGAAGCTGTGAGTCCAAATGTCCTCAGCTGACTCTCCTGGTTCTTCTGCCCCCTCTGAGGGGAGAAATTGGTGGAGACCGGGGCCTGGTGCAGCTGAGCGGGAGCACATGTGCCTTCACATCACACACTGTGGGTGCCCCCAGGCCAAGTCCCACGGCTCTGGGTGCTGGCTGTGGCTCTGGGCAGCTGAGCAGCTCTAAAGCTGGGTCCTTTCAGGTGCAATGATCCCTCTGAGGTTGGGAAGTGGAGCCACCCCTTCCCTTTGTTCTCCCCAGAGCAGCTCCTGTTGCAAGAGGAGCAGCTGTAGGGCTGTGTGGTGGTGAGGGAGAAGACATGCAATGGCACTGGGAATGGTGGGGAGCAGCTCTGGGCTGAGGGCAGTGGTGGAGCATAGCTCTTCTCAGTGCCTGCTCCACTCCTGGAGGTAGAAATTGTTGCAGCTCATTGAGAAAGTGCTGGGAAGTGGCAGAGGAGCAGCTGGCTGTGGCTGTCCTGGGGCACCTTGGGGCATCCCCACTCAGTGCCAGCAGCTGGTAGTCCGGCTGTCCCCTGCCCTTGCTCCTGATGGGCACAGCAGCCCTGAGAACAGCGTGTGATCCCTGTGTGGGCACAGGCTGGCTTTGCCCTGCAGCACCCTGGGAAGGGCATGTGTGTCCTGCAGTTTCTCCTGCCCACAGCCCAGACCACCACCTGTGATGCCAGGGCAGCATCCTCTCCTCACTGCCACCAGCAGACACATTTCATTTTCATTTCCGCACAGACAGCAGAACTTCTGTTTGGTATCCATTCCCAAGATCTTCAGGTACCTGGTGGGACTTCTGCAGCTCCAAATGGTGTCTCTCCCCTCCACTCCTGCTACAGGGCCAGACTGCCCCAGGACCTCCAGCTCACACAGCTTTCCATCACTTCTCACACTTAGTGCCAATTTGCAGGAAACCCAGTGAGGGGGAAGATTTGGGGGATCCTAGGGAGAGGGCAATGTGGGAAAGCAGAATTTCGCCTGTCCTTCACAGTCTCTAAAAAAGAAAAAAATATATATTCTTTCCTGTAAAAAAATTAGTAATTTTAAACCGCAGGCAAATGCTTCACATTCCTGAGCAATGCTGCCCTCTGTTTACTGCCCTTATTGTTCTCAATGAGCTGGAACTGTGGAAATGAATATTCACTCTGACCCCATCCTTCGCCCTGAGAAAGAAAGGAAGAAAGAAAGAAAAAAGGAAAAAGAACCAAAATTGCTGAAGGAAAACAGAGTCATTCTCCCCATGACTGAGTGAAAGAATAACATGGGAGCGTGGAAATAGAGCTGCCAGGGCACAGCAATTGATTTACAGCGGGATCTGAATGCCATCAGTGCCGTGGTGCGCTGGCTCTCCCCGCCAGAATGGCTGCTGGGCTCCCCGGGCACCTCTCCGGTGCAGAGCGGAGATGTTGGCCATGGCACAGGGGCTCGGGCACTTGGGGGTGCCTGGCAAAGGACAGGAAGATTTAAAGGCCAGCCTGGGGCTTCCTCTGCTTGGGTTATCTCCGGTTGGGGCACTGCTGAAGACCACACAGGCATATGCCGAAGTGATTTTTACTGGTTCTGCAATATAACAGCAGCACATGGGAGCTGTGTGGCGCTGACAGGTGGCCTCGGCATGCCTGGGGCCTGTGGGAGACACGAGTGAGGGGACATGCATGAGCAATGCGTGCTGGGGGCCACGTGCTGGGAGGATGCGCTGGGGGGACATGCTGGGGGACATGCACTGGGGGACATGTATTAGGGACATGCATTGGGGACATGCACTAGGGACATGCACTGGGGACATGCACTGGGGACACGCACTGGGGACATGCATGGGTCTACAGGCGGGCATTGATGGGGTTGCGGGGAGGGTGTGCATCAGCAGTGACTGCATGGGGTGCAGGAGGATGTGCTCCATCTGCCTGAGGGCTCCAGGCTGCCTGAGGCCAGGGAGCAGAGACCCTACCCAGAAGAGGACTCCAAGCCCCATTGCTTGATTTTCTCTCCCCTGGTCATCCACCAGGCTGGGAAGAGCAGAGATACCAGCCCAGCTCTGGCCTCTGTGCCAAACACCCCTATGCCCAAAGCACCCAGTTCCTGAGATGTGTACAGGGAGGGGACAATTATTCTGAGTCCCAGGTCCCCCCAGCACCCACCACCAGCACATCTCTGCAGCACTGGATGCTGGGCTGCCCAGAGTGGGGGACTCACCTGCCCCCACCAGGGGTGAAGGCAGCGACAGCTGGCAGGGGGAAGTCCCTGTGCCTCCTGTGCTGCCTCAGTTAATCATCACATTGGGTAATTGCACAAGTGGCCAAGGGGCAGCCCGCGAGGATCTGACTGCAGGTGTGGGGCTGTGGATGAGCGCAGAAAGCTTTCAACTGGAATAGGGTTACAGCCAGGCAGCCCAGCAATGCCAGGGATGCGAGGAATCCCCTACCTGCTTCAAAAGAACGCTTTCTTTATCATCTAATTAAAAAAAGAGCGGGGGG
>VZTJ01002670.1:12789-59513 GCA_013397795.1 Orthonyx spaldingii | reverse complement strand
AGCTGGGACCCCATGGTCCTTCTGGGAAGCAGAGCAAAGCCTGGGGATGCGGAATGCTGACGTTTGCATCCTTCCACAGTTTTGGAGTGCTAAAGGAAGTGATATTTGTCCCCATTTGCCATGTCGGGGGGCTGGCCAAGCACCAGTGGGGAGGTGGCGGTTTGGAGTGGGATCTGAGGGGACCCTTTCCAGCCCCAGCCTTACCATCAGCTCCAAAACACTGCTGGCAGTGCTGAGAGCAATGGGAATGTCCCCAGGCTCATCGCTGAGAGCTGGTCCTGGAGTCCTCCCTGCCCCCCGGGAGCAGGATATGCAGAGCAAGGCAATGCGAGGCACTCTCCTGTCCCTGGCGGGACATGACACAGGCAGGCTTCCCACCTCTACAAGCTGGGAAAACCAAAAAGGCAACAGAGCAGTGCTGGGACAGTGATCTGGGATAGACAAGGACTGCCAGGGACATTCAGGGTGGCACTGGGTGGATGGGGACATCACCTCGGAGTGCAGAGTCCTGGACTCATGGAGCTGCTGGGGGTAACAGGGAGGTGAAGTACTGGGCAGAACCGGGTAGAACCCATTAGGTCCACTTTGGAGACCAACTCCCCATCACCTGGAGGACCACCAAGTATAACGCGGTGGTCTGAGTCGCAGGGACCCTGTTTCTGGGGTTTGTGCTGCTGGCAGAGGGTGCAGGAGCTGGGTGGGCAGGGGCAGTGAGCCCAGCTTCAGACGTGCCCTTCCCAGCTGCCCCCAGCGTGCTGCCAGCGCTTCAACGCACCCGTGGCCTGAAAAGAAAGGAAAAACCCCGTCCCACCCGTCAGGAAACCTCAAATCAGGGCCAATGTTTTTGAAAGGTTTTTTCTCCTCGCTCCTTTAACACATCTGCCAATATAATCTGACCTTTTCCATATAAATAAAGCCCGCGCGCTCGGGCTTTGATCCCGCGCTCCAAATTTTCTATTTATTTAATTAGCCCATCCAAGAGCTGAGCGACTCGCGAGCCGGCAGCTGCCGCCACCGCCGCATTCCTGGGGACTTATCGCCACCCACTCACCTGGTTGTCATTACCAGGGGCCCGGCCCCACGGCCCCGCTGCGGCCACCTGAGCTCCTGCCGGGTACCGGCCCCGCTGCGCTGGGGTGGAGGCACGGCAGCGGGGACGCCCCATGGGGGTTTCATGGAGGATCCTGCTGGTCTGATGCTCTGTCACCCCACTCCACACTGCTTTCATCTCTGGAGGGCAGCTTGCTCTGAGAGAGAGGGAAAGCCCAGGTAACATGGGGCTGGACCCCCTAATCCCATCCCTGTGGAGGGATAGAGGGTCAGAGGCTTTCCCAGGCAGTCTGGGGAGGGTGATCTTCCAGTGATGCCAAAAGGATTTTTTGCTATTTCTTTTTATACCTTTTACACAGTTCTGTGAATCCAAAAGTATTAGCATGCACACTTGTACTTCTCTAAGTCTGATAACTCAGCATAGTTCCAAAGTCCTGTAGCGCTAAGAGACCAAACATCCTACTACCTTGAGGAGCCATGGCTCCCCTCAGTAGAATATGTTCTGTAACTTTATTGCCCCCCTGGGAAGATTAGGTCTATAAGCTGTGTGCGTGAGTGGGATGGGGGAATATAGCAGGAGAAGAAAAAGAAGAAGATACAGAAGAACAGAAGAAAAGAAGGAGACGAGAAGAAGGGAGAAGAGCATGCATGCATGGTGAGCTTTGTGACGTGATGTATCAGAACAGGATCCTATTAAAATACTCAGGTAAATATCCCTCGACCCTCTAACCTCCAACCGTGTCTAGTGTTCATTCCTGAAACCAGGAGAAAAAGGCATCACCAGAAAGGGGACCAGAGCTTGATTTACTCCTCAGAGCTGCTTCTGTTTCCATACAGATCATACCCTGGTCACCCTTCAATGGATTAAGGACCAGATAAATGTCCCCCCACACAGCAGGAGGGAGCACAAAGCTTTGCTGTCACATGAGGCAGAAGGCTCTGGGCACCTGGAGAAGGTGACCCCTGAGCAGTGGCCATCCGTTCTCCCCCAGACTTTCTCTGCTGGTGCACCAGGCCATGGCAAGGACTAAGCTCTCCTGCTGCATGTCTCTATTGATCAGCTGTGAGAGCTGACACCTCCTCAGCGGATCCCCACTGTCCTGACCATGGGGAGCCCAGCCCAGGGCACACAGGGCTGGGAGCAGCAGAGATGAGAGGACTGTGCATCTTTCTGCAATGCTGCGTGTGTGGGGTAACGGGGGCTGTGGGCCATGGGGAGATGGACAGGCCCCAAGAGTGGATTGTGACTGTGCTCTCGGCATTTCAGCTACTACTTTTTGGTGCAGGAAAAGGAAACAAGTGGAAGGAAGGCTGCAGGCAGACCCAGACATATGCCTTGGTCTGCTGGCTAAGGTGACCCCTGTCCCTGCTCAGAAGAGGTGGAAGATGCTCATTCTGCCTGTGGTTACTCAGTTTCTTTAGGCATTAATAAGGGCCTGAGTGGGCTTTGGGACCCTCCAGCTAGCAGGAAGTTGGGGAGAGCAGCACTCAAAGGGACCCCTGTCCAAGCAGAAGCATTGGCCTGCCCATAGGCACTGCTGGTGTGACTTGGAGTCTCTTGTGGGCAGATTCCAACCATCACTGTGCAATGCCTGTTGGGGTGACACATGCAGGCAGAGTTTGGTGATGGGAGGGTTGGATCAGCTGTCCTTTACTTCTCCACCCTCATTTCCCACTCTCACTGGATGTGGAGGGAAGTCTTAACCTTGAAAGGAATAAGATGAATGTGTCTTTCCAAACAGACCATGTGAATCTGCTTGTAGATAGGGCTAGGAGCTTAGAGACAGGGCAGTAACACAAGAAAACTCTCAGTTCTAGAAGATGTTACTAATCAACACAGACTGTTGCTCAGTCAAGGCCGTATTAAATTCCTGAACCTAGAGAAAAAAGAACAAAGACTTAATAGAATTATGAATAGGTTTTTTTTCTTTTATATAACAAAAAAGGGGGGTGCATATTAGAGGGGGACATAGAATAGGCAATTCGAGAAGTCTGTACCTTCCAAGTACCAACAGGGAAAGGAAGAGGGCGTTGCAGCCAGGAATCAGGATAAACAGGGGGTTGCATCCCCCAACAATTCGAGAGACCCCATGGGAAATGCCCATGGCCTCTCCCTTTATTCAAATAAAGTTACAGGACTCCTCTGTCTCCTTTTTGGACATAAACCTCTGGTGTTTGTGAAGTCATTTTCCTGACAGCCTGGTCCAGCTCAGTAGGAAGACATTGGTGGTCTTCCTGCACCAAGCATAACCTCTGATGTGTGGGAGGCCCTCCAGGAGCCCAAGAGAACTTCTGGTATTTGGACAGTGCTGAGGCATGAAGATAGGTTTCAGCTCCCAAAACCTCCACACAGTTGGCCATAAACCCTGGTTTCCTGATACCTACCATAATGAGATGTGGAAGCAGAAAGCCAACTACAAGACCCTAGACAGCACTGGGTTGGACCTACAGCAGAATCATAGAATGGTTTAGGTTGGAGGAACCTTACATTTCATGTAGTTCCACCACCTGCCATGGACAGGGACACCTTTCACTAGATCAGATTGCTCAGAGGCCTGTCCAGCCTGGGCTGAACAATTCCAGGGATGGGGCAGCCACAGCTTCTCTTTCCTTATCAATTCTCATGACAGTATGAATGAGGCAGGAGGATGGTCCTGTAGTCCTGGCCATGGTAACTGCCCTGGACCAGCAGAGCCTGTGCCCTGGGTTGTAGGATGCTGAAGAGCAACAGGATAGAGGAGGCCATGGGTTGGCCCTGAAGTAACAGCCCTGGGAGCTGAGGCTGGAGGCTGGGTCAGGAACAGGTGGGTGGACTTCAGCCTCTGCAGGACACCCAGTATGGGGATGTAACTGGCCTGGCATGGCAGGTGCCACACAGCACTGCACTTGTCCTGGGGTGCCAGTCCTCTTTCCAAGCAGCCAATGGGGATTTTCTTCTGATCAACTCCCCATTCTGCTTTTTCATATTGTGGCTCATAATTTATACACCAGTGGTGGGCAGAAGGAATATTTGACTCCCAAGTACCTCTGTGTGATGCTGCTGGATGTGCCAGTTCAAGTGATGGATAGGCACCACAGGGTGGGAGCGATGGAGCACATCCAGGCTGCTGCAGAGGGGCAGCCCCAGGAGCTGAGTGCTCAGGCAGCTGCGCAGTGTCCAGCTGAGAGGGGGGACAGCTCCAGCTGTGGCTGCACGCTGTTGTGGTACATGAAGCATGTCTGGCTCAGGATGGATATCATCTACTTGGCTACACCAGCTCTTGTTGACCAGCTCTTCCCTCTCCCCCAGCCAGCCCTGAAGCTGGTATAAATCCCCATAGTCATTTGCATTCATGCTGGTGAGTCACAGTGACCAGTGTGTCTGGGATCTCCTTTTCTGGGGAAGCGGCTCCGCGGCCTCCAGCATGCTGGTGCCCTCTGTGCCTTGCTAGCAGCTGTCTGCTCAGCTGTGGTCATCAATGGATTGAAAGCCTTTCTTTGCCTCACTGGGAAACATTTGCTGCCAGAGATCCCAGATGTCTGTGCCACACACACTGTCCTGCTGCAGCCCTGTTCCCAACTCCTTGGAACCTCTTGAAGACACCTCCTCCATTGCCTGACTCTGCCTCATCCAGCGCAAGCAGTGCCACTGTAAGCTGACCCAGCCTCTCCACAGCCTTCTGCTGTGGGAACCAGTGTAGCAGTGGGCAGGCCACTGAGAATCCACTGGTGGTCTGACCAGTCACAACTCTGCTTTGCACCTGTCCCTCCCCTGTTCACCCAGGACTGGCCAGATGTCACTGGTCAGTCATTTGCCTATTGGCTTGTCTCTCGCCTTGCCCTCCCCCGACAGAAGGCACAAGAGATCTGGGCGAGAGACGAGCTAGGCGACTCTTGCCGGGAACCACCATCTCACAGCCTGTTCTATGCACGATCCTTTTCCCTCCGTGAGGGAAAATAAAGAACGCTGATATATACGCAAGTGGTCCGTCTGTCTTTACCGGCAAACAGCTGCCACCGTTCCACCCTGGACCAGAGCTCCTGGGGTAAGGAGCTACTGAGGACTGAACTCGGTGGCCCAGAGGAGTCCAGAGACGAAACAGCAAAGATACAAACCAGTGGTTTTTAAGTGACAAGCTTGGCCCGTTGGTGACTCACAGTGACACCTATCAAGGTTCCAGACAAACTACCCCTTCCTCTTGGTGCCATACTAGCAGGATGATGTGGGCAACACAAGCAGAGCAGGACAAGGAAGAGGTGAAGAGGGGAAGGAAGGTAAGGAAGATGGTGTCGGGTGGGATTTCAACATCTGACACGTTGACGTTTCCCAAGTGGAAGCCAGTCACTCAACATCTGGCCAAGAATATTGTGCCTTACTTAAGAGCAACTCCAGATGTTCCCAAGACCTTTTTTTCATTATTTTATTTCTTTCATTCTTTTCTTCCCTCCGCTCCCTCCTAGCCACTCTTGACTCACTAAATCAAGGGAGACAGGCTTGTAACTCTGGAAAGAAATAAATGGCTCAATGGTGATATGAAACAAATTTTCTGGAACTATGTGAGCAGATGTGTGTTGGGGGAAGGGAAAGGGGGGAGCAAGGTGAGAGAGATCAAGAAAATGAGAAGGGCACATCTACTTGGGAATCTCTTCATCATGAAGTGCCCCAGCTGGATGTACAGCATGATGGCCAGAGGGATGTGCAATCTTCACTGCACATGTAGAACTGGCGAGGACAGGATTTGTGACTGGAGGAAAAAAAGGGAAATGGACCAGTTCCTGCTTCAATGAGTGGACTGGTGATCTCCTCTTCAGTGTAATTGGCTCCAGTTCCTACCTCCTGGAAGTGGCTCAGAGCCGAGGAGGTCAAAAGAAGGATGAGTCTGGTATGTTGATGATGCTCATCTGTAGAGGCGATTTATCATGGCTGACAGGAGTGGGAGAATGAGCAGCTAAACAGCAAGAAACTTGGGAAAAGAGAAAGTTTGGTGGGAGGAGGGGAGAGGTCAAAGATGAGAGAGATGAATGAGAGAAAGATGGGGGAGAGCTGTAAGAATGTGAAAGGAAGACCCAGAAGTATGGAAACATGGTTTTTCTGTCAAGTTCCTTGACTGCTGCTAATGTGCTGGTCAGGCCTGCAGCCTCAGTACCCACTGTGTGCCACACAGGCAAGGGCTTCATGGAGCTCTGATGGCCTAGAGCTGCCACCTCTGCAATCTCTTCAGACACTGCTAGCGCTGTGCTTGTCTCCCTTACCCACACTATCCCCTCCTGAGCCACCACCTCCAGCTCCATGCTTTTGTCAGAGCTGCTTTGCTGCTTTTGGTTTTGAATTCTCCCAGCCTCTGGCCATCCCACTCTTCCTGTGGTGCAAGGGTGGTTTGTAGATTCTTTAGGTAAAGGCGTGGGACTGAAACCATTTTCTTTCTCCTCTTCCTGCATCTCTAATGGCACCTGGAGAAATAACTCCACAGGGGAGGCCAAGAAAAGCTCATTTTGTTGCCTTCCTGTTCCCCTTTGAGTTAATGAGCCAAAACACTGGATGACCACTGCAGTCAGCCTAGAGAAGGACCTGATCACAACCTGTGTATGGCCACAACAGGGCTGAAAAAGCTCATCTCGGAGAAATGTGCCATTAAGAGGTAGTGAAGATGGTAGAACACAGTTCTACATCATTGAACCCACTCCAGAGAGCTGCCACTGGCTCCAGAGCACTCAAGGAGACAAACACCACTGCCAGCACTTAGCACAAAGCCCTTTGCAGGACACATCCCAGTATTTGCAGAAAGCCAAAAATTCAGCGGGTGAGGTTGTTGCTTTGGCCTGGTGAGGTCCAAGCTCCCCAGCCTGAGAAGTGGTTCCAGGTGCCTCCCTTGTGGCAATAATGGAAAGGCTCCCAGCTTTCAGAGACCTGATGCTCCACATCCTCTGATATCTGGGTCTCTGAGAGGTCTGAGGGCTGGGGGTGCACACACACAAACTTACTGAGCAGTTTCCTCTGTGCTGTACACACTTGAAGCTCATGAGAAACCCTCAGAGACCTTCTGTCTGGCAGTAAGAGCCCTGCAGAACATGATTGAGCAGATCTCAAGAAACCACAAGTACTGTCCAGATAATGGCTGCTCACATGCTTCTGCAGAGCAATGCAGCTCATTCATGAGCAAGAATTCAGTCTGGAGCTTTGGAGCAGGAAAAGATCCCATAGGATGAGAGTTCAGGGGCTGCCGAGGAGCAGTAGCCTGGTTTCCACACCAGCAGGTAGCGTACACCAGTCCTGTGTCTCATCCATGTCCAGCACTGTGCTTGGTTGACGAAAACTGGTTAGGAAATACCCAGTCCAACTGGTTTTACTCTCTGAAAAAGCCAGTTTGCCTGAGCTGAGCCAGCTCACTGTCCCTCTCCTCAGCATCCAGCCCAGTCCTCTGAAGCTGAGTCCCTGCGTTTGGAGAGCCCTGGGGAGGGTCCAGGTGGGCTCGTGTGGTCCCAGTCTTGGCTGGGCTGCAGGTGTCCTGCAGTTCCTTTGGACTCCAGTGTGAGCCGTGGCTGTGAGAGCAGCCAGGCTTCCTGCCCTGGAGCAGGGTCTTGGCTCTTGGTTCCTGGCTCTGCAGAGCAAGGCTGGCTCTTGGGAGGACCTGCACTTCAAAATTTTCCAAACAAATCACTTGGATTATTTCTAAGTGATGTTTTTTGGAGGGGTTTTCCTCCCGCTGGAAGGGAAGGACTTGATTTATTAATTTTTCAAAAATTTTTCATCCAAACCTCCTGGATGCTCAAATGGGGGTGGAGAGAGGAACAATGAGTTTGGGCAGACCAGATGTACCAGCCCTGCCTGAAGCTGGCAGGCATGGGGACTCTGGCTCCTGGCTCCTCCTTGCTGTCCTCAGCTTTCAGATGAGTTCTCTAGGACCCCTCTGAGAGCCCACAGCCACCCCAGTGCACTGCAGCACCCTGGCACTCTTGGGCTGGGGATCAGGGTGCCATCAGTCCTGTGCCAGAGCCCACCAGTGGCACTGGCTAGGATGGAGCCACCAGTTCATCTACTAGTAAAATTCAAATTTTTATGCTTTGGTGTCTTTTATCTTTCCCTTTTCTGCCTTTCCCTTTGACTGGGGGAACTCAGGGAGATTTCCAGGCCATGAGGTACCCTGTCCCTGCCCTAGCCATGGGGCACCATCTTCCTGTGCCAAGGTGCAGACTCCGCTCTGTGCTGCCGGGTCTCCCCCAGCTGGGTCGGCATTGAGGAGCAGCAGGCAAAGAGTGGTGTCTGCAGCCCCTTAGCAACCCCCACCTCCCCAAAATTCCCAACATTGGCAAGTACCATGGGGGTCTGAGCAGTGTGCAGAGAGGTGAGAGATCAGGGCCTTGCTGGGAGGAATTGGACTGCTGGAGCCAAAAACTTCCCAGCCTTGCTGTGCCCATCTGCTCCCTGTCCTGGAATGGGTGGCAGATGGGTGCTTGCACTGGTGATGGAGACAGCTTGAGGATAGCTTTGGTGGTGGTAGTGGTCTCTAAGCACCCCCTGCTCTCCCATCATCTTCCCATCACCTGATTGTGGAGCGGTCCCCATCGCTTGCCCTGGCTGCCATCACTACAGGGAAATGGAGGCACCTGAAAGGCTTCCCACAGCTTGTTTTTGGGGACCTGATGGTGACACCTCTTCCACTGGCTGCTCTCTCCCGTATCAGCCTCTGCCTGTGCCCCTGCCAGCAGCTCCTGGAGCTTCAGCTGCTCTTCCCAGCAGCAGAGAACAGTGTCTGAGGCTCACCACCCTCTCCTGCTCCAGGGAATCATAGAATGGTTTGTTCTGGAAGAGACCTTAAAGAACATCCTTTTCTAACCTCCTGCCATGGACAGGGACATTTTCCACTAGACCAGGCTGACCAGAGACTGATCCGATCTGGCCTTGGACGGTGGCTGTGGGCAGCAGGTCCTCACTCCCACTCCACACTATGGAGTCTCCAAGGTCCTCACCCCCACCATCGAGGCCATGCAGTGGCAGAGGTGGTGGCACTGTGTTCCCAGGGACAGGAGCCATCTGGGCAGGGGGACGAGGGAAGCAAAGCCCTGAGACACCTGCATCCCTTGGAATCACGCTCTTTGTGGGGAACAGGGCAGATCTCTCCTCTCCAGAGAGGCTCCGAAATTCAGATGGAAAAAATATAGATTTTCCAGCCATTATATTTCATGAAAGGAGCTGTTCATCCACTTAAAATATAGATGACAAGTACAAAAGGCATTTGTCATTCTAGAGCAGGCCAAATCTTCAGGAGATCCAAGATATATGGTAGGCACCCACGGCCTAGCCTCAATCTGCTATTACACTGTAAATTCCAATTACATCATGCTGCCTTGTTTAAATACCGTGAAACCTGGCTCATGCCCTAAGTATGTTTTATATATTGCCACATCCATTTGAAATAGATGGGCAATGTGTTTTATGGCACATGTGCAAATATCTCCATATTTTTCCATCTAGGGGTTTATGGGATCTTTCAGAGAATTAATAATGGGGCTCGGAGGAAATGTTCGACTCAGAGGCAGTAGCGGAGATTTATGGCTGTCCCACTGGATGCCAGGGAAAAGTCTGAAAGCACCCGGAGCAGACAAAGGCCCCACGATTTCACCAGGTGTTCCCTGAGAGCTAATTTTGCATAACGGCCAGAACCAGGAATTTCCCCCTACAGCCGGCAGGTTGATGGGAAGGGAAGTGAGGAGCAAGGGATAGGGATGGGGATGGAGGTGGAGGTGGGGACCAACATCCTGGGGGCAGCTGCCAGTGGCTCAGATTTGGGCAGGCCACAGGAATGACTGAGCCTTGCTGGTGCAGGGGCAGCCCTGCCTGGCGACCCCAATGGCCCCCTTTGGCCACCCTGCCTTGTTCCCAGCTCCAGGTACTGTCTGGTTTTGCTGGAAAAGGGGCAGTCTGTATGTGTGTGCTGGCCAAAGCCACCTCATTTCTGTCTCAAGATGCCAGCTAGAGCCTGTCAGGATCTGCTGGGTTTTCTGACGGATGAGCAAACCCCAGCTGCCCCAGCGTGGGGAGCACCCAGGGTTTCCAGGACACTGACCTGAGCAGCACCAACCCTGTCTTGGGGCCACGGGGATCACAGCATGGGTGGCCAGCAGGGCTGGGAAGGGACACTCAAGAGTCACCACATACCAAAAACCACAAATGGCCATGAGGTTGAGTTGGTGACCCATAGCACAGTCCTGGAGCTTTAAGCATTGGAGAAGCTTTGCTCCCACTGTCATCTGTCTGGAAGGACATAGGCAGGGGACAAGAGGTGACAGGCAGGATGCCTTAAGCACTTGGCTTTAACCACTGCTGCTGCAGAGATCTCTATGGGGATGTCAGTGCCAGGGAGAGACCCAACCCGGGCACCTCCAGACTCCTCGAATGTGCTGAGCTGGGTTCACGCTGCCCATCTTCATCTCTCTCCCTGTGCTGTGAGCAGGACCATGGTCCCCAGTGGGCCAACCCAGGGACTAGCTGGTGACTGTGTGTGCCTGGGCTGGCCACTGCCTGCTCTCAGACAGGGAATCCCCCAGGACCAGCCATCGTTTGGAAGCCCCTTCTCCCTGCTCCTGCACAGATGATGATTTCCCATTGCATGGATGCATGGGGGGACGCAGTGTGTGGTATTTATTTTGACAGTGGAGAGGGTAGTTCTCCAAATTTTTGGGGTAGAGCGTCTTGTCCAAGATGAAAACATTGTCCATTTATTGGGTCTCGCAGTGGTTTTGTAAATAGAGGACCATCTTCGACGGATGCTGAGGGTCTGATCCTGCCCCATGCAGAGAAATCATTGATTTATGCGGATGTAGCATCCCTTGAAAAAGCCGTCCCAGATGAGCGGTGAAGCCTGTGAGTAGGCACAAGGATGCTGAGCCCAAGCCATGAGGGTACCAGCATGGCTCTGGCAGGGTGGTAGCACCCCTGGGCAGGATGTTCTCTTTGTGCTACGATTCCTGTGCCGCTGGCAAACCTCCTGGCACAACACCACAGCGATGCCTCGGAGCCAGCTAGGTGCATGTGCATGTCCGGGGGTGCAGCAGGATCCCCCCATCCCCAGGGCACTGGTGGGGACTGCTCTTCCCTTCTGCCTCATCCTCTCCATTGCCACTGAGGTGGGAAAAACCCAGCAGGAGTGAACTGATGGGTTTCTCCAGATGGTGCCCTGCTGACCCCAGCCATTCCCTGTCTTCGGCTCTTCCTTAGGAAAACACGGTGCAGGCCAGCCCATCGATTAATGGTTTCCGCATGTTTCCCCCACACAGCCCATGTGGGAAGCTGTCTCCCTGCTGCCCAGGCCCTGCTGAACTGACTCCCCCCCTCCCTGTGCCCCCAGACCCCACATGAGTGCTGCGTATTCCGTGCACATGGGGAGTGAGTGTTTAACCAGTGAATTGTGCCCTTGCAAAGATGAACAAGGAGATAGGTTGGATGGACTACATGAACAAATGAACGAATGACACGGTGATTAACTCTGATGTAATAAGTGCCCCCAAGGCTTGTAAAAATACACGAGGTATATTGAAGAACAGCATACTTCTTACTGCTTTGCAAGGACAAGAGGGGCTTGGAGCAACTAAACCCCCCGAACACTTGTTTGACATGGTCATGAGTGGGAAAATGCATCCTGCCCTAGTCCTACAGCCCCTCTGGAAGGAGCCTGAGTGGGTGAAAGAGCCCGGGTTCAGATTGGGAGGATAGGAGGAGGTCTGGGAATCGCAGAGATTGAGCTTTGCTTAGGAAGTAAAATTTAGGATGTTAACAAGACTTGTGAGGGTTGTAAAGTGCTGAGTGAAACACCATGCTTGGGTAAGGGGTGATGGACAGAGTAGCAGTACTGCTGCAGTAGCAGGGGCACATGGCAGAGGATGTGGCACTAGTTGGATGGGCAGGATGTGTTTGGTAGGACAGGTCATCGCACCTGAGGAGTGGCAGCAGGCCACAGTTGCCTGGTACCATGTCCACAGGCAGCAAAGCATGACTTTTCCATCTTGTTAACCGCAGAAGCCTGCAGAGTATGGGTTGGCAGAGCCACCATCACTGCTCTCTGACAGCTGAAGCCACTACTAAGATCCACTTGGATCTGCGTGGTAGCACAGACAGAAGTTGCTCTATGTACCAGAGAGCATCAGTTGAACAAGGAGAGCAAGACTATGATAAGGACCACTCTAAGTAAGTCTTGCCACTTCTTAGAGGCTCAGCTCCTCATCAGGAGGATTATTCCCAGATCCCAGCACTGAGCTGTGCCCTGTTGGCCAAGCAAAATGCTTTTTGCTTGATCCCATTGCACCTAAGGAAGGTGTTTTCTTGTGTGATGCAGTCAATTTTTATTTATGTGGACTTTGGTTACTAAGAGCAAAATGAGGGAAAATACTCTACACATACATCCATCTCTCTGTTCACTCAGTCTGGGCTTCAGCTGTCCAAGCTCCTGTGATCTCTCATGAGTGGAGCTGGCTGGACAACACGAAAAAGAGCATGGAGTTTTCTGTAGTGTTCTCACATTTTTTGTCTTTCCTTGGCCAAATTCTGTGTTTTGATGAAAAATGTCCACTGGTGTTTTGAAATGAGAAAAATTTCAACCAGCTGCAAAATTCAGTCCCAAAGCAGAGGGGAAATTGCAAACTTGGCCTCTTTTTCCACTGCCTTTGTGTCTCAAATATTTTCCCCCAGCTGAATACTGGGAAAAGGCCTGTTAAATAAAAAAACAGGGATGTGAATGTACATGGTGGTTTTGGCCCTTCCCGCGTGGGCCGGCATCCGCCGCCTGCAGCAGCCGGTCCCAGCACAGTGCTTCTTGGCACACTGAGCTCGGCCAGCTGCTGCACAGGGCGGGGGATCTGTGCTCGAGGAATCGGGAGTGCACTGGAGCACACCAAAGGCTTCTCAGATGCTTTGCTGAATTAATACTTTTTTTTCTTGAAGAACTATTTTGGAAAACATATGGCTTTGTAGTGCCAAGGAGAGTTTGCACTGCAGCATCTCTCTCTTCCCCTTGCAAAGCCCACAGCTGTTGGCTGCAGTCACTAGGGCTGTGTGACATACCCTGCTGCCACCTGACCACCCCTGTCCTGTGTCACCCACGGGCTCTGGCAGCTACCAGTAGTGTAAAGCACTCCCCACCACCAAAGGAGTGTCCAGGGCTGGGTGGGTGCTGGTAGATGTGGAACCGGCCCTGGATTTGCAGCCCTCCAACAAATGATGCCTAAGCCAGTGTGTGCTCCAAGCCCTGCCTGATCTATAGGGCAGCATGAGCAGCACCTCTGAGCAACTCTATGGTGACTCCTCCATTGCCCTTGGTGCCCTGGCACCAGCTCAGGGTGACCCAGACACATTGTCCCAGGTACAGCCGAACCCATGTGCAGTGCCCAGTTCGCAGCTGGCCGTGCCAGGCAGAGGGAGAGGAATAAGAAAGGTGAATTCTTGCTTTGGACATGGAGGTGACCTAAGCAAGGGGAGTCAGGAAAAGTCCTTCAGGGATCAGACTCAGTGAGGGTGCAGAGTGGCTTTCTCCAGTCCTTCAGCCAGGATTTTAGGACATTCCCCACCCAAAGGGAGCGAGGGAGAGAGCTTCTCTCCTCAGCACAAACCATGGGGTATGTGGTGGTTCTGCTCTGGCATCTGATCCACCCAGCAGGACACTGAGATGCCAGCTGGGAGCCATTCTTCCTCAACAGTCCCAGATGGCAGAGCTGAAACAAGAGGGAAGAGCTGCCTGGGAGGATAAATGGAGAACTTCAATCACCAAGTTCCCCAAAGAGTTTTAGATGCCCCACTTCAGTGGAGGAGAAATCAGGTGCCAAAAGAAACTCTGATGTTCCCTGCCCGAGAAGGCTGTGCCCAGTGTTTTTGGGGAATATAGACACATTGTGCCTCTCCTGAAGGCTGTCCCTGCTTGGACAAACCATGCACTGCTGAAGCCCTGCCCTGAGAAGTATCCACGCCCATGGAACAGCAGTGCTTCCCTACTCTTTCCTGGGCTGTGGCTGCTGAGAAGAGGGGTCTGAGAACCACCACAGCCCATGGGGTGATGCTGTCCAGTGTCTGGGACTGAAGGGATGATCTTGATGAAAGTCCTGTCCTTGCACAGCCAAAGGGTGTTGCACCACTGACTTCTGTGTGAGGACTCCTGCATTTGCCCAGATAAGCTGTGGCTGCCCCGTCCCTGGAAGTGTCCAAGGCCAGGTGGGATGGGACTTGGAACAACCTGGTCTAGTCAAAGGTGCCCATGGCCTTGGCAGGGGTTGGATGGAGGTGGTCTTTAAGGTCCCTTCCAACTCAAACCATTCTGTGATTCTGTGGCTGTTGGGTGCATGGGGTTGGAGCGAGCCTGAGCCAAGGACAAGGCTGGTGAAAGCAGCCGTGGCAGGAAGAGAAGAACTGTGTGGCCCAACTACATCAAGACTCATCTCATGGCAGAGGCCAATAGTCTATGACAACCCAAACACGAGGAGCCAGGAGTGGGAGGGTCCCCTTGGCTCAGACGGAGGAGGGAAGAGGGTCTATGTGAGCAGTGTGGATAATATCAGCTCATCCAAGCCCAAGGGGTCCCACATACCCATTACCCCTCAGCTTCTGGCCTCCCCCCAGCTCTGCCCATGCCCTGTGTAGGAACCCAAGTACCCATAGGACCTGAACAATGGCACTGCAGGCCCTCCACAGCTCTGAAACATAAATTCCAGGATCTCCAGCAGCTTCACCAATGCACCTGCATGTCCACACAGACATCCCCAGGGCCTAGATCCTCACTCCCCAAATTCCCTTGTGCTGAAACCCAACAGTGCTCCACCAGTCTCTTCAGCTGGAAGCTCCAGCACCACCCTGGAATGCTGAAGCCTGGAAGCACCACTATGGAATGGGGAGTTCACACAAGCTGCCATGAGCTGAAAAGGGTAAAGCTTCATCCTGACGGACTGGAAGACTGTGATGTAGGCTACAATCCCTCACTGAGCCATTCAATAAGCAAGGCAAGGTTTGTAGAGAAAGGAATATCTATTGTCAGAGCACCTATTATTTCTATTTGTATTTATTAAGCCAAAACCACTACAATCTCAACATGGGAAGATACTGGTGTCTTCAAAACCGGAGACTAATACATGGTGAAGAAGATATAAAAGACTAGAGGTGGATCAATGAAAGCTCTTCTCTCTTCCTGTCACCTCTGCCTTGTGCATCTCCTTGGACAACCCTGGCCACAGCAATTCTTCCCAGGAGAGCACACAATCTGGCCAGCTCTGAAAGGTGCACACCAAGGCAGATGGTCACTTGGTGTCATCTCAACAGAAAAGGTGGAATAATGTCAATTGGTACCAGGTGAGAATACAGGCACATAGACCTGGGTGGATGGATGATGATACACAATGGCTCTGGTCAGCCTGTCCAGTCCAGTCCAGGTTCAGATGGAACAGGTGGACACGGGAGGGGAAAATGGTGTATCCAGGTCCTTCTCACTGGATTGTCTGGAGTATGCACCAGGACAGTGACAATCAGGCGTTGCCAAGTCTGTCCCTTTCTCCCTGGTGGACACAGTTCTGCCTGGTAGTGGCCACCAGCACACTGCCAGGGCCTGGCTCCTCCCTATGGCACTGCAGCACTGGATGGGTTCCGCCCCAGCCAGTCACGCTGGTCCGTGTGAGCCCAAGGTCACTGGGGAATCAGGCCTTGTAAAAGTTCATTTGTCCTTCCCAGTGGAGCTCCTGGGGCTGGACGCTCTGCAGCACTGGACAGTTTCCACTCAGCCTGTCCGCACATTGGAATGAGGAACAAAAGACTCTGACCTCCTGTTCCTCCTGGGCAAGGAGAAAGGGAGAAAGAGGTCTGGCAGCAGCACATTTTCAGAGTGAGAAAGAGTCATACCCTGGATGCTGGAGAAGGCAAAGCTGTCAACTGAGATGTCAACACCGGGCAGAAGACAACTGTGTTAAAGGGAATATAAAAGCCTTGAAAATGAGCTCTAGTATGCCTGGAGCAGGACACCAATCCCCTTCAAGCTCCTTCAGGCGGCAGGCACCCACAGGACCTCGCTCCACTTTGCTCCTCGTTAAAGGTTTGTCATTACTGCATTATTTTTAATACACACTTAGAGAAAAGGACTGACACACACACCCACCCTTGCACACGCACACAACGGGAAACCATTGCCAAAATATACACTATAGACAAAGAGTCCGTTCACACTATATATATGTACAGAGTCTGTGGTTGCAGTCTGGCAGCGCCCAGCTGGGCTGGGGCTGAGCATGGGGGACAGGGTGGGTGTAAACACCTCAGGGCTTTACACACTTGCCCTTCTTCTCCCGCCGCTGCAGTTTCCGAAGGCGGCGTGTCCAGGCGTCCCGCCACTGGATGACCAGGCTGTTCTTGTCGGCCATCAGTCCGGGCCGATCAGTGGAGTTTTCGCTGATTCCCATGACCAAGTACTTCTTGCTCATCTGGATCTTGGGGCACTTGCAGGACAGGTCTTTCAGGTGGATCCACAAAAAGTTGTCACCACGCTTGACTCGCTCATCTCGGCACTTGTAGACAGAGAGGATGTTGATGGTGAACTTGGCCCAGTTTGCCACTGTCTCCATTTCTAGGATGTTCACCTGGACCACTGAGGGAAAAAAAGAGGGAGGCATGGTGATGCTTTGCCTTGCTCCCCAAAGGCAGGTTGGTGACAGGAACTGCCCTTCCCCAGCAGCCCCACCTGCCTCATCCATTGCAACTTTGAGAGGACTGATTTGGGGAGCCCTCTCCATACAAAGTGTTCCCCATTCCCTGAACGCCTTCATCTTCCCCACCCACATCCAGCCCTCATCTGCCTCTAGGGCAAAGCCCTGTGTGGCCCAGAGAGGTCAGAGGTCCTTACCATAGTCCTTCTTGCAGTACTTCTTCATGTTAATCTTGTAGTTGCCCTTGGCTGGTTTGCAGTAGGAGTCACAGTCTGCGGCAGAAGAACAGAGGGTTGAGCACTGAGGGGCTTGAGGCACATGGGGACTCATCTCACCAGAGGGGAAGATGGAGTGGGGTGGAGGAAACAGCAGCAAGACCCAGCCTGGCAGAAGGTGGTGGGTACTTGACTCCTCCTGAGCCGGGGCCTGGGTGCTGTTGGGGATGGGGGTCTGGTGAGTCCAGCTGCTCCCCTGGCACCTCACAGGGGCTGGGGGCTCAAAGACCAGCACAAACACCTGGTACCACATCACCTGGGAAGAGGAACCAAGTGGTCTTGGGTGCATTGAGCAGACTCTGTCACTTGTGATGGTGTCCTGCAGGATAAGTCAGCACAGGGGTGGGTGGAGGGAGCCTGGGGACTCCTGCCAGACACAGAAAGGGACAGATGGGAGGAATGCAAGTGAGGTGATGGTGGCCTCCACGGAGCACTGGCAGGGGCCATGGCCAAGGAGAGTCAATAGAACAGCTGTGACCTGGCAGACCTGGGTGATGTGGGAAAAGAGGAATTGGCATCAATCCCACAATCACCCCCACAGGGGGCAGATCCAAAAGCAGGTTTGACACCAGACCAAGGGGGTCGTGATCCTCAGAGGGATTCAGCCCTCAGGGGCCAGAGTGGTGGGAAGCACCCCCAGGGGGCAGCCCCTCCAGGGACCTGTGCCTCATAGGTTCCCAGAAGTGGGGAAGGGGACTCAGGTTGGGAAAAGGAGACAGGTGAGGGAAGTGGCTCTGCTTCACCACGTCCCTCCTGCTGCCCAAGCATCCCCTGCTCAGGCTGCTCCAGAGGGGCTGGGGAGGCCACCAGGATGTCCTCCACAACCCTGCGGTCCCCCAAGGCTCCTGTCCTTCAGGAAGCTTTTTTCTGTGCATTTCTAAAGCCCCCAGATTTGCATCTCAAGCAGAGGGAGGGCAGGGAATGCCTCTTTCCTTCTCCCCAAAGCCTTTGATCCCAACAATTGCCCTAAGCAGCCCTGTTCTCCTCCTTTCTTTCCCCTGCCATCTTCCTTTGAACATCTCAATTTGTCTCTTTCCAAATGGCATGTTTTTTCTGAGCCCATCTTTCTTCTTTTCTTTGCCTTTCGCAGGTTCTCCCTCTGGCTTGGCCCCACGCCCCACGTCCCAGGACAGAGCCAGCAGCCTCTGAAGTTGTCTCTTTGTTTGCAGGTTGCCACAGTGATCACTGGGGATGGATGCGAAGCTCTGGGGGAAGGCAGGGAATAACAGAACTCTGTGCCAAGGGGAGGAGGAGAAACGAGGAAAGAAAGATGCCCAGGAGCACAAACTCACCCTGTTTGTGCTGTTCTCCTCTCTGCCTAGCTCCTTTTTATCTGGGACTTCATGCCACCTGTTCCAAATTTATCAGTGATGGAAGCAGTGCAGCACGAAGCTAATTCTTGGCAGAGCAGGGTGAGCTCTGGTTCACACTTCAGCCCCCCCATGCTGCCACACTGCCCCTCTGCCTGGACCCTGTTGCCTTTCCTGGGACAGCAGTGGTGGCTCCAGAGGTGGCTCAGGGCCTCTCCATGTGGAGGGGTGGCTGCTGGGGGTGCTGGAGTGCTTGGCGGTGGCACGGAAGGTGCCCTCACCCACTGCATCCCCAGGATATGCTATAGCCTCAGCCTGGACCCTGTTGCATCCCCTAGGATGTGCTCAGGCTCACTCTGATGTATTTTCTGGGATACTCTACAGTCCCATTCCAGACCCAGCTGCGTCCCCTGAGACAGGCCATGGGCCCATCCCGACACACTGCTCTGTCCTTTCCTGCTCCGTGAAAGGGACTCTAGAGAAAGCCTCTCACCTTATTTTGGGGAACACCCATCAGGGCTGGAGACTTTTTCCTCTCCAAGCAAAGGGGTGCAGAAACCATCCTGCAGCTGGCATCAGTTGCCACAGGCCTCCCCATAGACAGTGGGTGCTGTGGGGGAGGAGGGTGGCCTGGCCTGGGTGTTTGGCTGGAGTGTGACCTGGGCTGGGGTGATGGCTGGTGGGATGGTGGGTTGTGGGGTGGTGGAGTGATGGAGCATTGGGTGATGTGTGGTAGAAGCAGGCTGCGGTGCAGCCTCAGCCAACCTGCCACCCCCTTCCCTCGGCAATGGGGACTGCAGAAAGACAAGCAGAAAGAAATCCAGTAACTGCCCTGGGCTCCTGCTCATGATTAACAACATAACACCGTGATTGAAAGGAGCCAGAAAATGGTATTGGGAATTAACAATTTAGGATTAGTTTGGGGATTTTTTTAAACCACAGCTTTGTGCTGAGGAACATTCCTCAAATGTAAAATCAATTCCTGCTCCAGTTATGTAAGAAACTTGGGAAGGAAAAAAAAAGTCCAAATAACTGAAAGCATTTCCCTTCCTTGGCCCTGAGCACATGGCCTCCATCACTGGGTGTGGGGCAGACATGGGTGCTGTGGCAGGAAAGTGGTCAGGGATGTCAGGGCAGATGGATTCTGCCTGCATGTCCCCAAACCTCCTCTCCCTGGGCATCCTGTCCTGTTCCTGCAGGGTTTTGCCATAAGAGGGCTCTGCTCAGGGTCTCAGCCCCCCAGTCCTGATCAATCACAGTTATGGACCATGGTTCCATCCTCCCAAGCGCACTGGGATGCTGTGTGCCTGATGGGGGCTGTTCACACAGACAGGCCCCAGAGAGCTCCAGGCAATACACGTTCCATAGGGCCATGGGACACGATCAACTTTAGCCTCCACCTGCAGCTGCCCTTCTGCTGTGTCCATGCAGCTGGATGGGGGAACCAAGCCTCACAGAAGGGCTGATGGTCGTCAGAGACCTGACACAATCCATGGCATGAAAGTGCACCCACAAACCGTGAAATGCTGCTGCATCCCTGGGATACACTACAGCCCCATCCCTGACACTGACATATGTCTGGGACAAGCTACAGACCAATCTCTGAGACTGAGACATCACTGGGATGTGTTACAGCCCCATCCTTGACACTACTGCATCCCTGGGATTCACTGCAGCCCGGTCCAGGCATAAATGCATCCCTGGGACATGCTACAGCCCCAGCTCTAGCACTGCTGCATCCCTGGGAGGAGGCACCTGATAACCAGGGCCACTGGCCTGATGCAGGCACTCCCCATCCCTGCAGGGGAGAGTCTGTGTGAGAGGTGGCAGGTTTGCACATCTGGTTTACTTCTCCTCTCCTTGAAAAAAAAGGAATATTTTGTTTTAAGAGAGATGTAACTTAATTAGGTGCTATGGCTGCAAATCTTTTACTGCTTACTTTGAATTCCTTCAAACCCTTGTTTTGCACTCCACGAGTTTTGCTAATTCTGCTAATGGGGAATGCGGATTTTATTTTTTTCCACTAAGTGGAAAATATTTAACATAATAATAATAAAAATTATGAGAAGTGGACCCAGGACATTTCATCACCAAGCCAGTCAATTGCTCAGGCACAGACATCAAAGCTGGACCTCAAAGGCTTTAGAAGATTGGAAAGGTAAGAGAAAGCTGGGAAAAATTATGCAGAAGATGGCAATGTCAGTGAAAAGCCTGGACACACCCAGGGACTGAACCCCAGCATGGAGGAGGATGGGGAGGGGGGGGGAGACCAGCACCTGAGCATGGCAGCCCTGAACAATGTCCCCCTGTTCCTGCAGCCAGCACCTGCTACCAGAGGCAGGGTGGGAGGTGGGGAAATGGGGGGAGAAGGGGCTTGGAGGCTGCCTGAGGTGCTGAGGGCCCCTTGGAGAGTGCCCTGCTCAGGGACAACTGGGGGCTCCTGGGGCAGAGGGGCATCGGGGAGCAGGCAGGGCTCCCTGGGGAAGTGGGCAGGGTGCAGGCAGGAAGGAGCACTGCAGGCAGCCCTGCTTGCAGCATGAGCACACCAGGTGCAGGTAACCCTGGCAGTGCCGGCCAGGGCAGCATCAGCCCCCATCTCTGATCCACTCAGCAAAGGGAGCAGCAGGATCCTCGCTGGGTCCCCTGATCCTCCAGTGGTGCAGACTCTGGGCAGAGGCAGCTACTTTGCATTAAAGATATTTGAGCTAGAAGTCAGAAATCTTAAACCAACAAAGCCACAGATAAACTGGAGGCAGTTTGAGGCAGACCTGCTCTGCTAAAACAATGCAAACAACCCAGCTCTCCACCAGTGCAGTTTATTTTTGCTCAGCTGAACAACTCAGACATCACTGTGAGAGTGTTCCTATTTATAAAGTGCTGGAGGGGAGTCACCTTGATTAGCTCTGCTCCATGTGGCACTCTGTTGGCAATAAAACTTGCCAAATCCCCCATTCTGTCCCCCCATTTTTTTCCTTTTCCCAAAGCCTGATGTTCCCAACTCTCTCCTCACAGCCGGCAGGGAGGGCAGGGCAGGCAGGAGCAGAGCGGGTGGTGGTCTGCCTTTCCCACACAGCCCCCCCAGCAGTGCTACCATCACCTCAGCTCAGCATCTTCCAATCGGGCAAGATGTGCACTCCAAGCGTCATCTCTCCCCCTCTGCCACAGTGAAGGTGAAACCTCTGCCAGATCCAGGCAGAGCTGCTCCTCACTATCCTGAAAACACCTCCTGTTTTCCAGATCCTCCGTGGGGCAGGGCTGTGAGGGCTCAGCAGTGCCCATGGGTGCTGGGTGGGGTGTCAGGCTGTGCAGAGTACCCAGGCTATGCACTACTCCGTGGGGCCATGTGTGCTGAGCCAGCACCGCTCTGCAACCACCGGCTCCTCCTGTGCATCTCCCCTCTCCATCCCCATCCACACACTGTTCCTGCCAGAGGAACACAGAATCATTAAAGATGGAAAAGGCCTCCAAGATCATCAAGTCCAACCTTGAAACAAATACCACCGTGCCCACTGAACCACATTGCAAAGCACCACATCTACTCACTTTTTGAACCCTTTCAGGGATGGTGACTCCACCACTGCCTGGGCAGCCTAGTTCACTGCCTGACAACCCTTTCAGGGAAGAAATTTTCCCTGATGTCCAATTTGAGCTTTGCCTGTCACAACTTGAGGCCGTTTCCTCATTTCATGCCTTGTTCCCTAGGAGCAGAGCCTGATCTTCCCCTGGCTGCACCCTCCTGTCAGGGATTTTTAGAGAGAGAAGAGATTCCCCCTGAGCCTCCTTTTCTCCAGCCTGAGCCCCCCCAGCTCCTTCAGCTATTCCTCACCAGACTTCTGCTCCAGACCCTTCCCCAGCTCCTTTCCATTCTCTAGACATGCTCCAGCCTTTCAGTGTCTACCTTGTTGTGAGGGGCCAAAAATTCCATCCCTTCAATACACCTTGTCCCCTGCCCTCTCCTGCAGCCACCGAGTTCATGCATGGGGCTGTAGCGGCTGTGCTGAAAGATGCTCCCAGAAGGCTAGAGAGCACATTCCAGGTGCATGCCAGCCTGGGAAGAGGCTGTTGGCATTTTCCACAGCCAAGGTAAGGTGGCCATGGTAAGAGGAGCTGGGGAGATGGATACAAACATAATGCCGGCTCTCCAGGAAATCTGTAGGCTTCCTTGGGATAGATGTACCCCAAACAGGGCATTGGGAAGCTGCTCATTAAATATGGGTGTGGGGAGCTGGGGGTGCCCCTGCTGTCTTCACAGGAGCATGTGCCACGGGATGGAGCAGAGGATTGTTCGGGATGTCTGTTTTACCACAGCAGAATGCAGGGGAAGACCGGGGTCTTGGGGACAGCAGAAAGAGGGGTGGCCCAAGGAGGGAAGGGGCTGCTTCTTTCCGAGCTTCTCCCCCTCCACCTGGCTTGGAATTCCTGCAGAGGGATACACCTGGGATGGCTGGGAACAGTCACACTGCAGTGCTGTGGGGACTGTGGAAGGAAGAGGAGGGGAGCGAGCAAAGCCCTGCTACAGCCTTCTTTACCCTTCTGGGTTCATCCTGCAGCACAGGAGGGCTGAGCATGGTGGCACTGGATCCAGGGGCTGGCACAGCACTGCTTGGTGCTACTGGGGTGTGCCATGACACGGTGGGAGCTCAGGGCGCTTGGGTGGGACCTTGGTCCCTGGCCAGGCTGAAAGAAGGACCTGAATCCATCAGTGCAGGGAGCATCCATGCACCCACCCAGCAGTGCCCAGTCCCAGCCAAGCCTCTGCAGGAGCACAAGTGAACCTGCAGCTTGTACTAAGATGCCAACCTTGCCACTCCAGCCTGAGGAACCAGGGAAGCTCTTGAGAAGCTCTGAGTACCATGGCAGCAATGCCTGCCTTGCCTGTTCAAGGCCTGCAGTCTGTCAATGGACCTGTCACCTCTCACTGTGTGACCACAGCAGTGACGCTGATCCTTCCATGGTCCAATAACCCATGGACCCATCATCCTGCGCAGCCAGGACAAGCACCTCACACCAAGACCTGGATGAGGTGAGCACCACGTCACCCACGTCCCAGGGGAGACCTGGCTGCCCCCCAGCACAGGAGCCTGCCTGAGCCCTGCCAGACCCCCACCACCCCAGCACCTCCCAGACAGCTGGGGCCTTGCAGAGGCAAAGGATGCTGAGGAGAAACCTCTTGCACTGGTGCTGATAAGAGGAGGTTAAACAAAGCCAGCCCTCAAGCACCCACTGGTGCCATATACCACAACCCCTGCCTTAACCTACCAAGGGATGGCGAGGCCTCAGTGGGCTGCAACCCTGCTCTCCTCCTTGGAGGGGATGGAGAAAGCCTTTCCCGAAAAAGTCCATCAACCTTAGTCAGTTCCTTTCCAGAAATACACAGGATTTTAAATCTCAGTCACTTCTTCCACCAAAATTTTTCACCATTAATTTTTTGTCAAATGGTTTGGTAGAGCTCAGCCCTGCCCTGTGCTGTGCCAGGGAGAAGGGAGATGGGACTGGCCCCCAGGTGTCTGGGCAGGGCTGGGGCCATGGACTCAGACAGGGACATGGAGCACTTACCCGCGGGTGCCTCTGTGCTGGTGACCAGGGAGGTGGGGTTGATGGCAGGAATCTCTGGAAAAGAAAGGGAGAGATGGGAAGGAAATAGATGCCCAGCTCTGGGGGTGACAACTGGGCAAAAGCCCTCTCAAAATGGGCCCCAAGGGGATTTCATGAGTCACAAATGAAAGACGATGGGATGAATCTGACCTGACTATTGCACACCACTGAATAGACCTGGAGATGCACAAAGTGAGTCCAGTAAATTGGGCCAGGCTACAATTCTGCAACCCCCAAGAGCCCTAAGTAGCTGTGTGAGGATGTGTGCTCCAGGGATGGATGCTCCCCAGATGCTCAGCTCATCTGAACTCAGTTTGGACATCAGATGGGTGCTTGGCTGATCTCAGCATGCTTCAGGTTGCCCAGCACAGGGATAAATGTGGGAAAGGATAACAATTTCTCAGGACTCTTTGCAGCAAAACCTAGGGGAATTTCTTTCCTAAACCCAAATTTGGGGAAGGACAGAGAGAGAAGAGCCAGCTCCACCAGTCGCCTGCACTGCCACTGCTCCAGCAGCCCAGCAAATGTTACAGTGTGGGAAGTTGTTCCCCTGCTACTCGGGTCAAATTCAAACCCACTGTGACAATAAATGCAGTTTTATGCTGACCACAGGCACTGGCCTTGCCCCAGAAGTGCCCACGCTCAGGGCTCAGCTGGGTGAGAATGGCACATGCTGTACCAAGGATGGGACCCAGCAGAGCTGTTTCAGCCAGCTGGAAGAACTAACCCAAGAGGTCACCTAGAACCTCCTGCGCTGGGGCAGGTGAAGCCCAGGTCACCCCAGAAAGTGACCAGAGTATCCTACTTGCCCATATCCTGGAGAACATCCATAAGGACAAACACCTGAGCCTCCCACCTCCCACAAACCATCCAAGGTGGGTGGGGGGCCAAGGGGCATTCCCAAGTGCCCATGGGGGTCCCTGCATGCAGGGCAAGGCGTGGGGCACTCACTGATGCAGGGGGCGACCGGCGAGCGACTCTGCTGGTAGCCCTTGGCACAGCGGTTGCAGGTGAGGCCAGTCACGCCATCCTTGCACGGGCACTGCCCCGTGGTCTGGTTGCAGGTCTTGCCGGCCGCGCCGACTGGGTGGCAGTCGCAAGCTGGGTGGGAGAGAGAGAATGGTTACATGAGAGGAGAGGCACAACACAAACCCCAAACTGGACCCAAGGTGCAGTCCCAGAGATGTGAGGAGGAGGGGGACACTTCCAGAGCACCACTGGAAAGCAGCTGCTGGGGCTGGCACAGCACAGACCCAGCTGGACCCATGGGTCTGGACCAACCATGGCCCCACCTGTGCTGTGAGCAGCACAGGCAGGAGGGTGAGTGGACAGAGGGGTTGGCCAGGGTATGGCCTTGCTGACAGGGATGTTCAGGATGAGCACCTGGAGCCTCTGCAATTCCCACAGGTGCCTGCAGCCACCAGCTCTCATTTAAGATCTTCCCCCACCTCAACTCCAGGGAGATGTTTCTGTCTCAGCAGTAAAAACCATTTTCTCCACTTGCTCCCCTGCTTCCAACCTTTTCAGTCCATGCAGCTGAACCAACACTGGGCTTTTACACAAACCATAACCTTGTCTTGGTTTTAGAATGAGGTAGGTTTTCTCAGTGTTTCCCACACTCATGAGCCTCAATGCCCCTTCTGACTCCTGGAGAACCTGGGCAAAGAACGACCCCACACCTTTCTACCGCAGTCTCTTTAGGGACAAGCCACACCTGAGGTGGGTAAAAGTTGTCTTTGCTCTCAGAAGAACACTCCACGTCAATTGGATGATGGACCCACTGAGGGTTGTCTACGTGGAGGGATGTGGGGAGGAGATGCTTGTTCAGGAAAGGACCTTCCCATCTGCTTGCCTGGAGCTGGGCTGGCTATGAGCAAGAGGAGGTTATCTTGGCCTCCATCAGTGTAAGAGTTGAATGTGATTTCAAAGCAAAACAAAAACATCTCCCCCACTCACCCCCGCAGCCCCCTGATGTTACTGTTTCCCTAATTTTCACCAGACGGGACTGGTGGGAGCAACACGGCACTCGAGCCCCCTCCTGCACAGCCAGAAACCAGAGCGAGCAGCCTCTAATGGGGACCAGATGCTTCATCCTTATCAGATCTTGGCTAGGACTGGAAGTGGACGTCTTTCTGACAGGGATATTTCGGGGGCTCAGCTGTGATAACAAATGGCAGCGAGCAAGGGAGTCTTGGCGTGACGCAGGGCTGTTGGAAACACGGGGGCTTTCTTGGGCCCCAGTGGTCTGTTCCTGGTGTTAAGTTTATGGACAGACATAAATCTCAGCCCAATCAGGATCCAGCTCATCTAAGCTGATCTCTCTCCATGCGGTGGAAGGCGGATTTCAGTGACTCCGGATGTTTTACCTGGATCAGTAATTAAGGCAGCTTTGCTCATCTTAAGTTCACAGCCCATCAGTGTCCTTGGGGTATGAGCTTGGTCTCTGCCAGACCAGTCTCTGCCCCCTTACCCTGCCATAGTGGGATTTCCCACAGACCCACAAAAATACACTGTTCCTTCCCATTCCCACGGGAAGAGCATCCCAAGCAAGAGTGCTGATGGGCCCCACATGGCAGCATGGCCCATTCCACCACTGTGGCTGTAGCACCTCTGTCCTTCCTCATCCTGACACGACCTGTGCAGTGGGCTGGCTCAGGGAGCCTATCCCAGCCCCAGGGCAGGCAGGGCGAGGGCCACGGTGCAGCTCTGCACCGCTGCCCACACACCGAGGCCTGCTGCTCCCAGCCTCTGGCTGCCGGGATCCGGCCCATAGAGCTTGAATGGTGGATTAAGTCACTAGCTTGGAGCTTAACTCATCAAGTCGTGCTTGCCAGAAAGCATGTCTTGCACCTCATATTGAGGGTATTTTTGCATCTTGAGGCTTAGCTGCTACTGCTTCACCAGTTTTCATTGGAGAAAGCTCATGGTTTACAGCTTTGTTTAAATTACCAGGATTAATGCACAGCCATCCTTTATTTGACTTTTCAATTACCACCAGTGAATTAATCCTGTAGGTTATTCTGCCTTTTCCCTCCTCCCAGCTTTTCCGTCTCGCAGCGCCCAGCAGTGACGCTGGCAGTGGGAGGGAAGCACTCACTCCTCGCTCACCGGCCAGTGGCTCTGCTCAGTTAAGACACAGGCCTGAGCAACCTGCAGCTGCTATTTTTGTGCCTATTTCAAAGATGCTGCATCCCAGCAGAGACAAACCATGGTTGAAGAGTTATTTAGTAACATGTGCTGGGGTTTGTTTAAATAAGATGTAGTAGATTCTGGCCTCTGTGTTAGCGATTTGCCTCCTGAATATGAACTGAGCATCTGCAGCCTGGGCTAGTGGAAAGCGTCCTTGCCCATGGCAGAGGATTGGAGCCAGATGATCTTCAAGGTCCCTTCCAACCCAAACCAGTCTGTGATTCTATGAGCATCTGCCTTCGTTGCAATGCTCAGCCTCTGCCCTGGGCCAGTGCTGTGGTTGCTGCAAAAGCCTTTGTTCAAAGCCACAGCACACTGTTCCTATCTGCCCACTACATGCCTGGTTTAAACATCCATTGTCAGGATCCTTACTCTTCCTTTCCTTTCTCTTTTCTTGAAGGAGTGTAGACACCTGAGCTGCAGGTATGGGGCACATCTTTGGAAAAAATGAGTCCAAGTTGTCTTGTCACAGCTCTGTGTATTTATATGCCTCTCTGGCAGTACCAGCTCTTCATTGCCAGCACTGGGACCTTGCTCCTCCTCTAAAGAGCTCCCAATCCCAAGAGATCCACCCCTAGATAAGGAGTGGGTGGTAGAAATGCTTTCTGCTTTACTGAGGGAGTGCAAGCCAAAGAAGCAAAAGCATCAGGGATTTTATTATTAACTCTATTCCCCGAGGGAGAGCCAGGAACTGGCGCCCCAGACCCAGGATACACCTTCACTGCCAGAACCTCCTCAACATATGCACCGTGGCAGGGGTCGGCCCTGTGCACATGTTCATCTGGCTCGCCTGAGCTTTGCAGCACTTCCAAACCGTGGGCAAATCCTGCCAGTCCTCCGAAAGTAGGATCCCCCACCCGGGCTGGCAGAGCCCAGCCTGTGGCTTGGCACAGGGACAGAGGTTTGTCTGCAAGGGGGGGGCCTGTCCCACTCCTCTGCTCCTCTGCAGCCCAGGCATCACTGACTGCCATTTGTTCTGTGCTGCAGTGTCTGTGCTCACCCCAACCCATCAACTTCTGGGCATCTTGGGATGTTTTGCTCACCCTGTCCCCTCCAGAAGAGCCACCTTGGATCAGAGATACTGTCCATCACCATAATGCTCTACAATTACTGCCCTGTGAGGGTGGTGGAACAAGATTCGCACTGACAAATGGTGGTCTCAGGCAGATGGGAGCAGCCAGGGCCCCTCTGCTTCCTCTATCCTCGGCCCTGCAAGCAGAGGGACCTGAGCCACAGCCAGGTAGGAAACACTGCACCTGCAGCATCCCTGCTCCCACAAACCTGTGCTATATTCAGTCATCCTCCCTGGTTCCAGCCAAATCCAGCTTGCTTTATTAGGTTTTGGCATTTTTTCTATTATTGCTCTTTGGTAAGTGCTCTCTTTCCCGTCTGGAGCAGAAACTGAGCCCCTCAGTGCCCAGGGAAGTGGTGCTGGGGGCACTGGGGCCCCTGGGGAGGTGAATGCCTGCAGGGTGTCCGCTTTGCTTGGGATTGTATCAGTATTGGAGCAAAAGTAGAAGGAGCTGGTCATAGAATTACAGAATATCCCAAACTGGAAGGGACTCAATACAATAACTGAATTCAACCCCTGTCCCTGAACAGACACCCCAACACTCCCACCCTGTGCATCCCTGGCAGCGCTGTCCAAACGCTCCTGGAGCTCTGGCAGCCTCGGGGCCGGGACCATTCCCTGGGGAGCCTGGGCAGTGCCCAGCACCTTCTGAGGAAGAACCTTTTCCTGATCTCCAACTTAAATCTCCCTAATCCAAAGGGAAGCAGAAATGGTTCCCTGGGGAGGGCTGGGAGGTGAGATGCTGCCTGCGGGAGATAAAGAGTGAGGTGGAGGCAGCACAGCCACCCCAGTGCCTCTCAAGCACTGGGGGAGAGCCGGAGCTGCTTGCGAGCCCTCAGCACTTGACAGAATCCCCATGGAAAAGGGAATTTTGCTGCAGCTTCCCCAGTTTCGTGGTGCTGCAGCAGGAGCTGGGAGCTGCTGCCATCCATCCCTGGCCTTAGCCAGAGCCAGGACTCCTCCTGGGAATGGGACACAGGCTGGAACGCTGTGTCATAGATCATCAGGATGCATGCCTTGTCCTGCCTCCTCCTCTTCCTGTCTCCCAGTGTCTCCCTGTGTCATCCCAAGGATGCTGGCACCTTGCATGGCTTGGGACCTGGCTGCCACCTGGCACAATCTTCATCAATGGGAAACCCTTGCTGCTGCCAGGGGCTGCACAGCCATAGCTGTGGCATGGTTTGGCTAAGGCTACGGGCTGGAAACAGCTTGTGGACCCCGGGAACACGGGCTGTGAGGGGAATGTGTCAAGTCAGCTGCTTGGGTTGTTGAAAATGATTAGCTCAGTTTGCTAATGAGCTGGCTGCAGGTAGGGCTCCTCCTGCCAGGGCCCACTTAGTCCTGCTCCTGCTGTGACACTGCGCAAACGTGGGAAGCTTCTCCCTTCACTCTGTCCTTTCAAGCATTCCTGGGGCGAGTAAGGATGAGGAGAGGCCACTGGCACAGTGCAGGCAGTGGAGGGATTTCCTTTATTATATCCCAACCTGAATGAGTCAGACCTCCAACAGCACTAATGCACCTGACAGGGGAACTCCAAAAGGCAAATCCTTCAATTCAGGTTCGTGCCCACGACATTAATGGTCCAAAACTAGCTTCAGTATTTCCTATAGGTCCTACATAAACATAGGAGCATCATGTTCTTGCAGCAGTGAAGGTGCCCAGTACCCACATGGCTACAAAATGCATTGGAGAGAGATCTGAGAGGGACACTGTGCTCCTTTCCAGGAGGGACTCACAATCAAAGACAGAAAAACAGGGATTAGGGATGAATTCTCAGCCTCTAAACAGCCATGGCTGACTTCCTGCCCATCTGATGTTCTAGTCTGGATCTCACCAGTCCTTGGGGACAGGCAAGGTGCTTTCTTATCTCAAATTCTTTGGTGAAACTACTGTTTTGAAAAGGCTGCACAGACAGGCTGAGCAGGGAGAGGGAAGAGGAACCAAACAGGCTTGGCCAAGAGTTAGAGGAGGGAGAGGAGATGTACAGGTCCCATGATGTTTGGCACAAGCTAGGGACCTTGAGAGGTCAAGCTGCAGTTAGATGGCTTGGAGCCAGTGTGACTCCTGGCCAGCTCAAGGCCAGTTACCAAGTGCTCAGCGTCTCCCAAAAGACAGATCCCAAGAGCCACCCCATAGCTGAAAAACACAATGTGGGGTCCTGCCCCACAGCCCACCTGGGATCCCCAGCCCTCCAGAGCAAGGAACCCATGCTCCAAGCATGTCCACGTCCCAGACAACATCCATATCAAAGACAGGTTTCCAGCACATTTAGTCACGTCTGCTTCAGTGCCTCCTCAGCATCTCTCCAAACACTGACCAATGGAGATGGTACCTGCAAACACACCAGAACCTTCCCAGGCTCCTGGCAACCTTCTCTCTCCCTTCCTGTCATCCTCCTCCATCTCAAGTTGATGCTGGGTTCAAAGTGCTATCCCCGCTTGGTGCCCTTGGGGTGGCAGAGGTGATGAGAGTGGTGGAGGCTGGAGCTGACCTGCAGCTGCCAGAGTGAGCAGAAGGACATCCCAAGGATGGGAAAGGAGAGCAAGGAGACCGAGAGATTCTCTCACTCATCCACTGCCATGGAGACCTCCCAGCTTACCTTTACAGGCCTTGCGGTCGGTGACGGCTTTGCTGAGGTCGCGGTAGAAGCCCTCCTTGCAGTAGTGGCAGTGCCTGCCCGCCGTGTTGTGCCGGCAGTTGAGGCAGACGCCGCCGCTCTTGCGCCCCGACAGCTTGAACAGCTCCATGTTGAAGCGGCAGCGCCGCGCGTGCAGGTTGCAGTTGCAGGCTGTGAGGGAAGGGGAGAGGATGAGGGCTGAAGGTGAAAACCAGGACCCTCTGGGTGGGCTGGAGCTGCCCTGGTGTCCCCCGCTGCGGTGGGGGGCTGTGCTGGGATTGGGACAGTCATAGCACAGCACAGCTTGTCCCAATGTGCTGTCCAGATGTGCAGCATCCACCACCCTGTGGGGGTCGGTGCAAGGAGGTCAGGGCAGAGGAGAAAGGGCACGTGTAGGAACTGGCACCACTCAGCTTAAATCAAGCAAGTATGGGATGGAGAGCTGCAGCTGGGGCGTTTGGCAGGGCCAGCTGGGCACTTGCAGCCCCACCGTTCCCCCTGCCCCTTCCCTGGGAGCTGGCTCTGGTGACAGAGCCCACCCAGCCTTCCAGCAGGACCACCCACCTCATACCAGGGTGTGTGACAGCCCTCGCCTGAAACAAAGCCCCCAGCTCTTTATATTTACCGCTCTATCTTGTGTGCATGAGCCACACATGCAGAGAAACCCACAGAGCAGCCCGTGTGCTCACATCCCTGTGTGTGCATACACAAACATGCACGAGCACATGTGCATGCAAACATACACATGAACACGTGTGCACACACATGCACCAAAATACCCCCAGAGCCATACATGTGCCCAACAGGCAGACACACACACAGATGTGCACAGAAACATCTGCACACCCTCACATGTGCACACACAAATTAGCCCCAGGAAGCACACAGCCCTCCTGGCCGATTCCACGTGTGCGAGATAAAAAGGCAAAGTACTGCCTGTTCCCGTCCAACACGCTTGCAAAAAGATAATGGGAACAAGATTTCTTCAGCAAAACATGGTGCCCTGCTCCCCCAGCCCTGGCCCCCTCCCCGTGCTGGTAAATTGAGGTTGGGTGAGAGCTTTTTCAGGCGTACTGTGAAATTCATTAACGTGTCAGCCCAGATTTAACTGCCTGGGCCTGACTTGGCGGCCGTGTGAAGTCACCTCCCGGCAGCTGGCAGCGCCAGTGGGAGCTGCACCCCACACAGATCAAATGCTCCCTGCCTGCCCTGCTGCTCCGGCCACGGACATGCCGCAAGGGAAAGTCAGAGCAAACCTCAACTGTAAAAAAGAGTTTTTTGGAGGCTTGAGTTGAACAGAAGGTTAGTGTCAGCACACTCAAACCTCGGCTGCTCCCAGAGCTCCCCAAAGTTATGAGATTAGTGAGAAATCACATGGCAGGCATCAAAATAACACCCGGTGTGCCGTAGGTACCTTCAGGGGCTTGTGCCTTTAGAGCTATTTTCTTTTTCCCTGGTGCCAGTGGAAAACAGGGATTTTCAAGGCAAATTCCAGGTTGTGGTGTTTGGAGGGAGAGCAGGAAATACTGCCCAAGGCCCTGAATAGCACAGGATGCTGCTGAACTGGGGATGTTGACATTTAAATAGGCTTTGCCAGGGCCAGAAGAGACACAGTGAAGTATCCTGACACCTAGGGTGCTCTTGCACTCTCCACATAATGGGACAGGGACAAGACAAGGTGGTTTTTGCTACAGAACTGTGGCAAAAGAGCAATTCTGGGGGGAGAGGAGCCTTGTTATCCCCTTACAGCACTTGAAAGGCAAGTGGGGTCATCCCAAAAAGCAGTTCTATGTCCCTCTTGGAATGTTCCCAGCATCCTCTGGGGAAGGAGAGGGGCTGGCAGCCCAGACGGGAGGCGATGGGCCGTGGAGGGCAACAGCTGGGTAAATGATTCGCCGCCCTCAGCACAGGTCCCTCTCTGCCTCCAGTTTAATTGGTGAGAGAGTAACTGGTGGGGCCTTTTCCTGGCATCATTGACCCTGGCATGTCCTGATCATCCCCAGGGCCACCTTTCACTGGGAACATGCTGCAGGACCCTCTGATCCACCTAGGAGCTGCGTTTGGGGAAGAAAGCTCCCCTGGCAGCCCAGCATCATCCCCTCTCCTTCAGGCAGTGGTGCTGCCCGCTCTGGGCCGGGTGTTGGTGAATGGCCAAGTCAGGATTCAGAGCCAACAGGGGCACCCGGCTGAGCTCGGCCATGCTGGGCTGGGTGACTGTCCCCACTAAACGACAGGGTCACACCAGCACGTCTGACGATCCCCTTCAGCCCCCGGCGCAGCCATCCAGAGCTAATTGGGGCAGACAGGTCCCCCTCTTACCCAGCTAAATACTCTCACTGTTCCTCAGTACTGAGGCAGTTGTAAGCTCTGTCTGTCTCCCGTTAATCGCTAATTAAAGGCTTGAATGTTCCCTGCTGTTTGGGGTATTAATAAGAATTTAATTGCACAGTTTGGGGCTAATTATGTGGTAGCTCGCTTCTGCCCTTGTACAGTACGCCCAATTAAACAATCATATGATCAATTAAACAATCACAAGATCTAATAATTTGCAATAATAGACTAATTAAACATTGACACCTTGCAATGGAGCAACCTTTTGTCTCACTTTTGATGGTGTTTGAACCCCTTCCCAGGCCCTGGCCACCCCAAAACCTCTCCTCCTCCAGGCTGCTGCAGATGTCGGAGCCTGGAATGACGGCACGAGGGGTTCTGGGACAGAGACCCTGGCACGGGACAAGCAGAGCCCTGCACCGAGGCACGCGTGGGGAAGGCAGTGGAGCCCGCAGGGTTGCTGCGAGGCTCACCACCCCTACAATTCCCTGGGAATAATTAGGGAAGGCACTCGGATCAGTGAAACCCTAGACCGGCTCCTGCTGCCAACCTGCAGCAGATTTGAGCTACGCCCTTGCTTTGGCTGGAGGAGAGCCCAGCTGGGACACAGGGCAGGATAAGGCTGCACCTCCTGGTTCCGTGGGAGCCGAGACCAGAACAGCGCCTCCGTGCTGGGAAAGGTGTTGGGAGAGAAGGGCTCACTGCTGCTACCAAGGAGCAGGAGGAGAAGCAGAAGAAGAGAACCCTCCCCAGGGGGCTGCGAGGGACAAGGCTGAGACACTCCAGCCCCATCCTGGGAGGAGCAGGACTCAGGATGGTCAGACAAGTGTAAATCTCCTCTGCGGGGGTGGCTCTCTCACCTGCACTCCAGATCCACTGGGATCGCTGCACTCGGGGGAGGGATGCAGGGGTGGCAAGGGCAGGCTGGCTGCTTGCCCACCTCCCAAAGCTATCGCCTTCCTCCTGCGCTCCCCAGGGAAGGACCACGGCTGGTGCTGTTGGGAACTCACTGGTTTCCAGCACATCTACTGGGGAGCAGGTGCAGAGAACCCCGTCAGGGGAACTCCCAAGGGAAGGGGCAAATGTACAGCAAGGGCCACGGCACACAAGGGAATTACATGTGACCCTCCAAATCCCACCACCGCTCCGGGGACTGGTGTTTTCAGACCCCAGCATCCCGGTTGGATCACAGAATCCCCCCCGAGCAGCCTGCAAGGTGTACCCGGGAGAGCGCCGCCCCTTCCCCGCCGAGGCCCCGGATCAAAGTGAGCCCCTGCATTATCCCGGTGCTCCGCGGAGTGCTCCTGCCGCGGCGGCCACAAAGGGAACAAGAGCTCCCGCATCACCAGCGAGCGCATCAATTACTTCCAGTGGCTGCCTCGTGCTAATCCGCTTCCCCTCCTTCCCCGGGCCGGGTGTTTGGGGCCGGGCTGCCCCCAGCAGCTCGTGGGTGCAGGCTGACACCGGCAGCAGTGGTGGGGAGAAGGAGGAGGAGGAGGTGTAAGTCTGCAGAGACGAAGACGGCGGGGTCCCCAGGATTTTGGCAATCCTGCTCCTGCCAGCCGCTCTGCTGGGATCATCCTCCACACAGCCTGTCCCAGGCTAAAAGCTGGGGGGATCCATGGATGGGGACACGTCCCTGTTCTCTGCCCTGGACACACCAGAGGACACACAGAGCATCCCAATACTGGCAAGGCAAGCTCCCTGCAGGACATGCAGCCCCTCTGGGGTGTCAGGAGAGCCTTCTGTGCCTGTGGACCGATGGTCTCCAGCCACCAGGCACGGGGCCGTGCACTCTGCAGCACAAAGCTGGCACAGTGCCCTCTTGCCAAGCCAGCAGCTTGGCAAATCCACTGTCACTGTCCTGGCTGCGACAGCCCTAAGCCTCCCTGCTTGTCAAACTCCCGCTGACTCCCTCAACGCTGCAGCACACTGATGTCCCCACGAATGCCACAGTCACCCTCTGGCAGCCGTGGTGGGGCTGTGCCCTGTGCCAATGCTCAGACCTCAGGCAGCACTTGGCTGTTTCACCTGTGCATTTCCCAGAGGCAGAAATTCTGTTGAAACAACAAACGTTTGTCCTCACCTCCAGCTGCATGGATGAATGTCCCAGCATCGTGCCATGCTGTAGGACATCATTTTGTCCCCATACTGGAGCAGGAAGAGTCTCCCACGCACTGGACTGAGACAAACCCCCATGCAGAGTGCTGGGGAGCACAGAGCCAAGAGCTGACATATCCCAACATGACCTGAAGCTGTACCAGCCCCACGGATCCATTCTCACCCCCTTTCAGGGTGCTGCGATCCCCTACCCTGCCCCTGGGCTGTCACTGAGCTGCCAAGCTCCTGCATCCACCCACTCTCCTCCTCTTCCTCCCCACTCCCCAGCCATGCCTGACATCCACCACCACGAGCCAGCACCACCGCTGTCTGACCACAGGACAGAGTCCAAAACCCCGCAGCCCCCAGGCTAAGCAAAGGGAACTTCCCGGGCAGCCTCTCCTTTTAATTGGTGCTAATTGCTGCGTCTGTTCGTGCTGGCTGGGGAGATGTCATTGTTGAAAGGCACAGAGGGGAAGGCTCGGGGAGCTAATCCAGCTTTCAGCCGCTAAGCCCTTCGAAGGCGGGTGATGGAGAAGCTTTTTCAGGTCTCTTCAGAGAGGCCACAAAGCCCGAGAGGGGAAAGGGAGAAAGAAGGGGAGCGAATCAACAGGAAAAAACTACTTTCACACGCAGCTCGGGGAAGGGTCTTTGTGTGCGGGGCTGTCGGGGGGGCTTGAAGGGACGGCGCTGCGGCCCCGCCTCCTCTTCCCTCCCTCATTTGTCTTTTCAGCTCCATCTGCCAAAAGGTTGACGCAGCTAGGGGCAGGATGCTCAGAGCAAGGGACTCTCACCCCGCCCTGGACGAGATGGTCAGAAAACCTGCAGATGCTCCTCAAAAATGAGCCTACTCTGGTTTAACCCCTTGTGTGCCGGCAGAGCCACCTCCGCTGCTATCGTGCTGCTTTACCGGAGGACGTGGCGGTGAGGCAGGTGCAGAGTGGGAGGCACAGGGGGGACAGCCAGCAGGGCTAGGTCCTCTTTGTGTCCTGGGCGTTTCCATGGGCTCACACACCTGCTGGAGGCCTCCCCTGCCCGACCTGCAGCAGCCCTGGGAGGGTGCAAAGTGGAGAGTTTTTTCTGAGCTCCAAAGCTCATCTTTCTGAAACAAGTGGAAAAACACAAGGGCTGACACATTCCCACAGGCCATGAGGTGCCTTAAAGCATCAGCTCCGGCACTTGCTTTGAATTCACTGCCTTTTTAGCTGTTCTTAGAAGAAATCTGCTGTAACATGTATATATTGAGGCAGACAGCTGGGTTCTCAACAAGACATCGATCATAAATACTAACAAGTCCTTCTGACCTCTGGCACATCCACTGAGCCTTTCAGAGGCTGATTAATGGTACAGCTTTCCCTTGTCTCCATCCTCCCATCACCCCCTGAGACCTCTGGTCCAGGAGGAGCGAAAGGCTGTTCCTCCCTCTCCCAGACCTTCACAGGGCCCTGGTATACCCCAGCCCCATCCCAAACCAGGACAAAAGGCAAAAGTCTCCACCAAAATCCCACAAAGATTCATGAGCAGGACAGCCAAGTAACACCAGTTTGATGTTTTGGAAATGTTCCATTTTGGTGACAATATTTGTAACTTATGGAAAACTTTGCAAGGATAGACAAGCTAAAACCACCACACAGACTGAACATGAAGGATGAAATGTGAAACTGGGATATTTCCTCAGCCTCTGCCAGGTTTTTCTGCCTGCTCCCTGTCCCCAAGCACATCTCACAGGGGACTGCTGCGATTGCCTCTCTGGCCCATGGACAGCTGCTTTGCTGCCCAAGGGAAACAATCCCAGCCAGGCATCCCACACTGAGGTTTGCTGACTTGCTGAAAGACACCAGTGATTTTTGGGAAGTTTTTGATTCTTTGGCTCATGGCTGAACCACTGCCTCTCTTACAGGACACCTGCAGCAGAGACTGGGTAGATGGCTGAGCCTTTCCCAATCCTTCAGCACAGGGGGTGCTCCCCAGCCCCTCTGGACAAGCACACTCCATTGCTTTGGCTCAGCACCCATCATTTCCTCCCCTGATGACCTGTTTTAGCATTTCAGCCCCAGAAAACAAAAATGTTTAAAAATGCCTTACCCAGACACTCGTTGGCCTCACGGGCGCTGGCCCGCTGCCAGGGCCGATCGTAGTGGAAAGGTTTGCAGCGGTCACACTCCGGTCCCTCCGTGTTGTGCTTGCAGTCACACACCAGCCTCTGTTCCTTGTCCTTGATGCAGCGTGCCGCGTGCCCGTTGCACTTGCAGCGCCCACCAACCTGCAGCTCCCCCACTGCGTAGTAGTAGGGGGTGGAGCCGGTGCCCCCCTCCTCCTCGCCGGCATCGCGGCTGCCCAGGTCACGGAACAGGTGCGGGCGGCTGAAGACCACGCGGATGTCGGTGGCTGTCACCCAGTCCTGGAGCACGGGGCTGCTGTCGAAGTCCTGGGCCGAGGGTCGCCCGTCAAGGGTGCTGAAGGCGATGAGCCCCCCAGTGAGTGGGTAGAGGTCAGTGAGGCCGTCGGTGCATAGGGCCTCCTGCTCATTCTGCTTGGTGACGGTGGCTTTGCTGGGCTTGCCATAGATCTTACGGCACTGGGAGGAGTAGTACTGGTAGGGTACCCAGGTCTTGCCATAGTCCATGGACTTGAGGATGGCGGTGGACTCGGGCCGGGGTGAGCAGAACTGGAGGCTGACGTAGACCACCTCAAACTTCTTGCCAAGGGAGAGGGTGAGGGTGACGTTCTGGGGTGAATGGTGGAGGGTCTCCGAGCGCCAGCAGGTCATATTGGAGGCAGTGTTGAGGTCAGTCAGGTAGGTGGGCGGGTGGGATCGCCGGGGATCTGAGGCATTGCAGTACCGCGTCGGGGGCTTCCCGCACGTGCTGGAGGCTTGAACCTCCTTCCCAAAGGCAGCATTGACAAATTCAGGGATGCAGCGTCGAGGAGCACCGCTCTCATCATAGCAAGGGTCTGGCGGGGTCTGCTGGGCCACAAAGGGGTTCACTGTCTGGGACAGGCCCAGCATGGCAGTGGTGAGGAGCAGGCGCAGGAGTTGCAGGACCTCCATCCTTCTGGGGAGAGGGAAGTGGCTCCTCCCTGGAGAAAGAACAAGAGTGAGTGGTACCAGCAGTGTCATGGCCACAGCACTGCCCATGTTGGGAGGGCTGGTAAGGGATGGGAAACTCCCCCATGTCTGGTCCATCACCTGTACCCATCTTCCCACCCTGTATCCACTGATGCAGTATCCTGGGAGCGGGGCAGGGGGGCAATTCTTTCGTGTTGCCTCATTCACACCAACCCCTCACTGCTCATCAGCAAGACTGAGATACCATGGAAATGGGAAAAGGACCTGAGCTTTGGATGGAGGAGGTTGAAATCAGGGTACAGCCCTTCCCTGGCCTCTTACAAACTGTCCTGGGGTGATAGAAATGTTTCTGCCTGCCAGCAGCCCTGACTGTCGCACACCGTTCAGAAACCCTGTCATCGCATGGCTGACAAGGGCTGGTGGTGGGGAAGAGCTAGGGGAGATCTTTCAGATGCAACAGGAGCCACAAACCCCAAGTTATCCACCTGTGGCACAAAATAGCTCCTGACAGAGCAGGAAAAACAGACAGCAGCAAAAATACCTTGAAGGCACGTTGTGCAAGAGGCAGGAGCTCGTTGGCATGAAGACCTGGGGCTCCTAGGCATAGCACCACTTTCCTTGCTGGCTATGGGCGCAGTGGCTTCTCCAAGCCAGGGGCTGGATCCCCTCCAGATTCCTCTGCCACACTACCCAGTAGCCAAGGAAGTTATTCTGGCCTCACTCCCAAGAAATCCAGGTCTGGGTCTGGTGTGTTGGTGGGGGGAAAGGCCAGGACCAAATGCAGGACCTGGCTGGGCTCCTCTCCCAGCAGCTGCAGCACAGGGCCAGGGAGCTTAGTGGCCCCAAGGGGATGTGGCCTATCTCCTGAGTTCCTGGCTTGAAGAGTGGAAGAGGTCTAGAGGTCACATTCCCTCCTGCTGGCTCTGAGGCATGAAGGACCTCCCACCCAACGCAGATTGGCCATGGCCCATTCTTGCCACAGCAGACCCCTGAGCCTCCTGGATGGGTGGGTGGCATCAGCCCTGATATCCCACGGGTTGTGCTGAGCCAAAGCCAAGTCATCCAGCCTCAACCAGCCCAATGCCATGACCAGGCAGGAAGAAGGGATCCCCTGATCATCCCCTCTCCCACTAGTAAATCCTTACAGGATGACTTGTGTTTCTCTCTGAGAAATGATGCCCTGCATGACCCAGCCCAGTATAACCCTAACCCTAACCCAGTATCCCCAGCTCCAGCCCCCACCTACAGCCCCAGTTCCACTCCTGCCTACTCTGGCCAAAGGAGGGGCTCCAAGGAACAGCCCATTTCAAGGATCCGGGACCTTCTTTTTGGTTTGTTATTCCATTTTACAAAGGAAAAGGAGCCGTGACTGTGGAAGAAAGCTGCCTCTCCAGGCTGCCAAACCACTAACGAGGGGAAACTCCTCCCTGCCCAGCCACGGTCAGCCCAGTCTGTGCCTGCCGAGAGAGCAACAGAGACAGGCGGCTCAGCCCATCCTGGGACATCTCCCCCATAGCAAAACCTGCCCCTGCCGCTTCCGTGCTGTTACCTCACTGCTTAACCCTCTGCTGATGAAAAAAGAGATGTGAAAAATTGGCAGCCTCCTTGGTGATCCCTGTGTCACCCCAGCAGCACAGTTCCAGCTTTACCACAGTGCTGGAGAGCCTTTTGGGGACATACCAGCCCATGGCTTGGTGACTGGGCTGCCAGCAAGACAAACGATACTGTCCCTGGAGTGCCCAGAGCATTGATAACTCACTACTTGAGGAGTGTCGCTGCAAGATTAGAGATTGCAGGGATGTAGCAGTCACCACAGCAGAGGAGGTGCCATGCCATGAGCAGCAGGCAGTGACGAGCATCCCCCACTGCAGGCAGCCCACAGGGCCCTGTTGGGACTCCCAGCCCCACTGCAGACAGCTGCCTTCTGGGCAGGAGATGAAGCCATGGCTGCTGCCAGATCCCTGCATCTGCTTGTTGAGCAAAGGCTGCGGCTGATTAATCCCCCAACACAATCCTGACAGGATGATCCCCGGTCCCTGCTTGGTGCTGAGCAGTACACAGTGGGCATGAGCCCCTGCCAGCCCACTGGCAGAGCCCTGCTCCTGTATTTTCACCCAGCAAAGGGGCTGCAAGGTGCTGACGGACCCCTCCTCAATGCCCAGTGAAACCTGGCCATTCACATACTTGCAGAGGCCAGCACATCACCTTTGGCCCTGTGGTGCTGCCAGCCCTCTCCCCTCATTGTGCCCCTCCCTGCACATCCCTCAGAAGGCACGCAGTCGTGGCTGCAGCCATCACCGCCCATCACCACCACCCACAGGGCAGCACTAGCAGGGACACAACCCTGTGAGAAAACCTCTGCACAGGAGGAGAGAGGAGAAACACCCAGGGGTTGTCAGCAGCTGCATCCATCTACTCCAGCGAGAATCAGGGTGTAGGGAACAAGGCATTTACTAAACCCTGCCAACAAAGAGTCTCCTCCACCCCTCTCTGCTATGTGGCAGCAAGGTGACAGGAGTAGGGACATGCTCAAGCAAAGGCCTTTTAATTTCCTGTCTGGTAAGGCACAAAGGTGTGGGGAAACCTTGCCCAGGGGAGAATGACAGCAGCAGCATCTCTACTAGCCAGGGGAGTGGCCAGAGGTGAAGCTGTTCTGAACACTGGAGCAGCAGGCCGACGACCCAGACCCAGGTCACTGCTGGTTTAGGTACGCATGGGGGCAGGAGCATCTCCTGCTCATCCTCACTGCCCCAAGGGGAAGCTTTGTCCCTCCTGCCACTCTTACCAAGGCACAAGTCCCTGGGATTCGGTGCCAAAGTTCTGGTGGCTCTGCTGCTGCGGAGCAGCCATCGGGGAGCCAAGGCTCGCCCAGCAGCGCATCAGTGCTGCGGAAGCAGGGCATGAATGGAAATCATTATCATCTGCAGGACCACACACAGGCACACACGCTCCATGCTCAGCTCACCCCATTATCCCACTGAAAGGGAGCTGGAGCCGGTGGTCTCCGTGGGCCTCACCTCCGTATTGGAGAGGAGGGCAAGCTGCAATCTGCTCCCTTTTATGCATATTCAGCATGACCCCAGGACTGCCGGCAAGCTGCCAGAGAGGCCTGGGAGTGGGTATTTCTCTCCCTGCCCCCCCCCTTTCCACTTCCCATCTTTGCTGCCCCCAGTTCAGGTCAAATGGAGACACTGCTGACTAAGCAGAGAGAATTGGGATGACCCCTGGGTGCTGAATCCAGCCCAGCACGCTCCTGGATCCGGCATGAGGAGGGACATAAGCAATGGGGTGCCTTTCCAGGGTCAGTATCCCGAAGGTGTCCCCAGCACGGTCTCGGGTGGTGCCAGCTCCCTGCCACCAGCAGCAGCCGTGGCCTGGGGCCTTGTGGTGGCGGGGCTCACCCTTCCCGAGGAAGCGGCCACCCTCCCAGCTCCTCCCCAGAAGCGGCTGCATTTTTGAGGTGGGCGATTTCCTCACTCCTCCACTCCGGGAATGGTAACAGCCGTGTGGCTTGGAAGGAAGTCATGCCGCCGGAGCACTTCAGAAGTGCTTTAAAAAAAAATTAGCTTCCACATCCAACACCTCCACACCCCTTCTCTCTACAACCACAGGCTTCCCAGAGTGACCAGCAATGTTTCGCTGCCTTGTAGGAGACTTGTCAGGGCGATGCTTCAGCCCACCGTGAGCTCCTTTTCCATTGTCTTTCCAGGAGGAACTGCTACTGAGGGTGATGCTGGGTGCAGATGCATGCCTGGAGCTCCAGGTCTCCCGATGCTGAGTCATCAGGTAGGTGCTTAGGCCCCAAAATAGAATCGATGAGGCAAGTGCAGCAGGTGAAACAGGACAAGGAGAGCAAACTTCCCACAACATGGATGCTGGTGCCTACAGCAGGCCCAGGATCACCACCTGGCAGACTGGGCCACAGGAACTTTGCTGAAGTAATTACAGGATTAGGTGGAACAACACAGGGCAGGGAAGGAAGCAGGTTATTAACCAGATTTGATCCCAGGACCTTTGCAGCACAGGAGCAGTCTTCTCTAATTAAAGTGGAGGGGAAGGCACGAGTGGTGCTCTGCTGTTGGAAAAATGTGGTCTTAGAGGGCAGGTGATGGCTAAAGCTGAGCAACCAGCACTGCCCTGGGAGGGGATGGGAAAATCCCAAGGAATAACAGGGGAATGAAGTTGCCCTCCTGCCATGGACCTGTACTGTTCTCCCAGGTTGGTGCCCCCGCACCAAAGCTGCTGCCGTGGTGCAGCCAACTGCGTTTCTCCTCCAGGCCAGGCCAGGACAGCACAGTGTGTGGGGGATTCACATCACCCGAGGAAAAGACGTGACCTTACTTGGAACTGGTTGAGATGGGAATGACTGGTGCCCATGAGGTGCTGCATCACCCTGTGCACAGGGATAAGGTCCTGGGTGCCAGCGTGGGGCAGGAACAGAGCCACCCACCCGCATGGGCACGAATGTGCACAGCAACAGCCATGGGTCAGGATGCAGATATTCCTGGGCAAGGACCAAAGGACCTGACTGATCCAGGAGGTCTGCTCGTTCCTGAACCGTGTCATCCCCAGTGAAGTCCACTAGCACCTCAGATGCCCTCTGAGAAGGAAGCCGCTGGGGGGACGGGACAGCACCCAAAGCAGGAGAGGAAAGATGGGCTCAGAGAAGCTGAAACCAGGCACAAATGACCAGAACATGTCCCTTAACCAGGGTGTATCTGCTACTCCAACCTGCACATTTCCACCTTGTTACAGGCCCTTTCTAATGAGGGCATCTGCATGCCCTTGCCACACATGCTGAGGGAGCGAACCCCTGCAGCTCTGCCCCAGCCCACGAACAAGATCCATCCTGGGGGGCTGCTAGGGTCCCTGGATACCCAGGTCCCTCTCCCACCATGCCGATGCCAGCTGGGAGAAGCTTAATTCCTCCACCCAACAAAGAGAATCAGGCCCAAACTATGCTCTGGCCATGGATAAATCATTCCATGTGTTTCTGGGATATAAAAACACAACTGAGAAGTATTTAAAGTGAAAAGAAAAACTCCATGGAGCCAAGGTACTGATCCGGCTCAGCTTCCCAGAGAAAGGGAACATGTGCTGAGAGAGGCTGAGGGATGCAGTGTGGCTGCGAGCGCTAATCGCCTGCCCAGCTGCTAATGGAGCAACTGGTGCCCACTGGGGACATGGCTAATGGCACAGAGGAGATACCTCACTCTCCTTTGCAAGCTCTCTCATCTCTCCCGATATTTAAGTATCAGAAGCTTCTGAGTGCTTACGACCCCACATCCGCAAGGCTGCCTTGGGCAGCCCCCTTGGGCTCTCAGCCCCCCAAACACACAGCTCAGGGGGGCAATTACACAGCAGCATCTTCCTACAGCAGGCACTGCGGGTGATGGATATTGCAATGCACTCTTGGCAGGTCAGAGTCAGAATTGCACAAGCCATACGATATCCCGGCAGTACCAGGAGACGTGTACAAATCACACTGCACGCAGGAAAGGATGGGCTAGATTCTGACCTCAGTGCTTTGGCATCAGCCCGAAGTAACTCCATTCACATCGGGCCAAACCAAGACATAAGCAACTCCATTCAAATTTACACTGGCATACCTGTGGTCAGGATCTGGCCTGGCTTGAATTAGTTGCAGCCTGATGTTACAAAAGGCAGAAATGGAGCGCAGATTTCCAAGCTTATCGAAAACAACCAAAAAATAAAAGAAAAAAGAAATCCACCATAAAGCAAATTGTCCCCAGGCTACTCAACTCTGTGCATGGAGCTGTCAAATGCAGGATGCTCAGACACATCCCTGCTCACCAGTTTCAGTAACTCATAAGCCATGCTGACCACAGGAAGGAGGGACCAACACCCAGCACGGGTGTCCTGCTAGGTCCCTCATGTCCACTCTGCTCACCACTGACCCTGGGTAGAGGTGGTCCTGCTCTCAGGAGAGGAGAGTTCAGCATAGCATTACCTGTGTGATGCGCACCTGAATCCATTTTGCTGCAATGCCCTTGCATCCCTCAGCTAGTGCAAGCTGGAGATCTCCTCCTAAGGTTCCCAATGCAACAGCAGCTCAAGGAGGCATTTGGAGCCCTTGAACTTGCAGGACAAGCAAGCACTGCCTGGATGCATTTGGACTCATGGTCCTTGTGGACCACCTTGTTGGTTCCTTCCAACTCAGGGTGTTCTATGACTTTTTTTCTGCCCCATTTATTAACCTCTACTACATCTTGACCGGTTAGTTGTTTTACCCAACTCTAACGCAACCCCAGTCTCCTGAATGCCTTTGCACATTCCTATCTCAATGCTTGGCTCTATTGAGTGCTCTCAGCAGCATCCCTCAAGGTGCAGAGGGTTTTCCTCCCACTACTCCCAGTGGATGCAAGGGACTCCAGAAGCCCTCATTGCTTCCACCCCTTTCCACTCCATATGAGAATAAAGTGATCTGGTTTCCATAACATCCCTCATTGCATTTTCACAACATGCCGGGCACAGATGTTGAAAATAGTCTGGATGAATATTTAAAATGGTATTCAGAGATGACAACATTTGGCTGGCTTTGAAAGATCTCGCATCGGGTAGAGGATGGCTCACAACAACGGGTTGGAAACACAGTGCACTTTGACGTCTCGTTTTTTTACCCGCTCTCTGGCTATTGGTACGATATTTCATGCCCCTGGTGTCCCACGGTCTGTTACTGCTTGAGTGCCAGCCAAGCCTGCAGCATTAGGAAGAAGCTGTCACGTACGTTTTCAAACATCATGGGACAAAGCGGAATATGGAAAATCTGTCGCGTTTCCATACCGAGCACAAGTGTCCTGCACAGACTCAGGGAGGGGCTCGAAGGGGCACAAAATAATTGCTTCCTTATGGAGCAGGGCCTGACTAACCAGGGTGGGGGAACAGGAGGCAGAGGTGCTGCCTCAACACCCTCAACATGGTGGGCTGCTTCCCTGCTGAAGACATCTCAGCACACACCCCAAGGTGTGCAGTCATGATCACCTCCTTCTTCAGGGCTGGGGAAACCCTCTCTCGGAGCCACACCTCTGCCAGCAGCCAGCCAAGGTGGGACCTCCATTCCATCCAGCCCAGACTGAAGACATCGTTGTTCTGGTGCTCAGAGAGCAGTGGAAATGCTCCTCAGCCTCGACGCCTGACAGCTGGCATTTCTGGTGAGCATCTTGCGCTCAGCTGCATCCCCAGGCCAGGCTTCTGTCTTCCACAGTCTGCAGACACACATCAGCTCCTTCCCAACCTTGCATTACACCTGTTCTCTTCTCTGCAGGGACCTCCCTGCCCTCCACACATACGTGTAAGAGGAAGGGGTGTTGGGACCCTTGCAGCCCACCCTGCTCTTGTACTGCTGGATCTCCTGTTCCCTCATCAGCCTGCGCCAAACAGGTGTCAGAGCAGCACAGCAGCTCCCTCTGTGTTGTAAATGGGATATTGCAGAAAAAGAAAAAAAGTTGCCCTCCATCCATCCAAACACCTAGGAGGGTGTTTCCAGCACACAGCTGAAGCCACATCCCTCCCCACCAGTTACAGAGAGCTCTAGCCTATCCTGGCTCTGAGAGACAGGCAACAGCAAATTTGGCTGGGGAAGGAGAACCGGTGTCATTTCCAGCCATGTGGGGTGTGCACATCCAGATCCATGCTCAGTATTGTCTCAGCCTAGCTACAGGTCCAACACAAACGGTATGGATGGAGGTGGGGATGCTCAGCCCGGCTTCTATCCCATACATTCATGGGATGAGCTCCCTGAGAGAGGAGTATCCATGCCCAAGTGCTGGTCAGATGAGCATCAAGCCAGCCAGACCAGTGTGCTGCCAGAGGAGCTCGTGCTCTTGCCCACGGGGCCTTCCTCATCCACCCTGCTCGATGATGCAGCAGACTGCCAAGCACCACATCCCCATCACACCAGTTAGTCCTTATCCCAAGAAAGGTATTTCCACCCACCCACTCTCCAGTGGGCCAGAAAAGCTGTGGGTAGGATGGTGTTTTGAGGAAATGAGGCTTCAGCAGCTCCAAGAGAGGAAAGCAAAAGCAAACCCACCAAACGCAGCCCAGCTTCCCTTCTTCCCGTGAGGCTGCCGCTCGCACGTTCACTGGGCAGAGCTCTCACCCCAGCTGTGGCTCAGGGCCGGGTGCTCGGGGTGCTGAGGGTCTCACCCAGCCTGGCCCCAGACCCACACTGGAGCTGAGCACATCCCACGGGAGCTGTTTCCAAAGGGAACCGACCCTCTGAGCCACCCCACAGGGGGGTCTCTCGGGGCAGCCATGCTGGGAAGGGACCAGTGATGGACCCAGGCCTGGGATGCTGACAAGCGCGATGCCACCGGCCAAGGTGGCTTTGTGCCGGCGAAGCCCTCACAGGCGGAGAAGGGCCTGTCGTGGGCGCGGCAGGCAGCGGACCACGTGCATGCCCCGTGCCCGGTCAGTCGGGGCTGGCATCGCAGGCTCGGCCTGGCAGGGC
>VZTJ01002670.1:551-12689 GCA_013397795.1 Orthonyx spaldingii | reverse complement strand
CGAGCCAGAGCGCGCAGCGGCGGCGGCCGGAGCTGCCCAGGGACGGGAGCGGGGCTCGGCGGCTGGCGGGCGGCCCCGCCGCGGGGAGGTCCCGTTCTCGGCGGTGAAAGGATGGAAAGGGAAATAAAGGGAGGGTGAGTGCGGGGGGAGAGGAAGGAATAAAAGGCAACCAGGGAGGGAGCGGTAGGGAGGAGAGCGGGAGTCCGGAGCGCCGGGAAGTTGGGAGCGCAGCTTACCGCGGCCGGCCAGGTAGCGGGGCCGGTCTGGGCGACAGGTCCGGGAGCTGCGGCGAGAGGAGCCGGAGCCGCGGCGGGTCGGACGGCGGGCAAGGGTAGCTCCTTCCCGGTGCTGGCCGCGGCACGAAGAAAGGGAAAAAAGTGAAGAAAAGGGTGCGGGGGAAAGAGCAATGATAACAAATTTCCAGGGAATTGTGCCTGGGGGACAAAATAAGGCGAAATAGTGGAAAACGGGAGGGCTCTCCCGGCGGTGCGGGCGGGTCCCAGCGCCGTGCCCGCAGCCGGCCGCGCTCCCTCCCGCTCCACCGCACCGCCCGCGGCTGCTTCGGCTGCGGGAGAGAGGGGGAGGCGGCAGGGGAGGGCGAAAAGGAGAGAAAAGGGAAAAGAAAAAAACACACCTTAAAAAAAAAAAAAAAAGAAAAGCAAAAACGAAAAGAAAAGCAAGAATTGGAGAAACTGAGCCCCGATCGCCGCCTGGACGCGGAGTAAAAAGGCTCCAATAAATCCCGGGTTGAAAAGAAGGGAAAAGTCACCTCCCCGAGGAAATCAGAAGCAGATTTCGAGCCATTTAATCACATGCAGGGAGGTGTGTGCGTGTGCGCCGCCCGCCGCCGCTGCCAGCCCTGCCTCCGCCCTCCGCCCCGCCGGCAGCGCAGCGGGCAGGGCCGGAGCCGGGCGGGAAGCGGGGCAGGCAGCCCTCCCCGCGGGGCCCGGGGGCCGCGGTCCCACCTGCCGCCCGCCCGGCCCCGCCGCGCCCCGGGACCTCGCTCAGCCGGCAGCGGCTCCATCTCGGCCGGGTGCGGTGGCTGCGGCCGTAGCCCAGCACGCCGAGGCAGCCGGTTATTCCCCCTCTGCTTCCCAAAGCAAATGAGGCATTTACCAGGCGGGAGCAGCTCCTCTTATGGAGGAGGCTGGAGTCTCCGCTCCATCCCGTGCTGCTGGGGCTTTTCACGCGCTGCTGCACCAGGGTCGCCCTTGGTCTCTGATTTTTGGGCAGGGAGGGAGAGAAGCGGGGCGCTTCCGTACCCAGCACAGCTGCCTCCGGGCTGCCCCCAGGGGGCTGCTCCGCTGTCCCCAGGCCACCTGCGAGCGGGATACGAAAAAGGTGAAACTAATTTAATCAGTTTGTGCGAGGCGGTGGAGGAGAGCAGGAAACCCGGACCTGGATTCCCTCCCTCACCGGGGCCGTGTTCACGGCCCTGCAGCCCCCACATCTGCCAGTTTGGCCTGGGGAGCATTCTCTTGAATTGCCCTTCCAGTGGATGTGAGGACTGAAGACAGCACCGGAGGTGGGAAGAAGGGCAAGGTGCCAGCACAGTGCCCACCCGTTACGTTCAAAGCCCCCACCCACCATCCCCCTGCTCCCGGGCACCCCTGGTTACCCACATCCTGTTGCTCTGGGGCAGCAGGTTGCAGGAGCTGCTCTCCCAGCCGGCTGGCAGATGCTCGCTGAAGGAGCAGACCCCAGCTGGCGGCGAGCCCCGGGGGAATTGCTGTTTGCTGCTCTCTGCCTTGTTGCAATAAACATGCTTCCCCCCCTATTCCAGCAGCAGGGACGTGGATAAACAAGGGTAAAGCCACCAGGTGACAGGACAGAGGAGACCTGGGCCATGAGCAGGGGAACATCAAGGCTCTAAATCCAATGCTACAAGTGTCTTGTAGCCCCTTGTCTCTCTCAGGGACACTTGTGCATTTGGAGAGCTGGGCAGTCAAGCCAGAAGCCACAAAAGCAGCTCCAATGCAAATCCCAGATGAGAAGCAAGTGCAGGACCAATGTTTGCTTTGTGTGGGATCAGATCAGACCGCAGGGCAGAGCAACGCCCAGCGCGGTCAGGACAGTGTGGGACCAGGCATAGGCCGGGACGATGAAGGCAATAGGGCAAAATGGGTCATGGCTTGACGATCCTGAAGTGACACAAAGCAGGAATCGTCCAAGGGATGGACCTGAAGGCATTTTCCTTACCAGGAAACACAAGGACAACCATGAACATGAGCTGTGATACTGAGCCAGCCTGGCCTGGCTGCTCCAGGGTGGTGCTGAGCTGGGGGATCTGCATCACCACAACCTCCGTGCTGCTGTTTTCACACTCATTGAACCCCCACCATCCTGTGACCCAAACATGATGTTAGAAGCTCTGGTTTCTATGGAAAAATGTTGGGACTGCTGTCCACAGACCTCACATCAGTGAAAGCCCAGTTGAGATGGGCAGAAGCTGTTTCCTGAATCCCTGTTTCCCCTCTTCCCCCTTCGTGGGATGGTGAAAGATGTGAATATGGGTTTGGCAAATGGGAATGCTACAGACATCAGCAGGGATGGAACACTCACTGAGGCAGGAAGCAGACTGTGAGACCCTGTTGGTGTTCCTCAGCGTGCTGACATCACCCAGTGCTCACTGCCTTCCTGGGCAGATCTGTCAGGGCTGGGAGGAGGAGAGGGCAAGCACGCTGTGTGGTTTGTCACCCTGCTGTCTGCAGGAAGCTCTGCCTGTTGGAAGCTCCCATTCTGAATCCATTCCTGCTCCTTGTGCCTCGTGAAGGCACAGCATTTGGTGCCAGACAGGCCTCCCAGTCAGCAAAGGATTGCTTAAAGGACACAGACATTCGCAAGCTGTTGGAGCAAAAGCACCAAGTCAGCTGGGGCAGATACAGAATTGTAGAAAGGGTTGGAGGGATCCTAAAAGATCATCCAGTCCAATTGCACAGCAGGGATATCTTTCACTAGACCAAATTGCTCAGGCCCCCATTCAAACCGATCCTTGAACACTCTCAGGCATGGGGCAGCCACAGCTTCTCTGGGCACCCTGTGCCAGGCCCTCAGCACCCTCACAGGGAGGAATTTCTTCCCAATATCCCATCTAACCCTGCCCTCCGGCAGTGGGAAGCCATTCCCTGTGTCCTGTCACTGCAAAGTCCTTCTCCAGCTCTATTGGAGCCGCTTTAGGAATTGGAAGGGGCTATAAAGTCTCCCTGGAGCCATCTCCCANCAGCCCAGCGCTGCCGAGGACTCTCTTGGCCATTGCCTTCTGCCCACGGAGCGGCTCGGATCCAGCACCGGACACTCCCCGAGCCCCCCGAGGTCCGTGCGCGGCGCTCGCGCGCCCCCTGCCGGTCCCGCCGCGCACCGAGGGGCCGCGGCAGCGCAGGGTCCCCGGGCAGGGCAGGGGACAGAACACAGAGCACAGGCACAGAGCACAGGACACAGGGGACGGAGCACAGGCACAGAGCACAGGACACAGGGGACAGAGCACAGGACACAGAGCACAGGGCACAGCAACCAGCAATGGGTGTGGGATGCATGGTGACGCCAGGATCTGGCACCCCGCGGCTGGCTCACTTGCCAGGTGACACCAACAGTGATCCAGTCCCCAGCCCTGCTGAGGAAGGAGAAGCTGTCACAGGAAGCAGCACCAGTCCCATCCCGGCGTGTTGAAATGGCTCCTTGAGGAAGAGGCTCGTGTTTCCAGACAAGCAGGGAAGAGACCTACCTACTGCCTTCCCACATCATTCTTTAACCTCCTCGCTGGAGAAGGAAGAGGTTTACTGCCAGAAAGGAGGACTCTTTCCTTTGGCTGGTCCCACAGGCACCTCTCCCAGTGCAGTGAGCAAGGAGGATCCCATTTCAGCCACTGGGTCATCTTCAGGATGACTCCATAATTCTCATGTTTCCCCTCTTTCTGTGCTATTTACTCTTCCAAGGGCACCTCATCTGCCTCCCTTTTGGGACTATCAGTCTCCTGACAGACACATCTCCCTTCCCACCCTGTGCTCGGAGTCTGTCCCCACACATGGTTTCTTCTGGAGTGCAGGTCACAGCAGCTGTTCCCGGGACCTGCAATGTGACCTTGCAGGGAAGTACAGACACCCTCCTCATAGGGTGTGCTTTGCTCAAAACTTCCTGCCATGCTCTGTCACACCAGTGGCTTGGGGCTAACTGAAGCCTCAGCAGCCCTTGGGGGTCTGTTCCCTCCACCCTGACCCTACTGCTCACCACTAGCCTTCCCACATGCCCTGTGCATCCAGGGTGCACTTGGGTCCTTCTTCTTGCTCTGCACAGCTGAGGAACAGAGATGTGCTGGGCTGCCTGCCCAGCCTAGGGTCCAGGTGCTGGCAGCACCCTGGGTTTGAACACTGTGGGCATGTGGGGGCAGCCCAAGCAGGCCCTCCCCAGGGAGCACTAGCCCTGCTCTGGGCCACAACAGCTCTTCTCTGCCACCCAGAAAGGTGAATAGAGGCAGCTCACCCTGGTGGAGACAGGGTTTGTTTGCTGAAAGGTGTGCAGTGAGTGTGGCTTGGGGAAAAGGAACAGAGTGTGACATCACTGACAAACCCAGCATATAACTGCATATAACACATACAACCACTGCAGTGACATTATATGGGTTTTGCCCTGCCCTGCCCTGCCCCTGCTCACCTCAGCACAAACATTACACATCAGACACAGTGCTGGAGCTTCAGCTGACAGCCCCAGGCCATGGTGGGGCAGCCCAAGGGACAGCAGTCCATTAGCAAGGTGGAGCCGGGGCAAGGCTGGAGAGATGCTGAACCTGCAAGTGTGTGCTGAGGCCGCGTCCTGCTGCCATTGCCATTCCTGGTCTTGGACTGGGGTGATGCTGTGGAAAGATGCTGCAGAGGCTGGGGACAATGTGCTACACAGCCCTCAAACACACCCCATGCCCCCAGGGAGTGGCAGTTCTGCAGGCACTCCACGTCCTGCTCTTCTAGCACATCCTCAGCTCTATGTTATCCCCCTGTGGCTACTTTTAGCCCATGGCAAAGGGACTTGCATGTCTCTGGTCACAGTGAAAACATTCCTGGACAATGCTGAATGGGATGAGTGTGTCCTACGTCCCCCTATCTAGCAAGCAGCTGGGGTCAGGATTTGATTTTGTGCCTCTTTCTCTCTCATCAGCTTCCTGAACTGCAACACGTAAGCCTGGCCCTGTCCTGAAAACGCTTTGGTTTATCTTTAACTACTTCCATTCCCACATCACGGCCTTGGCTGCGTGTGCAGACTCCACACCTCACATCATGTCCGTGCCCCCTGCTCTGCAGTGACCGCTGCGGCACCGGCACCTTGCTTCCCCAGGCAGGCCAAGGGACACGCGTGTCCCCAGGGCGCGGTGGCAGCAGCCGCGGACCCTCCAGCCCCGGGGGAGCGCGGCCCGGCCCGGCGCGGCCCGGCCCGGCGCGGCGGCCGCGAGGTGGAGCCCCTCCCCCGCAGCTGCGGCTGCGGAGCGGCTGGATCGGGCCAGCGGGATAGGCCGGTGCCACGGGGGCACTGACAGCCGAGTGTGTGCTCCCATCGGCAGGAGAATGCTGCGCCGGTCTTGTTGCCGTCAGGGGACGGGTGCTGTGCTTGTCACAAGCGGGAGGATGCTGCGCTGTCTTGCATGCCGTGTGCTATGGCAGGAGCCTCGGGATGCTCTCGGGGCAACGGGGCCTCTCAAGGATGCACAGCTGCCCGCCACCAGCATCTTTGCTGAGCGGGATTATGTGGATGCAGAGCGAGGATTTCTCCTGGGAAACACCCCACCTGAATTTTAAGAGCTGTTTTTCAGGGGCCCAAATGCTCTTCACAGGCCTCAAGTCAGAAGCAAAGCTTAGCTTTAGCACAAGGGGGTCTTTTAATAAACCTTATGAGCTACCTCTGCATCTCCATGTGCTGGGGACCCCACTCCCGTCTACTCTGGTCTCCCTGCTCCAATCCATCGGAAGGAGTCGGGCGCTGCTCTCACACCGGAGGAATGTGAGCCCTGCTGTTGGCAGATAACACCTCGTCCGCAGCCTTGGAGGAGCAGGCGTCCACCACAGAACGATGTTGCAATCGGAGCACAGCGTCTGCCTGGTGCTTCAGCGGTGTTCCCAGCGAGACACCGAGGGAGGAGGTCCACAAACCTGCCCGGCAGATGGAGGCTGTCCTGTGTGAGCCGGGAACAGCTTGCTTGGCTGGCTCTGGCATGGCTGGGGTTGAGGTTTGGCTTGCATCTTGTTTGCTCCAAACCAATTCAGTGTTTGGGTGTATTTGGGTTGAGATTCCAGAGAGCCTCAGCAGCTTGGGCTGTGCCTCTGTGGCTCAGCTGGGCATGGCATGGGGGCCCTTGGTTGCCCGAGGGCTGGGGGCCCGAGCCTGCTGCTGGGACCGTGAGCTGCAGCATGGAGATGCCAGCCCAAGTCTCTAAGGCAGCAGGGGCCTGTTGCTGCTCAAACTTGCCTCGAGCAGCTCCTGTGGCTCCAGAGCCTGCTCAGTTGCAAGCAGCAGTAGCTACTGTGATACAAACAAATCCCTGTTTTTTGAGGTGGTGGTGGGATTTAAGTGCCTGCTTCCTTGTCCTCTTCAGGATTGCTGGCACATGAGCAGGCCCATAGGGGTGGAGGTAATTCACGGCCCCAAACTTGCCAGAGCTCCAGCACTGTTTGGCCAACACTCTCAGCCACGTGATGGGAATGTTGGGGTGTCCTGTGCAGGGCCAGGATTTGGACTCAATGTTTGGGGGCCACTTCCAGCGCAGGACATTCTGTGATTCTGTGAATTCCTGTGAGGCAGCAGAAGTGTGAGCGTACAGTCAAATGCACGTGGCCACATTTCTCCAGTCCTCCAGACTGTCTGGAGAGATCATTCCTCCACTGCTTCTGTGATGACCTGGGGCTAAGCTCCCAGCGAGGGAGGAGCCCAGGGTGTCCCTCGGTGTAGCCATGTCAGACAGAGCAGGTGGCACAGTGCTTGCTGAAACAACTTTGTCTGCAGCTGTCCTGAAAATGAGTCTTTCTGAAAGGTGGTGGTGGTACCTGGCTGGCAGCCAGATGGTTGGGGAAAGAAGTGATATTGAGAGCAAGGGCTGGGACAAAGGGCTGGGAAGGAGGAACCAGGGTGAACAGCGAGAGAAGGAAGGCAGGAGAGGAGAGGTGGGAGGGGGGGAAGGGTAAGAAGCTCGTAGGAAAACATGGTGTGAAGAGCAAGAGAAGAAAGATGGTTTGGGGGTTGGGGGAAAGAGAAACACACAGAGAGTTTTGTAACAACTGAAATTCATTCCAGACAATGTCCAAGGAGCCCTGGCAGCACGGGTTGAAACTAACCCTGCCTTTGATTTTATGAGTTCATTATATGTTGTTTGGGACAGTGATTCATGCATCTTGGCTGCTTCACATTTTCCCTTGTGTCACAAATGAAGAGGGGACCATAAGATGGAAAGTATTCCCTCAATTGTTAGGTAAATGTCTCTGTGCCATGCAGAGATCCCAGGAGAGTGGTCTCCTAGGCTGCCCCAGCTCCCTGCACAGCACACACAACCTCTGTGCCTCGTGTCTTCCTCTGAAAGGGAAAGCACTGGGAATGGCTGGGCAGAAGGAGGTTAGAAGATGCCCAGTGGTGGCTACGTATGTTCTGTGCCTGCCCTTCGCTGCAAAGCCCAGGATGGGCCAAAGGATGGACAACTGAGAGAGGTCAGACCTGTGTGGGGAGGGTCTGTAGCTACCAAGGATGGTCCTGTGATGGCAGCATCCCAGAGGCCATCTCTGCAGATGGTGAGGGAGGATGACCCCGAGGTCACAGTACCAGCCTGAGGACCATGCCGAGGTCATTCTGGAGCACTGCTGTGCGTGCTCCTCGCCTCCATCCCCATCCCAAGAGCATCACTGCATTTAAAACTTGTCTCTGCTCAAAGGTGCGAGGCACTGGATGAACTACAGGGAAAACCATTCAGGAATGGGTTGGTGGCTTCCAGACCATTTTAGTTGGGAATATTTACAACCCTAATAATATACCCTGCTCAGAAAAGTAACAAAACCTGCCCAACACGGCATCAAAGTTTGCATTGGAGCTTATTGAAAAACACCAATGACTTGGTTGGGTATTGTTACAATTTTTAGCTTTCTGTGTCATTTCAGGCTTTCCAGTGAAAGGAAGAAAAAAGTCTCACAGATTTTTAAAACACATTGGTAGAGAAAATACAGGCCTCCAAAACTGGACACCAAAAGTTCTTTGCCTGGCATTTTCTGGTTTTGATTTAAAATTTCTCTTCCAAATGAGACAAAGTTCAACAAAGTGTTATATTTTGACCAGAAAGGCATTTTTCAGTGTGGTCGGTCCTAGCCTGAGCCCTGTGAAATGACAGTGCTCCTATCCTGGCAAGCTGTGACCAGCCTGCAGAGCTTCCCATGCTGCTGTACCTTATACTGACCAGTGGGAAAGTGCCTCAAAGACCCATACACTTATTGGGACATGGAAACCTTTGCAGAGGCCTGAAGTAGCTTGAAAGGAGAGCTGAGACTTCCTTATAAGCTTGCACTAATTCCAGATGAGCCTCATGTGGACTCCCAGGTAGAAGCGCCACACAGAAACCCATCTTGAGATGGGCTGTGAAGAGGACAGGAAGCACTGAAGTGGGGTGGCTGAAATCTCAGGGTCTCGCGGGGGGGACCAATAGCCCAGCCCTGCAAGCCCCAGTCTGCCCTGCTCCAACTGAGTCCCAGAGACCCAGGTACCCCAAGCTCCCTCCTTCCTTTAGGCCTGGGCTCAGGCGTTACTGGTCCTGCAGGGGTCTCTTCCTTTTGAGGGTACAGCGCAGTCTTTATTCTGCTGGGATTGCAGGCCAGCATCTTTCCCCAGCACAAGCTTCACTTCAGGAAAATGAGGGGGTTTTTTTTGTTTGAATGTTGTTGTTTTTAAAGAGACTTCTTAGGAAAAACACTTGCTGAGACTGATCAGCTCATTTTTGAAATTATCCTGAGGCAAAAGGCAGAGGGTGTGGGCTGTGATACACACCCACATCTGTACAATGAGGAAGGCAACAGCACAAAGCAAAAACAATCGCATGAAAAGCTTTCCAACAACAAAGTTTGCAAACCCGCAGAGCCCAGGCTATTCCTTGTGGTCGGTGGCTAAGAGTTCCCAGATAATAGGGCCTGACAATGGAACAATGGGGGCCGAAAGACGCGGTTCATGATTAGGAGTTATATAACAGCGGCTGGCATTTATTAATAACACTCGTGTTGGGCTTCATTTTCTTAGCACTTTCCAGGTCCAGAGCACTTTACAGCCTCTGGCTATTCCATATTGGATGCTCAGCACGAGATGACCTGGAGCAGCAGGAACAACTTTCATGCCTGCTTCTCTTGCAGACCTTAAAGGGGAGAATGGAAAATGCCAAGCAATGGACTTTTCACTGTCTGTTTGGGACCTCTCCTGTACCCCACAGTCATGGGGTGGTGTAAGATCACAGAAGAACATCATTTGGGAAAACAGAGTTTTCTGGGTTGTTTTACTGAACCTTAATGTTTTCAAAGTGCTCCTTTCCTTGGAGAACAAGAAAAATTGTGACTTTCACTGGGACGCAGGAATATGGTTGGGTGTGATCCCAAATGGGAACCAGCCCTGGAGGAACAGTCCCACAGCCAGCCTGCAGTGATGGATCTGCCCTCTGGCACAGCTCTGAGAGTGGGAGCGAGACATCCCACACAGACAACCCTGATGGCTGCCTACTCTGTCCTGGGACGTGCTGGGTGGAGCAGTGGCACAGCTTCTCCTGGAGGACGCACTCGGAGCAGGCTGGGCCGGGCTGGAGACTCTCTGTGCCCGGCTCTCATGAGACCCTGACGCAGAGCAGGAGTCATCCCGCCAGCACAGGGGATGAGCGGTCCAGTCTGAACAGGTTGTCTCCTTCTGGTCTTGCTATTTATTGCTCCTCTGACTGTTGCTCATGGTATGTGCTGACCGCTCAGCCTGCTCATGAAAAACAAGAGAATTCCCGTCCAAGCTCTGGTGCCAAGCAGGCAGCAACACTTTTCTTCTGAGCAGGCCTGAGAACCTCTCCTCAGCCCTGGGAGGCAGATGTCTCAAAAGCAGCTCAGACCTGGGAAGGTTGTGGTCCAGGATCAGGCTTTAGCCTCAAACACCCAAACAGCTCATCAGACAGTCCCCTGTCTGCTCCAGAGGCAGAACCAGCACAGGCAGGAGGAAAACCTGTCTGTGTGCATGGAGGTGAAAGCAAAGGGTCTCATGGCCCCACAGCTTTCCTCCTAACCAGGAGGCATGGGGGAACTGCAGATCCCCATGGGAGAACACTGCAAGGAAAAGGAAGCAGGGTTTTCACCTACAAGGGATAGAACCTTGTGCCTTTTTCCACTGGTTCTAGAAGTGCATGTGCTCCAGTGAGCTGTCCTGAGGCACGGAAATTCACACTTGCAGCAGTTTCTCTTATAGGAAAGGCCTGGAGACACTAAGCAAAGCCAAGGGCAAAGAGCCACCTGAGGGACAGCACTATGACAAGCCCTAGGAGTTCTGGGGAGGTGCCTGCACAGCCTCGACTGACTGGAGGCACAGGGCTGAAGTGATTCCCAGAGCCCATTGAGCAGCAGCCAAGCTGATGCATCCTGTAAGGAGGAAATCTCTTTTTTTGGTAAGATCAAAATCATTCACATCTGTCCAGATACGCCTGCCTGCAGAGGAGAGATCTTGAGATAATAGATATTGTGACCCTGCTTTTCTTTTCACCTGGTCTCTCAGAGGTGCTGGCAGCACCAGGAGCAATTTTAGCACTTGTAAACCATCCTCCCACATGGGAAAAAACCTCTCACACCATCAGCTAATGCTGTCTGGTGGAGAGCAGATTGCACTCCAAATGCCAGAAGCATCAATGGTGCAGGGACACTGCTTACTGGCAACCATCTGCCAGTGACAGCTGATCAGCTCTTCCTCCTCAGAAGTGTTTGGAGACTCACCCCGCAGACGAGTCCCTGCACATCTTCCAGCCCTTTGCTGCCTGCTTGCAGAGTGCTGTGTGAGGCAGACACACCACCATGCCAAGGGCTCAGCATCCTCTGTGATGCAGTCAAGTACAGGCAGGGCTGCTGCCAGGGGTCACTGGTGGCACAGAGCTTAGGCTGGGGTGCTCTCAGGTCTTTGGCTGCAGAATGTATGCCTTCCCGCACAGCCGGGGTGGATTACAACCAGGCTGGATCGGGGGGATCCCCACACAGCGTGACTATGTGACATGGGTACTAAGAGGGGAACAGTGCCCCTCAAGCCCCCAGCCCAGGACATCTGGCCCCAATGATCACTGCGGACTGGTCAGGACAGCCCTGCATATGGGATCCAGGTGCCTGTGCCTGACTGCAGGTGAGGCGGGATGAGGTGAGACTGGCTGGATGAGACAAGCAGCCAGGAGAGATGATGAGAGTATTTTCAGACCTTTTAAATCAAGACTTAGATGTGCCCTTTGCTGCTGAGATTGAAATCAGGACCCTCCCAGCTTCAAAGACAGTGAGCATAAAGGGTCAGATTTTTTACTGTACATCCAAGGTGAGAGCTATAGACAGAACTGTCTAACAGCACACTGTTCCAGGCAGGAAAATCCTTTTATTATGTGCCCTGAAGTACTGAACAGAAAAGGCTTAAATATAAATTAGTTTTTTAGGGGGAGAAATACATACTGACCCAGGCAAGTTGATGAGGATTAAAACATTCTCTTCACACTTACTGGGAAAGGATCACATCCACCATCTGGCCTGAAAGGAACTTCTGGTTCTTTTTTGGCACCCTAATCTGAATCCACAGAGTCTGTGGGTTCAAACTGGGTCAAAAGGCCCTGGTGCTGTCAAGAGGAAACCTCTAAAATCCTCATTGTTATAAACGGCTAATTGAAATTGACTTTCGTATTTAAAATTGTTGTTATGTTTGCCAGTTAATGAGTTGATGATCTGTTGCGATGTTACTATAACACCCAGGGGCGGCCTCCCCCTTTTCCCCCACGCACCGAGTAGCAGTGAGTGGGAGCAGGCCCTCCCTTTCCCCCGTGCGCCGAGCGGCAGGCGGAGGGAGGCTGCTCCCAGCCCGGTGCGGCGAGCGGGAGGCTTCCCCCCTTCCCACCTCAGGCTCCCCCCGGAGGCCCGTGGGGTTGCTCAGAGC
>VZTJ01002666.1:35655-54830 GCA_013397795.1 Orthonyx spaldingii | reverse complement strand
AAACAAACTCAAACCACTACAAAACTCTATTTCAGTCCAAAGACTTTGTAATGGGTCTTTTGACACTGGAATGCCAGGGATAATGTATTTTTTATGCTGGTGTTATTTGTACATTTCAGTTTAAAGGAAGTATTTCAATTATTATAATTAGTAGTATTTAAAAACAAAATCAATTCAACAGTAAATCCAACCTTCATAAGAACTTGATGACCTTTATTTTTACACACATAGGGTAGAAATTTTGAATATTCCCCTTCTTGAGGCCATTGCTTTTCTGTATCCTTTCTGTGCATAGGATCAATGTCATCCCAACTCTCCCACTTGGGGTTGCATATGAGCCAAGTCTCTGAAGTCCTTTCACAGTTTATGCAAATCCAGCCATGTGGTCAAAAAGTTATTTGGTTCACCCTGAAGTGGGTAGTGAATGGCAGTTTTGTTGTATTGATCTTTAGCCAGTTTTTCTGAGCAGAGCTGTGTTAGAGGATGAAAAGTAGGGGTTTAAAAATGTCATGGTATTTAGTTCAATTAGCTTATAGTCAGCAATTGATTGCTTCTTAACCTGGCAAATCTGCTTTAAACTGTTTGCACCTTATATACAGCAAGCAAACCATTGTAGATACTGTAAATTTGCACAATCCAGTAGTCTTTCATGGTTATTTGTTGTGTCTCCCTCCTTTGAACTGTGTAGCAGAGCTGGGGTTTTCAGATATTTCTCTAAAGAGAAAATGAAAGTGCTACAGGTCACTTGACTCATAAATTGTCCCAAGTTTCTGTCTTTGGTGAGTTTCTAATTGTTGTCAAAGAAATTGCTGATGATCTAAAAATTCTTTTGGCCTAAATAAATGTTTTCTTTCTGATATAAGGAGTTACTGGTTGCATTTTTTAAGCCCTGAATGACCTTCTTGTTCTTCTCATGGTTGCTACAGAAATCCTCACCAGTAGGATAGCCCTTTGTTTAAGTTACTTGGTCTTTTTATAGTCTATTGCAATGGTCAGAACATGCATGGAGAATGTGGGAGATCTAATTTTTATTCTGTCTGAGGAAATTCAAATTCCTCGTATTTCCTGGTGGATGAACTAGTGAGTAGGGTACAGGTTTTTTGTGATGTTCAATGTTAGAGGCAATCAATATTGCTCCAGCTGAATCTTTACAGAGACGAATTCAAGAATAATTCAGAGATAGGAAACACAAGGATAAATAGTATTTTGTTGACTGAGTTACTAAGTATTCACATAAAAAGAGAAATAGAACTTCACTGGCTGATCCTAGGATTGTTCACGTCTAGTTTGCACAAATTACAAGAGCAGGGTCAAGCACTCAAAATGAATCTGTAAGTAACAGATGACCTTACTATATATCCTTCTATTTGCCTCATGTTTTGTTCCTCTGTTGATCCAGATACATAACAGATTTTTAGAAAAGAAGCACTTCACATTTTGGCGTATTCGAAAAGAAGTATTTTGGGGTTTTTTTCCCTTGGCCAGTATTAAAATATTTAGGCTAGACTGAATTTAAGAAAAATTTCCTCTGGTTCTAAGCACCCAGAAGTCTTTAAAGAAAAAGATAACATGAAACAATTACTATTAGTTGCTTTAAGTACTGTTGACTTTAATGTCACCTTCTGACTATGAGAGGATAAATGTGAGCCCACCACACCTACATAGTTAGAACTAATCAAGCAGGAAACATAGTGTATCACAGTGATTCTGTGGCTTTATTTCAGTGTGATGGGTTGGATTTATTGCAGTAATCAGCACAATAATGGTTTTTTGTTAGGTAACTTTAGACTCTCCTTTTATGTTATGAAAGACTTGTTTCAATGAAAAAACAGTTCTTGTCTTAGATAACATCCTGCTTTAGTTTATTCTAACCATTTAGGGAATTGATATCACAATTTGCTTAGTTATGCATGAGACAGAATGTTGGTAAGGACTTTCAGAATAGGACAGAGCCTGTTGGTTCTGGCAAGTCTCTGCTTCTCAGTACCTATTTCTTGTAGAAATGTCCTAGGAAATAGAATGGGTCAAGGAAACAAAAGCAAACAAACAAAAATTCCATCACATTTTTCGCACAGAATCTAGTCTTGGCAAAACAAAACAAAACAAAAAGACATTTTTGAGAAATTCAGCTAAAAGACAAGACTGGGGATACAGTAGGGGAGCTGGCAGCTTGCCCTTGGGCAATCTGGTTGATGAAGCCTCTGCTGTGCAAGGGCTACAGACTTCAGTCCCATTGAGCGTCCGGGTCCTCCCAGGTATGACGTGGCTCAAAGTGTTTCTGTCAGACCTGCTTTTGTGACAATTAATGGGTTCAGCTCTTCAGAGAGTCTTCTAGTTACAGAAAACATGTAGAGTTTGAGAATATTTTTTTGACAGATTGAATATCTTTTATAGACACTTTCTTTACATGTGAAATCAAAGTTGCAATTTGTTTGGTGGTTAAATTTTTTTAAAATTTCCGTTTAAGTTTTAGATTTCTATTTTCATTGCAATGAGACATGAAAGTTTTTTCAAAATGTTAGAAATTTACACATATAGAAATTTTGGCTACTTCTCTGGGGAAGGACAGCATTATCTTTGCAGATTGAATTGGCAGAGATACCAAAACAATGATACAAGTAAAATCACAGAAGAAAAGACAGAGTTTAGCCATTTGCAGAGAATGTAAAAAGATAATGAGCTCTGAAATGCAGCTTTTAAATACTTTTGTGCATTTAAATATATATTGGGATCAGAAAAGTTTTAATTAGAAACAAAAACAGCAGACAAACCTGTAATACTTGGGTAGAAGAGAAAAAAAAATGAAAGCAGAAAGAACAAGTAATAAAGTAAAAGTCTCATGGCAGTAGGAGAACTAGTTAATAGGCACACATTAGTAACTTTATGTTTACCTTATCAACACAACAGAAAAAGAAAAATGTAAATTTCAATTAGAAAATACAGAGTAGATAGAAAATGCAGATAAGAAACTATTTAGAAATTTTCATCTTGTCATTGCTGACTCTGCTTTAAGAAGCAGCATATGGAAGCATAATGTTAAAATAGGCAAAGTAATAGTACTTTACAAAAGATACTACAAAATCAAAGAGATGTGTTATTACTCTCCTGCAAATTAGTTACATTAAGTATCCCTCAACATCTGCTTGCCTTTGCTATTACTTCATCCTTTTAGCTTTACTATTAGAAATTTATGGCAGCTGAGATCGATTAAGACCACAGCTGTTACTAATAAAGGCCATATAATCAACAAATAATATTATCTTCTTGTATTTTCAAAAGATTCTTTTAAATTTTTTCTATTTTTCAATGTTAATTGTTTATTTTTCTTCCTGTTTAATCAATATGTAAAGGACACAATCTTCCTATTTCCTGACTCCTGTGAATATAGCAACTGTGCATCCACTGAATCTCATTTTCACTTCTGGACTCCTTTCTGCAAGGATTGCCTCTCAGGTTTTCTTACATTTTCTCAGCTTTCCTAGTTTATTTCTTGGTTGATTGGGTTTTTTTTGTTTTGCTTTTTTCTGACATTCGAAGTGAAGATTTTCAATTATCCTGTCATCCTGTGTCTCTCTAAATGTTCTGAACTCTATATTTCTAACATTAGAAGGATTAGAAGCTGTTGCATGACTCTCAGATACAATTTCTCAGTCAAGCTTTACATTTCAGGATTACAGTTCTGGCAAATACAGCATAGATGGGTTTTGCCATCTTAGTTCTTTGTGTGTCTAGTGTTCTCTAAGCTTATCTTCAAAAGTTTTGTTCATACATAAGTTCAAATATGATGATATTTTTTCACTTCTGTATTTTATTTTAAACTCTTTACTAATTTCTGATTACACTTCTGTATTTGTGCATTCCTTCCTATTAAATTTCTATGAAGAATCATTGATTGTATAGGTAAAACAGGTTCAGAACATTTCATTGAAAATTTTTAACAGAAACAGTGGACATATAAAAAATAAATCACCTTAAAAAAACCCCTCAATTAAGTGACTGTCCTAATAAAAGAAAAAGATTATAAAATATTCTAACTTCTAAAAATCAAAGTTTCATTCATAAATTTTTAATGTGAATGTTGCTATACTTAAGAAAATGTTAAAAATATTTCAAACTTGAATTATTTCAAACACTTGATCGCCTTTTCTAGTTAGCAGTATTTTTATAGAAACTTAAGGGATTAGTTTTGTGTCTCATTTCAGGATGGAAAAACCTTCAAATAATCTAAACAATTCTCATGGGCCAGGAAATCCTTTTCTGTGCAGAAATAGGCAGCTATGGCCAAAGTGAAATATCACAGGTGAATGAAGTGTACAACTTTGGCACCTCAGAGTACAGTGGGGTTTGCCAAGAAGGAAAAATATGTCAGATTTCTAATGGAAACTGCTCCTGAATTGGTGAGATAAGAAGTATTCTGTGGCAGACACAGGGAGACCAAAAGTCCAGTGCAGTCTATGGTACAGGAGGAATGTCCTGGAGACTGGAAGGAGATCTTGAGCAGGGGAGAAAAGAGCACTAATGTGGGAACTGGAAGTGTCCAGCTTGCCAAAACACTCTGCTGCTGTTCAGCCTGTCATTAAGAGACTGAATAGCACAATTACTATTTGTTTCTAGATTAATGGAAAAAATAGCCAAAAATTACATATATATATATATATATATATATAAAGGACTTTCTACATTGGCCGTCAAAATCAGAAGGCAATTTTTTACTGCTTTTAGAACATTTTGAATAGCATCCATTACACATATATACCATATTTGTTTCAATACTAGTAAATGGTATAAAAATATATAAGATGATTTAAAATGTGCTTTCAGTCAACATCCTAATAGCATAGAATTAAGATTCAGCATTGTATGTACTTTTTTACTACAGAGGTGTTAACATAGCCTCTTCATTTTTTATGGCACCTTTACAAATACAAATCTTTGCATATGATCCAATGTTGTCCCATAAAGTCTAAGACAAAATAAAAAGAGGAACAGAAGAACAAAACTGCGGACATAGAACTGTCTCAAGAGAATTATCAGGCTATGAAACAAAGGCATAAACTTATAGATAGTGTAGAACTAAATCAGGTTTTTTAGAATCCTTCAAAGGATTGTCCAGAGTTGTAACACCACAGGGAAGTTAACTTTTGCCTCTGGAAACAGTGATGCATAATGTACCTTCTGCTCAAAAGGCTGAAAACTAGCACAAAACACCATAAATGCAACTTACTGCTTTAACACAGCCAGCTGACTTTAGTAGTTAAAGCAGACACTAGACTGAGAGGGAAGGGAAAGGGGAGATTGTGCATTCTACAACAGTGCAGGGATGTTACTGTTACAAAATCAGCAAAGACATGTTGTGACTACAGGAGTATTTTCACCATCACTAGTGAGGGATTGTGTCCTGGGACAGGAGAGACTGAAGACAGTGTGAACTTCACAGGAACTGCAATGAAAGTGGAGTTAGCTCTTTTTATGTCCGTACAAATCATATCTCTACACTAGACAAGTGAGAAAGGTTCTTGTGCTGAAGGTTTTTTGAAACAAGATGAAGTAATTTTTTTAATCTACCACTATCTTGGTGGTACACATTAAAGACAAAGAGCTAATTATTAGATGAGCCTATGAATACAAAATTATGCCACCTGTTATACCTGTTTTGCAAGGCAACTGTTCAAACAAATGCTGCATATTCATTTATCCACCTTTTCAGGCGGTATTAAGAGTGTCATAATCTTGGTATACAGAATACTAGCCTTTATGACAGAAATAAAAGTGAGAAAGAAAGATACCCAGCACTACAGAAGTTTGGACATGTGCTAAATTCTTGTATGGAACTGCTTTGAAAGATAAGAATTTGTATCATGTGTGAATTCTATAATCTGAAAATGAAAAGGCTTAAGGCTTTGTTTAAACAATTTTAAGGATAACCTCTGATAAATTGAAAAGATTTATGATCATGCAGGATTATATGCTAGAAGGCAGGAAAAAAAGAAACTTTGTGGAAGAAAAGGTAGATGTTCTATACCAGCTATCACAGAAAGAAATACTGTACTACATTCTCAATCAAATCAATCTGGAGATCGCAAGCTTAGGTTGTTTGGCTCTGTGGATATGACTGCATTGACAGTGATCTACTGTAGCAGTGTGCAGGCCAATGGGGATCCTCCGCTGGCCTGGCCACTCACAGCTCTGCATTCCACTTGTCCCTCCCCTGTTCACCCAGGACTGGCCAGATGTCACGGGCCCGTCATGGGTCTATTGGCTTGTCTCTCGCCTTGCCCTCCCCCGACAGAGGGCATAAAGGACCCGGGCGAGAGGTGGGCAGGGCCAGTCTTGCCACGTTGTCCACTACGCATCTTGTTATCCGTTTTTCCCTCCATGAGGGAGAATAAAGGACGCTGATAAAACACAACTGGTACGTCTGTCTTTACCTGCGAGCAGCAGCCACTGCCCGGCCCAGGATCGGAGCTGCCGAAGTAGGGAGCTACTGAGGGCTGGATTCAGTGGCCTGGAGGAGCCCACAGAAGAAACAGAAAAGCAACAATCTACCACCTTACAGAAAAATTATCAGGGTTGTCAGACTACACAGAATCACTGGAAACTGCTGAGAGGATTGCAGAAAATTGATTTTTCCACTTGTCTAAAAATAGTTAAATCATAGAGAAGAATGTGCAGTAATAAAATGTGTTTTATTTAATGAGATGAACTGTGTGACGGTTACTTTCAAAGGTGTTTCTATGTCTCCTCCAACTTGTTCTAAAAAACTAGGAGTATATAATCTCACCTTAGGTCAAATTTTGTTAGTCTGCCATCTTTAACTTGAAAGTCCCCAGTTAGATTTCCAGGTGCCAGGCATTAAGGTAACCATGATGGTAGTGGTTCTTTGAACCGGAAAGAATGTTCTTTGAACTGGACAAGTTTTCAATTTCCCAACATCTTTGGATCATAATCACTGTCTTGAACACAACCTTAAAATGATGACTGGAGATGCACAATCATGTGGTGATGATAAATGAAGGTGCAATCTCTCATCTATGCAGCCTTTTTGTGCTAGCTCCAATTTTTGTGTTAGCTCTTAATTTTAACTTAGTGGGAAGGGAACACTCTGTTCCAAATTTGTTAGTCAAGATATGGTCACACAAAAAATCCTCCTAAAATGGTACTATGTAAACTAATCTTACCCTGAAATTATATTTAGATAGAATATTTATAGTTGAAGGTTAAACCATAAGTATTACTGCTAAACAATATTCTCTTTATTGACAGTTGTTTCTTGAGATGCAATAAAGTGAAGTATAAAGATCAGGAAAAGTACAACTTTGTAGTACAGTTTAAAATACATCTTTTCTTGTCCTCTTGTAAACATTTCACTGGCTAAAGTTTTAGACTAAGAATCAAAATTATAAATATATTCACTATATAAAGTGACACATGCTAAGTTGAAGTAATTTACTTTCAGCTTATCAGACTACCTTTCATCCTTCCACCACTCTAATTTACATTTTCCATTCAGATTTCTTGGTACTTTTCTACTTAGTGTAATAGGTATTATCAAAGAGTTACAGTATGAAATATTTGTCTTACAAGTGTACTCCCAGTTCATATGAACAAAAGATATGAAACAAACTCAATATTTATTTCCAGATTTTAGAGGAAGAACTAGATGAGTAAAAGGAGCAAACCCACAATTCACTCTGGCTTTGGAAGGGGTCAGGTGGGGGGTTCCCTCAATACTGGGAAAGGATTGGGAACAAAAACAGAGAAAATGAAAAAAAAAAAGATGTTAGCTGAAGACTTGAGAACTATGATCAGCCAACAGTTTGCACAAAACATGCTTTGCCAGAATCTCCATTAGTGCTATAAAACGACCAGCATCACTCTTATCCCTGGAAACTCATGGAAAACTCTAACCATCATTTTATGGTAGAATTATCAGAAGTTATTAATGGAAGACAGATGTCTATTGCAAGCCATTTTGTATAGCTTTTATTCACTCTGAAAATGAACACTGAGAAAGAGACGAAAAAGTCATTTACCTCAGAGTATAAAACCAGGTGAGAAAACCAAACTATTTTGTCCTTGAGAGAAAATGTTGCAAAGGAATAAAAAAAACTCTAGAAAAATCATTCATAGAAAAATTCATTAACTTTGTTTCTCTAGTGAGGATGTTGCACTCTGTGTTATTTTAATGAACAGGTTGCCAAGAATACTTGATGATGAGAAAGGGGAAAGGAAAATCATAGAAACAGAAAAATATATCTAGTTTGAAGCATCCAAATTGCTAGTCTTTGAAGGAATATAATTTAAAAAAAAAAAGAAACTGTTCCTGTGGCCAGACATGCAGAGATAGAAAATTATATGAATTCAGTTCATTAAGTTTTGCATCCAAAATGATGAAATTGACAATAATGCTGCAGAAGACAATATTCTTAGATAAGAAATATAAGATAAATATATGCCAAAGCAGCTGGCCCGTGCTTCAGAGCTAAATATACTGTATTAAAAATAATTTTTGTGGAAATCCTGATTAATTATCTCTGGAAGGATGATTTTTGTTCCAATGAATTTCTGAAATAGTCTTTTTTGATGCTTGGATAATAGTCACGTCTTGTGTGTGTATCTAATTGTGTAGCCACATTGCAATTAGCCTTCTGCGTGACAGAAATTTGAGAAACTGAGCATTAAAATAAACCCAAAACTCCCCACAAAAACACACCCAACCCTTAATTGCATTCACAGTTACAAAGATTAGCTGTGGAGGCATTTTTCAAAACTCTTCACAGTTTAGTGAAGATTCTTAGGAACTGGACATTGTAACCTCTCATGCCTCTCTGTGAATTGGAATACTCTGACTAATGCTTTCACCTAGAATTTTCCTCAGAGGTTTGGAATTTGCCTTCCCAATAACTTAGCATGTTGTGCAGGTTAATGTGGAAGAATTGTGTTCCCTTTTTGACGTCTTGTTCTGGAGTGCTAGTCATTGTGCTAGCCAGTGAAATATGGCAAAAGATACATATTTCCAGTCATAACCCAGAAACAGAATGTCTGTAAATCTACTAGTCCCTGCAAACTGGAAACACCAATACCTGACAGATACAGCCATGCAGAGCCATGTCTCACAGGTGACAGAAGAAACTGTCACTCATTGGGGCTGACTTGTCTACAGAGAATAGAGTACACATTTCAAATGGAACGTCTTCTGATGACTGGGAAGCAAATTAAAACTCAGTATTTATATCTATAATGAAAATATGCTTGCTCAAGATAAAAGTTCTCAGCTGCACTTCACACACATATACAAAGTGAGTAAAAACATTTATCTCACTGTTGGTTTCCAAAAAAAATGGCAACACTGAGTTTGAGATGAATGACCTAGCTTTTTAGGATTGAAGCGTGTCCTGATGAGTATCCAAAATATTAATTTAGAAAATTCTTACTTGCTCTAATAACACAGTATATATGCACTACCATCAAGGGCAAACTGGTGAGCTCTAAGGGTAATCTTTGGATTTAGGTTTCTTAATTCCCACTTCTTAGGTTGAAGCTGACCTCTTATGAACACATTATCAGTCAATCAAATATTTAATAATTATGCTGTATTGTAGAAATAACTACAACTTTTCAAAATCCAGTATATAAAATCTGTATATCTTTGTCTTATCAAGCCTTATTAGAAATTTTATTAATTATATAAATAAATTAAAAGTTAGCATTCTTTAACAATGTCTCACCAGAACAATGCTTACTGTATGGTTAATTGTATCTATCATACCTCTGCTTCTAATATGTCAATTAGGAAACATATATATATATAAATACGTAGCATTTGTTCTAATGCCAAAGGAAACTGTGCTTAATATTTTGAAAAATAAATTCATCACCATTTGGTTCATACCCTCATTTAAAAAAGATAATCAATTTTTGAATACACTTTTTAGAAAGGGTTTGGGGTTTTTTTTAAGTTCTATTATAAAAGATAGTTTTAAAGTCTTGCTATAAAAGAGGAGAGGGAAAAAAGAAAGAATGATCTTCTATGATTTGCTAAGAGTGAATGCCTCAGATATAAAGCTCTAAGGAGTCTCTTAAAGTTGTGTAAATCAATTCTGATATGAAGATTTTGTTTTCTAATGCCAAGAATACACTGAAAATACCAAAACATGATTAGAATAGGGAAAAAAACAAAAACATCTACTTAATACAACATGATTTTAATTTTCCTGTAGCGGAGTCAAATCTGTTGGGTTTTAGATACAAAGTACTATTCTTTTCAAAATGGTCTGCATAAAGACGTCTACAAGAAGTGAAAAGCTCTATATGAATTATAAAACTGGTAATAAGAAAGATCCAGAAAGATGCTAAGGTGACAGTGTAATTGGATGTGGGACCAGACCCTTGTTTTCTTTTGACTTCTATTTATTTATGGTAAAGCAATATAAGTCCAAACTCCATTATTTTCCTAGTGTAGGGACAACCTAAAACTACATCCTCCTTCTAGGAAACAGATGCAGAAATTTTTTTAAACCACTGAGTCTAAGGAATGAAAGCAACAGCTGTGCTGCCTTTTTATTTACTTTTTTTGCTCCCCTAATTACAGGCAGCACTTATTTAAAGTTAAGATGTAACCTGAAGTACAATATAATTTGATTAATTTCAGGTGTATTTTACATATTGCTTCATTGTAAAAAGCACTTCAATATATGGTAATGAATTTTCTTTAAGAATGCATTGAACATTTGCCAGAAATTATTTTACACAATGAATTCAATCTGAATAAAAGGAAAAAAGGGAACAAGAAAAAAGAAAGCAAAAAATTTCTGGGAAAATATGCCAAAAATTCTATGCCATTGGTATAAAAAATTATTTTAAACTTTTAACTTTCAGATTAAGCATGCCTAAATCTCTATAACCTCCTCCTGAAATGATAATTTTTTGTGATCCTGCGAGGAGATAACTATATTTTTTAGAGATTTACTGGAACATCATCGTACTGTGATATACCTTTTTGTTATCCCTTGTCCCCTTTCTGGCTGCTTTGAAGCTGAAGAGTCATGACAAACTAAATTTTTCCTGGTTGCTTTATTCAGTGACAATTAAATCAAGTGGTTTGGATGTTACACTTCCTTCCTTGTGGTCAGCCATTTTGCTGCAGAACAAAGCAGAAGAATGAGGATGTTACAGAAGAAGTTTATGTCTATTTAAAACGTTTAGTATCATTAAGAAGAATGACAAGTATGTTAACTTGAAGGAAAGATATGAACTCCTTCATTTAGGCTGTTGAATTTTGTCTGTAGTAGAAAAACAAATATTTGCAGAAGGTTTACTATTATGTAGTATTTAGATCCATTGACATGCACTGGCCCGTGTCTGCATGATTGAATTGCTTTAACTCTCCAAAAAATGGCATTTGTATGCAGACTGCATATTGACGATTATCCCTTGTCTTTGTTAACTGCTATGAGTCCAGAACATGCCTGTGAGAATGCCTTTTGGTCCATTGCAAAAATTATGCCAGGAACCATTCTAACAGTATAAGAGCATGGATGGTTGAGTTTCAGCGTCCAGGAACATTATTCGATTCACTAGTTTAGAGTAGCCAATAAGTACAACTAAAGGACAACTTCTGCTCTCTTAAATGTAGCTGTGGGAAACTTGACTTTAATAGGACATATAATGGTTTTCTTTGTGGAAATGTGAATGGTTTTTATGTTCCTCAAAAACCATCATGTCAATACAGGAGGAGAGGCCAGAGCCTGGTCGCATCCTGTTTAGAGCAATGTAATGAATCTCTCAGGGCAAGCTGTGGAGAAATATTCTCACTTCAGAAAAAGACAAAGGAAATCAGTAGGATTTTTACTGTTTGCATGTTCTGTCAAAGTTGATAGAAGAAGAAACTAAGGTTTTGGGTATAGCTCATCTGGATAAATGCAGACATCTACCTCTGAATAGTTATGTTATTTTCCTGTTTTAGCTAGCAGAAAGAGTTGTTATAATCTGGGCTTTGTATCACCCTCAAATAGGCATTTAAAATAGGTTGTATGAGTCATATACTAAAATAGTCAACATATCCCCCATTGACTATAAAGGTAGCTGAAGTTTCTGGTTCAGCAGACACTTTTTAGGTAACCTGAATTCCCACCTTTCCCCCATGCCTGAGCTTTCATGCAAAACCAGCCTATGTTTCATCTCTGCATGCTTTTTTAAGCTGTCAGAGTAGGACAGGGATACTGTTGGGGCTTTTTGTGTTTTGTTTTTCAGCCTTGTTGTATTAATGTAAAGAGCATCTACATTCAGGGTTGTGATAGAAAACAGTGTAAATGGGACTTATCATAGTCTGCTGAAATGAAGCAAGAAAATTAAAAGCTATCTGATAGATTCCATTAAAATTTGAAATGACTACTTAATTCTTTTTTATTGTAGTTTTTATTCTTTAACCTTTTAATCAGGAACATGTATCTTATTTTCCTGTCAAATGACTTGTAGTTTCATTCACAAGTATTGCCACACACACAGCAAATATAATTATTAAAATGCAGCAATGAAGATTCAAAAACATAATTATAATCTAAAAATTGGAAAGAAATAAAGCAAGAATTGAAACATTATTCATCTTATTATATAAGCCTTTGATAATAGAATAGACCAATAAGCTATCATTGGCATTACTGATTTGTTCAGTTTCTATGTGCTACCTTTTAGTTCTGCAACTGATAGTTTGAGTTGTTCAAATTTTAGAAAGAGAAAAAAAGAAATCTGGATTTAGAACTCCATATAATTTTTTAATCTGATGTTTTTTACTGCCTTTTTTTCTGTTGATGAGGGATTTTTTATTGGGTTTTGGTTTTTTGGGGCTTTTTTTGTTTGGTGGGGGTGGCTTTTGGGGGGTTTTTGTGTGTATGTTTTGGTTTTTATTTCTTCTGATTTTTTAATCTACTGGTTTTGATGTTTTATCTGACAGTTTAAGCTAGAAACTGAAAGAGCAAAAAATCAAGGCTGGAAAGTTTCCTGCAAATTATAGAACTTTACTTGATGCAGGGCTAGGAAATGATCTTTGATACTAAGAATTGTCTGTTTTCCTTAGTTTTGCTATTTGCCTCTTACCATTCATTGGTACATGCCTTTTTAAGCATTTCTGGTCAGTTCTTATCAGCTTTAGCTTCAACAACAAAAGTTAGGGCTTATCTCGGAGTGACAAAAAAATCCGTGTTAAAAACAAACCCCGATCACATGAACTCAATTCAATGTATAGCAAGCGGGAAGCAATCCTCTGCCAGAGGTTTCAGATAAACATCAGAGAAATGACCACGTTGCTGTGAAAGCACTTGATTCAGACTCAGGTAGCCTGAACTCAACACTAAATTCCCCAGTAGTCTCCTGGGTTGTCTTGGGAGAGCATTTAACATTGCTAACTATGTCTACACTTCCTATTTTCAACAGTTTTAGATACATTCCCAAAGTTTCCTGGCTTTCCATGATATTTTGAAACGCATTTCAGCCATAATTGGAGCACCCAGGAGGAACATGTATGAGTACGTGCTCAGAGGTCATGCAGCAGTCATGAATGGCCTTTTCATAACATGCCTTAGACCCTTAAAAGTATGCTGAGAAGGATGTACAATGGGGTTCACACCATGCTATCACATTGGTAAGGCAGAAGACTAAATTCTGTTTCATTTACAGAGCATGTGTCTATGATTTCTATGCATCAGGTTAATCCCCTCCATACTGTGAAGGAATCATATTCCATGTAATCAAAAAACTGTGAGCATAATGATTAATAGAAGTGGAGCTTTCCCTATGCATACAGACTAATGAGTAGCGAGTTGCTCACCTGCCTCAGCAACACCCCTTTATCCCTGATGTGGTGGTTATGAGAGATAGGATACCTCACTTTCTCTGTGTCAGAGACTGAAAATAATTCATGCCTCAAACATTGATACTACCAAAGGCAACAACCAGAGATGCCTCCCTGAAGACTGGGACTTTGGACTGAAAGTCAAGCTGCTGATTAGATAAAGGGAAAGCCCTTTTGTTCAATCACCTGAAACAAACAAGGCTGGGGGAAAAGGTATGCATCTCCGAAAAGCCAAAGCCACCAGCTGCGCTGAGAGAATCATGCCCGGCTGAGTTTGGGGTGGGGGGGAACACAGCTCACAGAAGCCAGGCTTACAAACTTCCCCCCCATCCGAGTGCGGTGGGGGAGAGGAGACTTTTGGGTGTGTGGCATAACCTCTGGCCAGAGGTACTGAACATCCATCTTCAACTATACAAACTGACCCAGCTGTGTGAAACCCACCCCCACAGGCCAAATCCACGGGACTTTCACGTGAGAGGCAGCTGAGACCATCAAAGACCCCCCAAGGCACCCCCCCCGGATGCCTTGCACTACAGGACCACATGTGATGCAACAGATCCAAAGTCTGTTGCAAGAGACAATGGCAAACTCCAGGGACATGCCTAGACATCACCCCCTGGCTTGAGGGTATATTAACCCAGGGCACTCTGTGCTTTCGGGGAACCTTCACCATCAAGAAGACCGGCAGGAGAGAATCATCAGGATGCCAGTGGGACCCACGGAGCAGTGATACTCTTTCATTCTGCCTCTGTCACTTCTCTGTCCCCTCAGCCTTTTTTTCCTTTTCCTCCCTTTCTCTTCTCTTTCTCTCTCTCTCTCTCTCTCTCATATTTACTATCAAATAAAACCCATACTATTGACTGGCATATGGTCTTGTTTGCACCGTAATTCAGGCAGAGGTATTTCTAAGAACCTAATAATCGGATCATGACACTCTGCAAACTTTATTCCACTGCTAGCATTGTGTTGAGACCTGGGCTACCCAGTGTTGTAGATTTTCTAGATAGGAGTAATGTCAGAATATCACAGTCACGCTACGTTTTGAAACATATGTTTTTCTGAAATTCTTAGTATCTGCTCTTTCAGCATTTAACTGTAGACAGTGTGCAGTACAGACACAAAATGGAGAAAAGTCTAACCATCTTTACTTGGATATGGACAACCCCTCTGCTCCACAGCTTATGACTCTAACTGCCTTCTCACACAGTTGCCCCATGCTTCCTATCCCCTACATGTGCTGTCCACAAACTGAAATGCTACGGAAAATCTGATAATCACATGACCTTTTTTCCCCATAGGAAACTTTGGACTTCCAATCCATGCTGACTCAGAAAATTCTGGAGTGTGCTAGGTACATTGTTAAATGTTTGTGCTGTAAAGGACAAAAATGGAAAGTGCACTGGAGGATCTCTATACAAACACACCAATAAAAAAAACTGATTAGCTGATAAAAGCTTTGATTGAAGCAACTATGAAATGGCAAAATTTAAGTTTAAGGAACTGCAGTAAGACCAGCTGCAGACTGGAGATCCCAGATTTTAGACAAGCAGATTTTGACTTATTTGAGTGGAAGTCCTGTCCTCCCATTTTTGGGAGCGGCTAGAGCAAGACTCCTCCCCAGGGAAGGTGAATTGGGAGCCACAGGTGACCCAGTACTGCCCAGGAAGAGTGCTGCACTGCTGGAACAGAGCACAGTCTGAACAGGGTGAGCAGAACAGGGATAATGATAGCAAGAGATCCTTTCACTGCTTCAGTGATAATGGGAGAAGCTGATATAGTCAGTCAGGTCCAAAGCAAAATGGTGGCAAAGAAAAATGACAGTTCATGAACAGCTGGACACAGGTTTACTCACGGCATAGCTTCATGTGTCCATGCAGGCTGGGGACTGGCTAGCTAAGGAGCTCTACAGAGAGACTCTGCTGACTGAATCACCAGTACATCCTGCAGAGATGAAGGCTAATTGAATATTGGACTGCATTATAGGATTACAGCCAGTAGGTTGGAGGAAATTATTTTTCTTTTCTCCTTACCAATTGTGAGTTTTCATCTTGAATATTGTACCACTTATGGTGTCCCTGCTGTGAGAGAAATATTGATAAGTTGGAGACAGTGGGTGGAGAAGTTAACCTTGAGGAAAAAAATGCTAAAGGGGGATCTAATTGCTCTTTTCCAGTATCTAAAGGGTGACTATAGAGAAAGCAGTGCTGAACTACTTCGAGGTAGAAATTTAAAAAGCAATTGGTGAACAAGTTGCAAAACCAGAAATGCTCACTGGAAAAAAAGCTACAGTGAGTGACATCATCAAAAAACTTGTTAAACATTGCAACAGATTGCCCCAGAAAGTTGTGGAATCTGTCCTCAGAGACGTTTAAAACTTGATTGATTATGGCTCTAAGCAACCTGATTTAACTTTGAATTTAACTGTGCCTTGACTAACTGACTTACAGAGGTCACTTCTAATCTAAATAGTTGCGTGGTCTTGGAGTAAGGCAAATAGCTAGGAAGAGATTGATGAAACCCACATAGAACTGTCTCACGTCCAAGCCAAGTTTTAGTTAATTTATGAGTATACATAAGAAAGCTAATCCAGATATGTCATGCACATGCTGTGGGTAACTCGCAACACTTGTAGGTCAATACACTCATTCCTAGCCAGGATCTGCCATGTGCCAACTGAATTCTCCCACCTCTGCTACAGTCCTGCCCAGCAACATGCAGCCTGGCTTACATACAATATCCACCATCCAGGAAGACTAAAAATATTGCTATCGTCCTCTTTATGGTTCCTGAGATGCATTCCTTTTTCAGGGATGCGGCCAAACCAGGAGCAGATTTGGCACTATCTGCATGCTAAGAGTATCTCTTTTGCCACTGTGTAATCATTACTGAAAATCAGGTGCTGGGCCAGCTAGAAGATTTTGTTGGCTTCCTCAGGAAAGTTCTGGCAGAATAATGCTATTAAGACAGGTGTCCGCTGCCCACCTCATCCTCTCTTGCTCTGTGTGGGTACCTGCAAAATTATAAAATAACTGTATTGCCAGATTCACCTGGAAATTTTGAGGAACGCAGGACTTTGCTAACATTTCTAAAAATGAATTAACAGCAAATATACCCCTCAAGCACATTTTGTCCTATGTTTAGCTTAGTTTAGGTACATTTGCACACTAAAGAAACAGTTTACTTTATGTACCATAGTCATGTTTGAAAAAATGAAGCTTATCAGTTTTTCATAGGCTTTTTTGAACACCTGCTCAAAAAAAGACCCTGAGAAATCAGAAGCTCAAGCATTAAAAATACATCCTGAACCTGCTGGGAGGCCAGCTACAGTGTGTGAGAAAAGATTTTGCTGAACTAACTTTTGGGGCCTGAGGGAGGTAGAATGGAACTTAATTTTATTCTTGAAAGGAGATTGTCTTGAACAGCCACAAAGATGGTATTTACCCCTCCCTTCCATTTTATTCCTGCTGCCTTTTGCTATATGGAGATATTTAGAAATCTTCCAGGGGAATCTGTCTTTAAGATAAGTTTTGTTAAGGCTTCTGTCCTGAACAGATAGCATTATGTCCCAGAGGTTCCTGAGATATGTCTGCTGCCTAGTTTAAAAGGGGAAAACCTAGATGCTCACTCTAATGGGAAAAATCTCTGAAGACTGGTTATGGGATTTTGCTTGGGAAAAGATGTATTCAGCTGAGAGAAGTGCTGGAGTTGGAAAGAATGTAAGTGGGCATTAAAAAAATCTATATGCAGTGAAAATAAAATTGGAGGGTTAACTGTAAATCCAGCAGGAGTGGCATGGCCTCTTTTGGTCATCTGTGCCTTCAGGTATGCCTAATTTTCATTGTTTTAAGGAAAAGCCACCTCCAATTCCTTCTTTTCGCCTCCCTCATGTTTATTCCTTTAATGGGTTTTTTGAGGGGTTATTTCACCACAGAAAATACATAGGAATTTGAAATTAAATTATCCCAGAATGCAACTCTGAACTGTGCACTGGAAGAAATTCCTTCTGACTCCACTGCAGTGAACAACTTGTGCCAGAGGCACGCTATCTAATTACCATACACCTTCTTGACTAGTATTGTGGGGAGGAAAAAGGTAGTGTGCGATCAACTGAAATATGAAACAATAAAACGAATTAAACTGCGTGAAGTAAGAGGAGGAAAAATGAGATGGGAGTTGTTTTTGTTAAATGTTTACTGTTCATACACTGCCTGAGGCTTAAATTCTTAACTGTTAGAGTATTTTACAGTTTTATGGATACCATCAGAAGATTTTAAAGTATTGTGGTTTGTATTGCAATTCTTGTTGAAAGTGCACATTCCTTGCTTCTCAACTACTATATCTGGTTTGGTGGTTTATTATGTGTTTCTTGAAAATCATCCTTCAGCCTTTCTTAGCTTTAAACCCAACCATAACCAGACTGGTTTGTGCAAAAAATAAATGCTATCAGGAACTCTCTGTATTTGTTCTCACTTTTAAAGACCTATTGTTTTCTTCTCCATAACAAAGCCTCTGGTTTCCAATAAAGGAATAATTGTAGTTGAAGACTGAGAAAAATTTCTGCTTCTAGTCGTGGTTTTGTAATTATTTCCTCAAGCCCTGTCTTCTATTAGTTATGAGTTTATTTAGAAAACAGCCTGCTCATCAGTAGTCTAGTAGCAAAGAAAAAGAAAGAATCTTTTTGTAGAGGAGAACATGTCTCAAAATTCCATTAAAAAAAATTTCCTGTAGTATGGATACAAGTCTTTGTGTCCCTTTGGAAAGTTAATGCAATCACAAGTCGTTAGCAGAAGACTAAAAGTTTTCCTCCCTTCACCTACTTTGTCTAATCAGATATATTTCAGCTAAAAGATTACCACATATTAACTGATACACCCAGTATGCATGCAAGCAAACATAACTAAACAGACTTAAAGTATTTTGCAGCTCTGCACAAAAGTAGGAAATTGCTTGCACAGTCTAATCTACATTTAATGTTCTCTGATGGGTCAAACACCTCATTTTTTAACACGCAATAATGGAAAGTAAGTGTCTGCCAGACCTTTTCCACAATAGTCAGTTATTTAACTTTGTTGCTAATACAAGCAATTTGCATGAGAATGCCAGTATACTCTATCTACCTGGCTGCTTAAAATTTCTGAAAAATTTTAAAGTTGGACTGCACTGAAGATACTGTTTCTTTTTGTGCAGATAATTTTTTAAGCTTCCTCAAGTTCCTAGCCCATGCAGCAGTGATGAGAGCAAACACCCCCCATGAGGCACAGGCTTAAAACTCAGTTACAAATTGTCTGGACTAGACAACTTGGTAGGAAAAGCTTTTCTTTTTTTT
>VZTJ01002666.1:0-35619 GCA_013397795.1 Orthonyx spaldingii | reverse complement strand
TTTTTTTTTTTTTTTTTCCGACAAACTCAGACAGAACTTTGGAATTTGATTTTAATGACAGAGTAACGATTTGCAATTAATTCACAGTTATATGACCAAGCAATTCTTTTCACTGTGAGGTGTTTAATATAAAGACATATTAAAAAGAGAAGGAAAATGTAAGCTCCCATTTTTACATAAAATAGTAATTATAAGTGTTGCAGTGTATGAAGCTTTTATTTTTGAGGGGTTCCCCTGAGGCTTAGTCTATGTAACTCCAAACCACCGCTGCAGTTTCATTTGAAAAACTGAAACTGTTGAAGTAAATCTATGCCTGCCAAGAAATCAAAAGAAAAAATTAAGGAGTCATGATCAGAAGTAGAATAAATAGATAAACCACATCTGTCCCTGTATATCTTGCAATTAATCTGGTTAACACTACATCAGTTATGCGTAGGATGTTGGGCCATTTTATGGGCTAGGCACTGCATCAGGCTGGAAAACCTGTCAGCGCAAGAGCTGTCATCCTCCCGAGACAACAGTATAAGGGAAAGAGAGATTTCTACTTTTTGGTCTGAAGTCTTCTTTCCCAACAATGAGGATATTCTATGGAGACCAACAACCTGTCTCCATAGAATATTGTCCTCTGGTTTAAAGTTTCTTTCAGAGGATGAGGTAAGGGTGAGGTACCTTTCTGTACAAGTAAGGTAGGATTAATGACCACATGATGGGGTGTGGCAACATATTCTCCATAGGCTAATAGTAAAGACAAATTAAAGCTTCATTGATCCTCTCAATTTCATTCTCTCTCTCCCAGTGGAGGTGTATTTAGTACACTTTTAAGAGCAGACCTGTATTTTTAATTTGAGATTCATCAGTCCTGCTTTTCCAGGAGTGTTCAGAATCCTACAGTGCATTGCTAGAGGGAATTAATTTAGGACGGACAAAAATTTTAGGAAGGACTGGAGTGTGTTGACGTGAGGATGCTTCTTGGGGATAATTATTTGCATAGGTCACCCCACCCTACCCAACTTCCTTGATATTTTAGAATTTTCTGAATCATTCTTTTTTGTATTGAGGTAATTTATCTATTGTAATGTATGGTTATGTATATATGGTATTTATCTAAAAGCAAAATAGTAACTCACTTTTCCTTTCTGACTTTCAGAAAATGAGCTTAAAGTGTTAATATATTCGGTGACTACTGTATTATAATCACTTCCTAATCACTATATAGTTTCTTGAACAAAGTAATCTGGGAAAGTTAGAATTCCCTCATATGCTGATAAATATCTATCAAAAACATTAGGCTGTTACTATATTCCTCTTAATTTTAAGATACAGAAAAAGTGTTTTCTGATGCTTTCATATGACATGTAAGTGGCACAAAGTACATAACTGCAGAGAATAAAATTAAATAGCATGCAAAATAATGCTACAGCAATATTGCAAGTCAAAATTTAAAAAAAAAAAATTGCATTGTTTGCTTGAAACAAATTTTTAATTATTAAATGCAAATCTGTTATGGAAAGGCAGGAATGTTATTTTTGAATTTAATAATTGAATGTTTCGCTTCTATTTCATAGCAAGATAATTCTGGTAGTAGGATAAGACTAGAACATTTTGCATGTTTCCAACTACACTCCTTATTTTAATGTTAGTTTTCAAAATGTTGTGGAATACCTGTACACAATAGTCATCCTTTTAATAAGACCTCTCATATCAGTGAACAAACTAGAATCCAGCAGGGATTTGTTTTCCTTTTATTTACATCATTAGCAGCACTATGAATTTGGCACATAAAATCAGCTGGAGTAGCACAACATTTTTGTATGCATACCTTCTTCTTAATGAAGCCACAGGACAGTATTAAATTAGCTATGGCATCTGGTACTTTTTATTGTAGTAGTTGATAGTCTGACATTCTCTCTTCTTAACTACAGTAAGTAAATTATTGTCTTTCATTTGACCACATTTCAATACCCTACAAATGTGCGATGAAAGATTAAACTTATATAAATTATTTTAGATAGCAAGAAGATTTTCATATGGAATTCCATAACACTAATACAGTCTTGAAAAAAGACATATGAAATCGTCATTTATATTAATGAGAAAACAGAAAAGGAAAAAATGTATCTTCCCTACTCAGATAATAAAGGGATCTGGTAAAACATTTTCTTTCATGTAACATTCCTATTGATTTCAATAAGGACCTCTACCTAATGACAGACTGATAGTGAGAAATGTGGATGTCATTACCTCTACATTAATTTCTGCAAAAAAATGAGCCACATGTTTCTAGGTTTCACATCCATAAGACGACAAAAAAGCCAGCAGTTTATAATAGCATGTGTTAAATAAGACAAAAACTCCTACTTGTTAACAAGCTATAGTACAAACAGAAAAAGTACATGCAGTTCTTCAGAAGAACTGAAGAAATCAGGGATTTCATCTATGTAAAATGGGAAAAAGTAGGGAAAGGTTGTGTATGAAGCTCTTAAAAATAATGCAGCTAAGATCACAGCCACATGCCCACTTCTTAGGCTCTACTTAGCCCAGGGTGGATGGAAAGAAGAGGACAGAAGAGGGGAGTGAGAGGACAGGCTGCAGTCTCTCACGTCTGGCAAGGAGTGAATGTGCAGAACTTCCTCAAATAACAATCTACCACCCTGCCTGTCTCCATGTGTTGCCAACAATTTCTAACCTGAAATATCAGGTTTGTAAGCCATCTTTAGAATACAAGTTCTTAGATTTCGCACAACATCAATTAGACAATTCTGGTTACTCCACCTCCCACATGGAAGAAAAATTGACAGAAAAAGATGAAAATGCTCAGTAACCAAAGGAATAGAGCAGGACAATTATCGCAAAACCTCACAATACGATTAAGCTTAATTCCACACTTCCTGCTAACATGTTTATGCAGGTGAAAGATGCTGTCATGTGATTGGTGATGCTGAGCTCTTTCTTAAGCTCCAGCAACAGTTCCATTTGGTCGGACTGCAGCTCAATGAACTTGAGTATTGTGAGCTTTTGGTTCAAGGCAGATGCTATTGAAAATGTAAGGCAGTAGCTATTCCATTTTCCAGTCTCATTTAACTTTCTGTCTCTCACAGAACATGTCCAGAGTGTCTCTGTAATGCTGCCAAGAAAGTAATGTGTCCCTACAGAGTTTCCTCAGAATTAACAGTCCAGCAGGAGAGATTTGCTGTCATAAGTCTATGTCTTGGCATAGTCAGAAGTATCTTCCTAGCCAAGAAGTTTGGGCCAGCACTGGGACATATCTCCAAGTTACTGCAGCTTTCTGCCCTTCCCTTGGCACACAGAATTCACCTTTCCCTAAAAATTGAGTTAAATTGTTTAGAGATACTCTAAGGTTCCCCCAAATGTCTGAAGGCAATGTCACTTATTTTCAGGATGACAAAGGCCTGTTGTCTAATGGACCAGATCCATTGGTATATGCCTTTGAACGAGTCAGAGCATGACTGAATTTGGGAAGAAAAGTTGTGGTCTTTTGTGGAAAGGAGAGAACAAGAAGGTGATGAAATAGAAGGGTTTAGGTAAGAGTGTCTCATGCCTGTAGGCTACATAGATCAAGTTGTATATGGCATGTATGTATTATCTATAGAGGCCTATTGTGCTTACTGAGATTCACCAGCATGGCCATGTGTACTGCTCTCACCACCCAAATGTCGAGGCATTCTTCCTGAGAAGCCAACAGCCTGAGGGTTTGAGAAGGTCCAGTTAGGACTATGTAGGCAGTGCTGGCTGGTGAACCTCAGGATTTTGATTCTGTTGTCTACAGCCCTTCCCATGGATTGCAGCTTCTTCAGGGCATATTCACCTGTGCCAGCATGGAATCCTCCATGGACCTCAGCATGGGTACCTGCTCTGGTGCAGTCCTTGTCATGGGCTGCAGAAGAATCTTTGCTCTAGCCCCTGGAGCACTTAATCTTTTTTTTTTTTTCTTTCTTCTTGGTATTTGCAGGGCTGTCTCACACATTTTTCCCTCACTTTTCTCTACTGTGTGGTGTTCTTCTATTTCTTAGGTATATTTTTACAGAGGCACCACCATCTTAGGTCTGTTGGAGCCAGCTAGAAACTGTTGTGTCCTGCTCAGGGCAGCTCCTCTTGCTCACAGACACCACCCTGCCACCAATGTCTGGACACTTACACCCAAACTATATTTTATATATCTCATATAGATTAAATATAGATATAGACCCCATCAATCCTTATCTGTTCAAACTTTATTATGGGATATACAAGCACTTTGTAGTGTTTCTATGAAAAGCTGTCTTTGACTACCCACCTTGCTCTTATCTAGTGGAATTTTGCTAAACCTAGAGACTAAACAAATGTATTTGGCAGTGCTGTTTTCAGATTTTTATTGGAAACTCGTTGTCTTATGGACCCTACTCCAGAAATGCATGAGGAAGGGAGTGCTTGCTGATTCTCAACAGTTTTAAGCAACAGCTATGTATATGGCAAAAGTACACTGTAGATATGACAAAGTGGTAAGTGAATTAGTCTGAGAGACTTGGACTGTCCTTACTAATCCTGTGGTACAAGTATGGCAATACTGACATATATCACTACCTGCTAACTGAACTTAACTGCCTTGTGCATGCTGATGCTACGTGTAGTCCCAGAGTCTGAGGAAACTGTCAAGACTGATTTCTGCCAAGCACTAGGATGTCTGAAACATCATAGTGGATGGGAATTATGTGCTGCTACATGAAGATCAGTGAATTATAAGATACAACTAAAAGCAATACCCTCAGCACACAATTAATAAGCAACCTAGGGACTGAAATATAGTTGCTTAAAACATTACATTAAAAAAAAATTTTAAAATATCAGATAATTTGTACAAATTGAAAGCCTTGTGTTTGGAGTAGGAGAGAGGTTAAGGTTGCTGTAGAAATTGCCTACAGCAAATAACTCTGTATACCATATTTTGTAAAAGTTTGTGGATGTTGAGGGCTGAATCAGCCATCTGCAGATTAAGGCTTCAATAAAGTGACTTTTGTCTGAGAGTGTAGGATGCCAGAAAAAGTCTGATATGCTGCTGGAAGTTGCCTTGTAATATTAAATGATCTCTACAAAAATACAGGAGTTAAGGAAGCCAAAGCTCAGGTGTAGTTAAAAGCAGTTAAGAGGGATGAAGGGCAAAAAGGAAGGAATCTTCTAAAAAATGGGTAGCCAAGAAAAGGCTATAAAACTGAGAGATTCTCACTGCCTGCTTAGCCTTATTTTTCTTTGGTAAGGTGAAAGCTTGCTCACAGGAACAAGCATTACCCAAAGCATTGTAAGATGGAGTGAGGAACACTTTAGACTTTTGGGCATACTCGAGTCCATGGGATCAAATGGGTGCATCCAAGGGTGTTGAGGGATGTGGCCAATGTCACTGTGAAGCCACTATCTATGATCTGAAAGGTCATGGTGGCTGGGGGAGATTCCTGAAAACGAGAAAAAGGAAAAGCTCCCACTCATCTTCAAAGAAGGGCAGAAGGAGGCATGTAGGGAGACAGACTGCTCAACCACACCTAAATACATGAGAATATGGTGGAGAAATAATGCTAGAAGTGATTGCCAGCCTTAGGAAAGGCAAGGAGGTGACTGGGATCAGCCAATATGGTTTTATGTAGAGAAAGTAGTGCCTGACAAGGCTTATTACTTTTTGCTGTTAGATGGTGCACTGAGGACCAAGGGAGAGCTGTGTGTGTTGTTTACCTGGAGTTTGGTAAATCCTTCTGTACGATCTCCCATAGTATTTCCGCATACAAACTGTTGATATATGAACTGGACAAGTTGGTTAAAAGGTGAATTGAAAGCCAGCTGGATCATCAGGGACAAAAGATTATGATGAGAAGTGCAAAGTCCCAGTGGTGGATGGTTAGCAGTGACATCCCTCAGGGATGAATACTGGTGTTAGTAGTTTTTGATCTGTTTATTGACAACCTGAGTGATGGGGAGAGTGAAAGTCTGAGCATGATACAGAACTGGGGGAGAGAAGGGCTGCTCTGTTTCTGTAATTTGGAAACAAGTAAGGAAAATCAAGGAGCAGCAGGAATCTAATGGCTGAATGAGGAATCAGATCCTGAGATGAGCATCTGGGGAGAAATTTGAACTGCACAAAGATACTAGATTCAAGAACTGTGAAAACCAGAAAAAGAGCAGTGAAATGGGTAATCATTCAGTTTACCTTGATGCTAAATGAATTGTTCATTTTACCTTTGCTTTTGCATTTCTTACCTTTTCAATGATTGATACAGTAACCTTAAAAATTACTTTCTTTTTCTTGTACAATCTGATAGACACAGGTTGTCTTTCAATTGTATGTACTAGAAAATACTTATCTTTTAGAACGAGATGAAAGCCAAGCATAGTCATGTTATTGAAATGTTTTTCTACATTAAATCATCCCATTCCCTCATTGTAATTTGGAGGCTTTTGTCTTTTATTTTTTCACCCAGATATGTCCTAAAGATACAATAGGAAAATAAAAAGTAAAGCTGAGCTATACAAAATGCTTATGAAAGACAATAAAAGCTGTTAGGTAGGTGAAAAAAAAGAGCCCTTGTTCACTCATATATTGTATAAATTAAGTCAGTAATACTATATGACTTGAAGTGGTCTGTGAATATCATTGTCTTATAAATGCATTTATTGGCAGGTGTTTTCCAATAGTTTGTAGCAATCCACCAGATTTTGCTGACAATAAACTATTCTTTGGAGGAGTCAGCTTTAATACAACATTTAAGATCAGAAAAGGTTTTCCAAAAATGTCCTGAATAAAAAACAAAGAAGACAGCTGCTGGATAAACAGGTCAATTTTTCTCATTAAGGTACAGAAAAACCATGCTGCTGCGTGCAGCCTGCCCTTCTCACCTACTGCAGTGAAGGCAGAACAGTCTTATCAGGTAAGGTCATTCTGCACAGCATCTCTGCAATTTCTGTCTCACCCTTCATTAATCCACAGGAGTAACCAGTGGGAATCCAACAGCTCTTCATCACTTCAGTATCAAGAGACATCAAAACAGGTTGTCAGGAGCCTCATTTCCCTCCACCCTATGTAAGTAAGAATCCAACAAAGTAAAGCATAAAGCAAAAAAAAAAAAAAACAAAACCAAAAACAACCAACCCACAACCAGTTTTACTGGGGAGAGGAAAGTGTTACCTTGTTTTTTCCATTTTCATTTTTTGTTTTTATGATTGGTAATATGATCCACATGTGTATTTTATCTAGGAGAAAACCAAAAAACTCAAACAATAACTTCAGCACCTTTTTGCTGCTCAAAACCCTTCTTTATAGATTTATTGTAAACAATTTTTTGCTCCACATTTAAAAAAAAAAGGTCTTTGGTTACTGAAGTAAATCGATACCTCTTCTTATATGAAGAATATGGTGAAATATGGACATTTAAAACACAATCACCATCATACACTTTTATGAAAGAACTTCTGCCTTTTAACATTTCCATGAACTAATAGTTTAAATGAAACATTTGGCACAAGATTTTCCATATCAATCAATATTCCTGGTGTGATGCATCATATCATATGACAACTATTTTTAATACTAAAATTTCATACCAGTAAACACATAATATTGTTCTGGATTTCTCTGTTTTTAGCATTGCAACTCAGAAGAAATATAAGCAAGATAATAAGAACCTGCAACCGTATTTGGGCAGAAATTGTTGCCTGGCACTAGAGAAGGAAAATCACTAAGAATATGCTGATAAATTCCCAAATCATCCCCTGCTTGTGCTCTGTGTTTCTTCCATCCATGATGTTTACTTCAGCAGCCTGATGCTCCCCAGTGATAGCACATGAATAAAAGACTAAGCAGTAAACTGTCAATTTATCACAACTCTACTAATGCAACCTTCATGTGGTGTTCTAGCGCTCATTTCTTCCTTGATGCTTCTTATCTATGCTTCAGAATGTTTGCTAAAAGTTATTCAAAACTCTGCTATCCCCAAATATTATGTAGCTTACCACAGACCACAGAACTCCAGTGGAGGCTGTATAAACAGAGCACAATTTGGCATCCAGTCAACATAAATTTTAATAGGACACACTGCAATTTCATAGCATACAGTATGAGTTTTGGCCTTAAACTTTTTTTCTATTGCTAAATAATGCAAAATACAGCTTAGCTGACAATAAAAGTGAAAAGAGAATCTACATAACATGGGAGCTTTTTTAAGCAAAATTGGGAAAAAACAAGTCAATAATGTAAATGTAGGAAACTTGTTGCAGAAGGTAGAACCTGGATGAGAAAGATGTTTGCATCAAATAGTATAAGATTAAGTGGTTGTTTAAGAGAGTATACTAATAGCACCAACACAAGGCCAAAACTATTTATTCAACTCTGACTTGCTCAATGTCTTCTCTTTGCACTGAGTCTTCTGAGAACAAGTGAAAAAGAAGGAAAAATGAGGAAAAGAAGAACTGTATGAATGAAGAAAGTTAAAAAAGCAAAAGAGGCCAAGATCTGGAAGTAAAATTCATTATGGTTAGAAGTCTTTACCTCAGGCCCAGTACACAGATGTTTTTCCTGTTTGAGTCACCACAAAGGATGTGTCAATAAAAGCTTTTATGACTTAATATTGCTCCAGTGAAAAGTCAGAGAAGAGAAAGGAAGATTCAAAATGGATACTTAGAAGTTTTCTTTTAAAAATCCGATCACTACCATCATCTTTTCTTTAATGACCTTACCATAAGTAACACTGCCAGATGTCTTGTAAGGATGCACACAGTGCATGGGTACATTGCTTGTGAAGTTGTCTCAGTGTGAGAGACATCATATGCTATTGATTTTTTGATTGCATTCTACCTGTCCAAATAGTTTAGGCAAAGAATAACAGTCACCTTATTAATGTAAAATTTAACTGGACTCTGTAAAACATTTGAGATTTTTTTTTCCTGTGTGGCTTCATCCATGGTGTTCAAAGACTGTGCCTTGAGTTCACCAGAATTTTCACACCTCTGACAATAAACCCCTGAACAAGCAGTTACTGTTGGCCCCACAGCAGTTTACTGCTAATTAAATCACTTTCTCCGAAAGCTGATGTTGACTTGATACCTTCGTCTTACCATCAGTGCATGGCAATCAGAATTTCTTTCGTACTCTTAAATTGTTGTTTCTTTCAATAATTCAGTCTTTCAGGGAGTAATTCATTTTGTTTAATTTAAAAATAATTTTAGATTGGTTTTACTGATGAGAGCTGTGAGTTTGAACCTGTGGTTTTTCTTTGCTTTCATGATATGGTGCTATTTTTCATCATTTTCATAAAAAGCTATATTTTTTTCATTAATTACAGAATTTTCATTAATGGTCTGTCATTTAAAGCTTGGCATATAGCCCTTAGTTTAAGAAAAGCAAAATGAAAAAAGTCTTAGCTAAATGACCCTAATATGAATCTGATTTAACCAACTAAGACTTCAGTAGTCATAATTTTAAAAGAGCAGGGACAAATATTAGTAGGACCTGTGGTCCAGGTGCTTGTGTGCTCTCAGGCTTCCTGAACCTAGCTTTGCTATGTCGGAGAGTCTGTTGTTCCACACCACCAGCTTTAGTGTGTGAAGTAGAAAAAAATCAGGAAGTAAAGTAGCAGGGAGTAAGTGCTTATGTCAGTTCATTGCACACCTAACATATTGCAAAAATAGGAGATTGAAGATGTTACTTCTTTTGTGATTACTTAAATGCCAGTGGGTCTTTTGGTTGTAAGTATTCCAGATCTTCCTCTGTTGAGCACAGCAGGCACACCTCACCCTTACCTTACCTGGATGCTATTTTCAAACTATCCTAGCTTACCAAAATGGAAGATGAGAACTGTAATTTTGGGAGTCTTTATGCCTCTCTCTGAACCAGCACTTCTTGTTGATCTCATCCTATTCAAATGTGATTACATTTGGGTCTCTGATTGTCAAGGGAGTATTTCAGGAAATTTGTTTTGCCTGTTTACCAGCCATTCCCTTCTCCACTATTCATGGGCTTTGGTAGGTTATGTTGTAGTCACAAGTTCATATGTATCCTGCTCCAAGAAAAGTTGTTTCCCAAATCTTTTTTTCCTTTTTAATAACAGATGCACAGTTTGTATTCTTAGGAATAGAGAGTATTTTTTTTTCCTTTGGTTGAAGGCTCCCAAAATTGACTTGTACTTAATGAATGAAAAAAGAACAGTATTTTTAAACAGATCTGAAGATATTTCTTTGTTCCCCCCCACCCTCTAAGTTTTACTCAATATTTCTGGTGAGTGGATCAGTATGTCTTTAAAAAGCCCCAACACATTGTTAATACTTTTTGCGATTTCCCTGAGGAAAGCGAAATTATCTCTTCTGACTTTCCTTTTGTATTGCTCTTGAATATGTACCACATTGCCGTGATGCTGTTTATTTTTCACTAACCTTTTAATGGCCTTCATGGACCAGCAAAAACACATATTTCCAGACTGCCACCATTCAATTTCTATAAACTAATAGCAAAAGTGCCACATATATGATGTAAATGATAAAAAATTCTAGTCCTTGTAGCAATGCCTTAGCAGGAAAAAAAAAAAGAAAAGGAATATTTGAGCTCTCTTATACAACATCTTCTAATAAAACTCTGTCTCTAAAAGACTGTTGTGGAGTAGAAAGCCTACGCTACTGGCACATTATGATGAGATGAAGTGAAATGACAGCAGGAATGTGAACAGCACGGCTTTAGAGGATTGTCTGGATGACAAGAGAACCATTGCAAAGTGTTTCATGGAGGGTGCTATGCTTTTCTCTTTTTACTGTAACATTTCAGGTAGGGGCTCCCCCAACAGGGATTGAGTGGCAACATAATAAGGGACATTGACTGTCAAATCAACTGTCTCCATCTCTGTCTCTGTCTCTGTTTCTGCCTCTGTCTTACTTCTTCTAAGAATAGAATAATCCCATCTTTTCATAATACAGTGACATTGCTCAGATCTTTCATTATGCCTGGATTAAGAATAAAAAGCGGGGGTGGAGCTGTGAGGGGAGAACAACTTCAGTTTGATTCTTCTTGTTCCACCACATTCTCTCTTTGTACTTTCTTGTCTGACTTAGGATGCAAACCAACTTCACCTTGTGTTCCTTTAGATTTAAAGGTTATTAACAACTGCAACATTAACCTGCTCAGACCTTATTTTCATTACCTTCGATAGAAAGGCAGGATTAAGCTAGCTGGAAGGAGCATGGTGTGATTTAGTTCTATTTGACGCTTCTGCCTTAGTAAATGTCAGAAGCAGGGAACAGAGTATTAATAATCATTTGCATCCAGTATGTTAACAGCAGATCGTCAAGAGAATGCACTCTGTAAAATAAAGCTCCAAGGTAGCAATTGCCCCTCCTCCAAAAAATAAATGAAAACAAGCCCATTCAGGACATATCTGACAAATGCAGGGTTAAATAAAAACACTAGTATCTATTTAAAGGCAGAGAAGCAGTTTGCTGGAGCAGTTATTTCATGTTAATCACTTTGTATTTACTGCAGCTCGAGAAAGACACATTTGTTATGCAGACAGTGTTCATTGTCGTAGCTTGATCATTAATGCACTGCTGCCAGCAACAAAATGAATTAGCTCTCTGAATACTAAACTGGGAAACCAACATTGAACCAGAGAGTGGCACAATGACACTTACAGGATTAAAATATACTACCCAGCTATGAGAGGGTGCATTTGTGGCCTTTGTTAACGACTGACTATTTTTAAGATTAGTATTAGTAGGAAACCTCTCTGGAATGGTTGAATATTGTAGGACAAACAATAGTGATCATTTATGTTCCCCATGGGAGTTTATATTCTTTCTGGAATACAAATTTCTCATGGATTATTTCCCATGCTTGGCCACAGCCATTTTTTCCCCATCAACAATTTATCATTTATCCCTTTACATGCATGCTTTGAATTTCTGCAATTCCTAGCATACTGTAGATCCGTAGCAGCACTGTGGAAAGTACATGAATACAAAACACCAAGGAATCAAAGCCCCACTGTGTCTATGAAGAGATGTCACGGACAAGTGCAAAAGCACAGTAACAAAGCAAATGCCACCTGTCACTCTGAATGTTTTTATACGGCTTTTGATGTCCCTATGTCACAAGAATAACATTAATCTCAGAATGATACATTGTTACTGTTAGCTATAACCTGCTCTGTACAGGTCAGTAAACTAGTAAGGGCTGATTGTATATTTGAAATAAAAAGGGGGGAGGGGGAGGGGTCAAGGAAGAAGGAAAAGAAAAACAGGAGGAAAAAATACCTCAATCAGTAAAATATATATATTTTTGTGGAAGCGTAGGACTTGTCCTGTAATGAAATGTATTGAAGTAAGAGCAGAAGGCAACAGCCTCCTTTCTATCCCCTAAAAACTCTGGGCTTGATTCCCTCTGATGTTGGAAGCACAAGATTCCCAGACATTCAAAAGGGAGGAGAGGCACTAGGAAGCTATACTATAAAACACTTGTTCTATCTGTTAGAAAAAGTATCATGTGCATAAATAAGTAATAAATTTAAGTCTAAGGATCAAAAATGCTGAACTAAGTTTTATAGAAGAAAACCAGATTCTTCTTAAATCTTGAAGTACTCATGTTCTCCTAGAAATGAAAGCAAATAAACAGAACAATAATCCCAACTCCTTTGGGAGTTCTTTCCCTTCGAATTGGAAATAAAACTTGTTTGAACATTTATATGCAAAAAAAAACATGCCAGAAAACACAACATAGCCCAATTACCTGATGCAGAAAAATGGGTACATACAGCTATGGTATGGTTGATGCTGATGGTTGATTGTTTTCGTGCATTAGTATATTTTAAAGCAAATATTTTATAATTTAAATTATAGTGGACTGTCTTGTTTTATTTGCGTATGTTCTTTTTGAGAAATGTCTGCTTTCAGGTTTAGAAAATAATTATTCAAGATTAAGCTTTAAGAATGAAAACGAGCTGTGGGAGTGGGAAACTTTCATCACCATTATGCAGATTTCTGACCTCAATGACTATTATCTAGAATAATAATAGTATTCATGTACTAGTGAAGTAACACTCTGAAGTTAATTAAATGTTTGTACAGTACTATGAAATTATTAAATCAGTATATACCATAAATACCATATTTTCATGAAAAAGTAATGTCAAACTCCACAGAAATTCCTCTATGTAGTTTTTCACGGTATTCCAGACAGTTTTCTAGTAGAACATATCAGCTGATTAGCAATAGAATGTGTGACTTGAAGTAACTGGGGCTAATGGAAACATGATACTTTGGTTAAATTAAACTTACTGGTATTATCTGTAAAGAGAATGTAGCTATCAGAAGTCAAATTTGACACAGTTATAGTGACAAACTGTTAAAGAGAGACATTTCATAATCAATAAACTGGGGTGAAAAATATATGTTGAAAAATTCTGGAAGGTGAACCTTGTTGTTTAACCCCAGGTGGCAGATGAGTCCCACACAGCTGCTTACTTGCTCACCCCTGTTGGTTTGTGGGAGAGAACCAGAAGACTAAAAGTGAGAAGAGTTGTGGGTTGACATAAATTTAGTTTAATACATAACGCAAAAGCTGTTCATGCCAGCAAAAAAACCAAGAAATTTGTTCACTCTTTCCCTTGGGCAGGTGGATTCTCAGCCAGGCTCCACAACATGTAGGCATCATCTTGGGAAGAAAACCATCATCACTCTTAACATTCCCCCTTTCCTCCTTCTTCTCCCAGGCTTATATGCTGAGCATGATGCCATAGGGTACAGGACATCCCTCTGGTCATCTGGAGTCAGCTGTCCTGACTGTGTCCCCTCCCAGATCCCTGCACACTCACAGCCCCTTCACTGATAGAGTGTGAAGCAGAAAAGGCCTTGATGCTGTGTAAGCACTGCTCAGCAGTGATGAAAACAGTGCTGTTCCAACACTTTCCAGCACAGATCCAGAACACTGCCCCATACTGGCTACTGTGAAGAGAATTAATTCTGTCCCAGCAAAAAACAGGTCAGGGAAGCAACTCATTTCACTGTAATAATTCTACTACACTGTGTAAATTACACAAGGATTTATCTTTATAGCATTTTAAGGTCCTGTATAGGGGTTGGGGTAATCCAAGCATAAATAGAGGCTGGATGGAAAATGGATTGAGAGAGACTCTGAGGAGAAAGGCTTGTAGGTGTTGGTTAACAAGAAGCTAGACACAACCCAGCAATGTGCATTTACAGCCCAGAAAACCAACCATGTCCTGGGCTGCATCCAAAGCAGTGTGGCCAGCAGATTGAGGGAGGTGATTCTACCCCTTTACTGTGCCCTGGTGAAATCCCACCTGGAGTCCTGTATCCAGCTCTGGAGACCCCAACGTGAGTAGGATATGGACGTGTTAGAGCGAGTCCAGAGGAGGCCACAAAGATGATCAGAGTGCTGAAGCAACTCTCTTACAAAGACAGACTGAGACAGTTGGGGTTGTTCAGTCAGGAGAGGAGCAGGCTCCAGTGAGATTGTATAGCACCTTCCAGCACCTAAAGGGCACCTACAAGAAAGATGGAGAGGAACATTTTATAAGAGTGTGGAACAAGGAGAAATGGCTTCAAACTGAAAGAGAGTAGGTTCAGATTAGATGTTAGGAGTAAAATCTTTACTGTGAGGGTGGTAAAGTACTAGAACAGGTTGCCCAGGGAAGCTATGGATGGCTCATTCTCGGAAGTGCTCAAGTCTTGGTTGGATGAAAGCTTTGAGCAACCTGGTCTTGTAGAAATTGTCCCTGTCCATGGAAAGGGGGTTGGAAGTAGATAGTCTTTAAGGCCCTTGAAGCTCTTGTCAATTGGTAATGACACACTGCTAACGATAAAAAGATAAGAATTTTCTGTACTGAATAGTCTATATGCTTTCATAGTGGTGGTTGGGCTTTTTCCCTACATTTTTTTTAAAGGATCAGAAATTCAATGAGTCATGTCATCATTTGCCTTGTAATTTTAGTTATGTATTGTTAGGCATCTTGAGATCTACAGGCATTGAAGTCATGATTATAAATACTATTAAGAAAATGGACTTCATATTTATCTTTCTCCAGATAGACTGAGTGTTTGAAAGGGAAAAATAAGTACTGTCAAGGTTCTCTTTTTGTATCTTAAATCAGAAATTAAGTATTGCACTGTTTACAAATGACTGTATCACTGAAAGAAAAGAAATATAATGCTGGAGGCTATGCCACTGTCATTTTGCAGGGAACGATATCCCTGCATAGTAGGGAAAAGATTTTCTTATCTTAAAGAAAATTAGGCCCACACCTTAATACTACCCAGAGCTGTATGGAATAAGACAGGTATAAAATCTACTAAGCCTGCCATGCAGTACAAGAATGATTTCTTACAAATCTTTCTGCATGTAATGCTGGAGCATCCACTGAAGTTCCTGAGATATTCCTTTGGATTATTTTGCCTAATCTCAAGAGTGAATCTAAAAAACACTTTGTAAATATACATATTTTTACTTTCTTTTTGCACAAAAGCCTCCATATTTGCAGCCTTAGAAACAAATTCTTCTATCTCCAAATTAAAAAAAAAAATCCTTTTTGGAAGAAACATTGGTGAGTTTCTCTTATTTTTCTTCACCTTCGGCAAAAGCAGAAATTCAGTAGCCTATGTTGGTAGTTAGGGGTTGTAGGGGGCTTTTTTTCCCTTTTTGTCCTCATTTGCTAATTCTTGGCTTTCATTCATTCTAGAATTTTCAGAATTTTTAAAGAGGCAGAATAGACTATTGGGTGAGACGGTTAGAATCTTAGTTACCTTATTTTTTCATTTATCTTTCCTTAACACATTGTCATGTTTGCCTTTCTTGCATATTTGGGTCTTTTCAGACTGTTACTATGGGTCTCCACAAAATTAATCTATGTAGGACTTTGAACTTTAAGTATTCTAAGATATAATTACTCTGCATTGATTTTTCATAGAGTTTAATGTTTGTTATCCTTTTTTCTTGTAGTGACATAATAAAAATCCTGATACTTTTTTTGTTGACATAAATAAAAGGGAAAAACATTTCCTTTAGGCTTCCCATCCATACACAAATTTTTACCAGTTACCTTCTGTCCAGAAGTTGTTGAACAACTAGTCCTTGTTAATAGTTTCTTGTTTAGAAAAACTTCTCTTTTCTTCTTCATTACAGAATTTTGTTTAGGGGGTTTGTAGATTGTCCTATCTTGGCTTCATTAGGTACTCCTAAGAAAACCTTTCAATGTGTCATCTGTCTCATAAAATTTATTAGTTCCTCTCACTGTCCCATTAATTTTGCTCTTAATTTTGCAAAATTTCTACTCATGAAATCTGACTCACTTGTATGGCTGCATGAAAGAAGTTAACTCCCTCATGGGAGGAAAAAAAAATGAACCAAAGCTAACTCCCAAACAGCTAAAAAGATTTAAATTTGGGCTATTGGGTAAATTCCATCTGTCCTAGAAATATCAGAGGAAGAGTATTTCCATCAGTGATTACTTCACAATGATTACTCAGTCTTACAAATAAAACAATCACAAGGTATGATAACAGTTTTATTTTATGTGCAGGTTCTGAGAATATCTGCACTTCAGCAAACATCTGTCTTCTACATCCCATTTTTAAAAGTCTGTCTGAAGCAGCTGATGCATAAATGCTGAGGGTACTGGCATGCTGGTGAGCCATTATTCACCTTCTCTGCTGTTGTATCTCAGCATTTATCCACCTTCACTGTAATACAAGAGGTGCTTGACTGAGAAGAGAGATTTAGGGAGAAAGTAGTAGGAGATATTAGAATTAATGGAAACATTGAGAAATAGCTCCCACTGAAACAGTTAAGAAGGAATATTTTTATTTTCCCACTATTTTTCATCACAAATTATGTGTCTACTACTAACCATACCACCCATTTCCTTTTCAAGCTGCAGCAATGTGCTGATGAGTAACTCCTGGTGAAGCTCCAAGCATTCTGTTGTAGATTAGTTTCTTTAAATAATGCATATTTTTATACTAGAGAATCAAAATATTGTTTCACATTAAGAGACAGAAACGATCTGCCTTTGAATTAGTCAAATAAATACACGAATACATGTGTATGTGATTAGGTGTGGGATCATTTTTTCTGCAAGAAAGAAGCAGAATAGAAAAATTATGAGAAAAAAAAATTGAAGGAAAAAAAAAGAAAATTCCTTGAATGAATATTGCAAACGTAAAATTAATTCCATGACTTACAGCACTGTACACCAGCTGTCTTACTCATTACAATATGACCTAGATCCTAAGGGTTATGTTTATGATGTAAGAATTCAGGCATCATATTGGCAGCAAATCTGTACAACACACACTTGACATGCACACTGTATGCATTCAGCCTTTGGAATAGCTCTGTAAGTCCCTGGGACTGCTAATAAAATCATTGATCACATGTTCAGATGTAGCTACCTGCACTGTTAATATTACAGGAGATGAAATCCACCTACTGTCCATGAAAATTTAATCATCACATCCTCATTTGCAGAGTGGGCCAAAATTTCTATGTAGCTAACCAAGTCTGCATTGCATGCTAGGCATGTGCTGTGCTTTCCCTAACTTTTATTGTTACAGAATATAGAGTTCGGCTTGTACTGTTTGTGTCTAGCAGACTTCTGCTACTGAACATCACAGAGGAGATGTCATCTTCACCAGATAATAAAATTGTCAGATGTAGTAGTCCTCAAAATCTGTACAGGTATTTTATTTTTCCAGTCTGTTTTCCCTTGATATCTGTAAGTTAAATTAAACCTCTGACTTATTTATTGCTTCAATATTAGTATTTATTTAGTATTATTTATAGTATTTATCTTTTCTGTCACCATCATTCTTATAAAATATAAATGTAGTTATATTCTTTGAAATTTAGACTGGTTTTCTTCTTTTTAAATAAAACTTTAGGAGAAGGGAGATAGTGATTTCAAAGACTTGCTGTTGTCTGTTAACCTTTGGGGTTCACTTAATAGATGTGTTGCAATGAGTTCGTCAAGTTTTTAAAGAGAGAGAGAGAATACATATTTGCACTGCAATACAACCTGCCTTTATTTGCATAACCAAGTGTTATAGTCAAATATCCCTTTCTCATAAAAATACCCCAGTTTCTTTGAGCAATGTGAATAGCTTTGTGTATTTATATTATTTAAGTGATCCTCTGAGCCAAGTACTAGGTGAAAATCTAAAAGTGACAAATGGTAACAGAAAAATAAATTTCCTTTTTCTTTATTGTAAGCTTACATAGTCATCCTCAGCACTAAACCTCATAAATCCACATATCTAAGTGTCCCTCTTTTTTTTTTTTTTGGAAAGAAATTTTGGTTTGACATCTGTCACCCATTCTCCCTTAGGAGCACAGCTCAACACAAGTATTTATGTTCTGCTCATAACTCCACAGCTCTAGGATTTTTAGGGAATCTCTTCTCATATCACTAAGTGAGGTCAGACAGTCAACAAAGACATGAAGAAAGGAAAAGGATTATGGCATTCATTTCAGACATATTTATTCATATGGCAAGTTAAGCCATCAGTTACAGTTAGCAGTTCAGGCTGCCTGCATGGCCAGGACACTGAGAAGCACTGCTGGGCAGGTGTTCACACCTCCAGTGTAGACTGCTTCTCAGGTCCGAGAAGGACCTGGGAGACTTGGCAGATGACAGGTTGATCACAAGTCAGGAGTGTGCCTGGGAGTGTGACCAGGAGAACCAGTGGCACCCTAGGATGCATCAGGAATAGCACTGTCAGCAGGTCAAGGGAGTTGATCCTGTCCCTCTACTCAGCACTGGTGAGGCCACATCTGGACTGTCCAGTTCTGGGCTCCTCAGTACAAAAGACACAAGGAGCTACTGGAGAGGGTCCAGCAGAGGCCACAAAGATGATTAGGGGTTTGGAGTGTTGCTCCTATGAGGAAAGGCTGAGGGAGCTGGGCCTGTTCAGTCTAGAGAAGAGAAGACTGAGAGGGCATGTTGTCAATACATATAAATATCTCAAAGGTGGGTGCTAAAAGGATTGTGCAAGACTTTTTTCCTTGGTTCCCATTGATGAAAAATGGACATAAACAAAAACATAGAACTTCCACCTTAACATAAGGAAGAACTTTACGTTGAGGGTGGCAGAGCACTGAACAGGCTGCCCAGGGAGCTCGTAGAGTCTCCCCTTCTGGAGACTCTTAAAACCCACCTGGACACATTCCTGTGTAACCTGCTCTAGGCGACCCTGCCTTGGCAGGGGTTTGGACTGGATGATCTCCAGATGTTCCTTCTAACCCTAATAATTCTGTGATTCTCTGTTTCTGGTTGTGGATACAACATCCTCCAGTCATCTGAGTATTGGCTTTGGATGAAATAGGATTACAAGGCATCTCTGTTGGCATGGAGTAATGATGTGTGGGAAAGTGAAGCAAACCCTAGATGACTAACTTGAAGTAGGTATTTAATCTCTAAGCATGAGGAAGTCTACTGTTGTTTTGAATAATTTCTCTGGCCTTAAGATGCCCCTCTCTGTGCTGTCTTGTCTCTGTGAATGTTTCAGATACCTCTGGAAATATCACAAATTAGACAGCTATGTTTGTTCTGCTGAGTGGTTCCCTAGAGTTAAGTGTGCTGAATTAGTGAATTTCGTGAACTAAGAAAAACCATCTAGATAGGATGAAGAAATTGAAATCTTACCTTAGTATCTAATCAGTGAACTGTATTTCCATACCTGATGCTCATTTATGACATCCAAAATTCCTATATTACTCTACCTAGGTATAATACTCAAGAAGTTTTGATTTCTTGAATCAGATCCTACAACAGAACATTTTCTTACCTCTTGCCATTTTGTTCTCATGTATTATCAGTCTGTGTTGTAACAGCTATATCTAGAGAAAATAAAGAACAAATGAGATGGATCTGTGCTGTACACATTCCCCTTTTTTACTTGCTTTACCTGACCTGACAGGTTTTTTCCAGTCTTGTATTTAAATGCAACTAGATTAAATTAGTTCTATAACTTAAAAGATAATGGTGCTAAAATGAGTGAACTGCTATTAAAATTGCATGACAGTGAATTTGAAAAGAGAGAGGTTTTGTCCATTTTGCCTTTGACTTTTTTTAAGAATAAGATTTTTTAAGAGTAAAATTACTAATCTCATGGAGAAGTTCAAAGTTTATATTTATAATTATTATTTCATGCAATAAGTATAGAAATAAAATGTGTGCTTAGGATGGTACCAAAGAAAATCAAAAGGCACATTTCTTGACAGTAGACAATAGAATAATCATAGATATAGTAGAAGAAACAGATTGTAAATTAGAGCAAAGAAGTATTAGAGCTGTTGCAATACAATTCTGTGGTGATTTAGTTTACAGTTAGAAATAAACAGGTCAGCAGGGGCAGAAAGAGCGATCGATAAAATCCGTGTTATGGGAGATGGGGAGTGGATTCTCACAGATAATAAATGAAAAATCTATTCATGCCTTTTTTAATCATTTGTAGCTCAAATCATCAGGGTTTTTTTGATTAACGCTATTGATAATAGTAACAGTAATAGCCTAGACAAATGTGAAATCTTAATAAAAATTACTTCAGTCCTTTGGTCTATATGTAACTACTTATATGATGCTGCTCTGACCTATCAACAACTGAAAAAATTGCTCCACATGTTATTCAACTGCATAAGTAAAAATTACACACTGCATTCAAAGATCTTTCTGTTCCTCAGACATAAATAATTTTATTTCATTGACTTTACTGCATATTTTATATACTCATCCATAAAATAAAAACACATTTTCATTAGAAACATACACATTTAAATTCGAGTTTTTATTTTAAATTTGAATGATCAAACAAGTTTTGGAAGAAAAAATATAAACCAAAATTAAAATATTGACACAAAAATAAAGGAAACAAAAATATTTTCCATCAAAATGAAATAATATAATGTTCTGGGGAAAAAACTTATTTTCCAAGAAGTCTCTTCTAATAGATTTTTGAAAAAAATTTTAGAGCCTAACCATATGAAAATTCATGGTACAATAGGAGTCTTTTTTTTGAAAATAATTACTGTAGTCCAGTACTACACAGTGCAATGAGAAATGAGAAAAAAAAAAAAAAAGAAACTTTGTGTCAGATATCCTTGTAACAATCATTAGTTCTACTTTCAGCCACTATTTCACAGGAACCAGTCTGGTGTAGCTAGAGGATGTCTGATAAAAAGAACATTTAGTCAGATTAATAAATTATATCCTTATGTGGAAATACTTGATGAATACACGGTAAAACTGCTGTTAACTTGGTGACAGGAGCTGTCTAAGTTCATTCATTCTATGCAGTAAATTTCAGGTCAGAATCAAGCGATATAACAAAAGAAATTCAGCATTTAGAGGTGTCATCTAAACTGTTCAAATTTATCATTAAATATAGAAAATATTAATATTCCAGCAGCAAAGGACAGAACAAAACATTATTTCAGCCAGTTTTTGACTGTCCTTCTTATGCACCTGAAAAGGTTGAAAGATGTAGAACTTCTTTCTTAGCTCCACACCTAGTAAGATAATCAGACAAAATGTTTTTGTTTAGTATTTATGGGGCTGAATCCTGTGGTTTTCTACATGATCCTAGGAACAGCTGGCAGACAATAGTGTGCTTACACATTCTTTTATTATTTTAAACACACTTAAAGACTAAAAAGCTATAGAATGCACCAACTAATTTTGCATATCCTTCATTTACTTTCTTGGTGTTCTTGAGTTACTGAACACCATGGCTATGGCATGGTTTGGGAAGATGTCTTTGCTAGAAGTTTTCCATGTAAGTGGTAAGGAGGCTCTGTCTTTAGTAGTAGTTCAGGGACAGTAAATTAAGGTGCAAACTCCAAAGAATATTTTTTAGGCAGATAGACTGATTTCCAATGATGATAACAAACTTTATATGAAGATATAAATACATTAATTTATTTACACTTGCTCTTCTGCTTTATCTTCTTTCTCTGTGTGGTATGTTCCTGTCAGGAAATATTCTGCCAAGCCATCTAGATGGACTCCAAGGCCAATGTTACCTGGCACTAGAGTGAAATGGGTAGCTTGGTAGTAGTGGTAAATGCTTTTGAAAGCTGTTAGAACACAACAAATACCAGTTTATTGTTGGCCCATCAAGGCTAAAGGGGTTCACCAAACCAGACATGAAGAAAGCAAAATATACACTGCTCACTTAGGTGTGGTGAAACTATACTCTTCCATTAGAAGGGACTGGAAAAAAATCAGATGTGATTGCTTCCTGTTTCATTAAAACCTTTATAGTTTTGTTTTAGTATCCAATCCTATATCATGGATGGTTCTACAATGCTGTACTGCAAAGAGGAGATGAATGAAGTCTTCAGTGTGTGAAGTGTCAGCACAAGCTAAGTAAAAAGAGTATGTGAACTGAGATTCCTGTAATGTAAAATGAAGTGCCCAGAATGTACAAATAAATATCTATAAAGTTTGAAAGATTATATAATAATTTAATTCTCTTAAGAAATAATTATTTCATTTTTGCATAGCCAACGGTCGTAACACTGTTGTTTGGTAGACTATTTTTTATAATACATGGCCCCAATAAAAATTTCATTGCGTTTTCATGTACTGTGACATTTTAGGAAATCTAAGGAATCATATAATCATAGAATTGTTTACATTGGAAAAGACCTCTAAGCTCATTGAGTCCAACCATTAACCCAGCACTGCTAAGGACACCACTAAATCATTCCTCTAAGTGTCACATACACAGGTCTTTTAAATGCTTCGAGGGATAGTGACTACACCACCTCTCTGGGCAGCATGTTCCAAGGCTCCTTTTTAGGGAAGAAATTTTTTCCTAAAATCTAATCTACTACAGCAGGAGCCAGATTAGGTTCTCATTGGGCTTTGGTGTTTCTAACTTTCACCCTCCACAATCTCATGATAATCTTGCAGTCCTCCTGAGTTTGCTGTCTCTTCATAAAAAGGTAATAAACTCTCCTGGTTTTTATCCTGAGTTTGAGCCAAAACCCTCTGTTCAACCAGGCCAGCCTTCTTCTGTGACTCCTAGCCTTTTGAGCACATGGGGATGCTCCTGTACTTTGAAGATTTCCGTCTTGAAGAATGTCCAGCCTTCCAGGTTTTCTTTGCCATGCTGAAGTGCTTCACAAGGGACTCTATGAACCAGTCTCCTAAACATGTAAAAAGTCTGCAGTCTAAAAGTCCAAGGTAGCAGTTCTGAAGACTCTGTTTCTTCTCAAAGATTTGAAAACTATCATTCTGTGATTACTGTGTCCAAGATGACCTCCAACTCACCAGTCCTTCTCTGTTCACAAACAGCAGGTCCAGTGGGGTGATTCCCATAGCTGCTTTCCTCATCAACAGTCAGGAAGTTTGACAGAAGTTAAATTATGTCATATTAAGAGCTGTACAAAATTATGGCACAAAATTAACCATAAAGTATAGCAACAACACCTCCAAGTCCTCCCTCTCAAGACTGCTCTTAAGACATTGCCATTCATGATAATTACTCACATTGTAATACATTTTCAATGCTTTTGGACAGGCTCTTAAAACCTTATTCATTAAAATCCAGTAGAAACCAAGTAATGACATGAGAACTTTGTAATGTTTAAGCATTCATTGTCTCAAATACAGTGTGGTTAACAAGTATGTGTGAAGTACATATATGCTGTTTTTTTTCTGAAATTAAAAAATAAAAAAATAAAAGAAACAAATGATAATTCCATACCTAATCTGGTCTGCAAGAGCGCATTGCCTCCTGATGTCCAGCCTCATCCACCAACGCTCCCAGTGACATGGAATGTCCCAGTTGATTCAATTCAAATAAATCCTTTTATACATTAATATCAAGTGGGTAGGAAAAAAAAAGAAATGCTTGGCAATGAAAAGACAGAATTAGAAGAAAAACACCTATAATCATTTCAGATGCCGCATTTTATTCAACTGCTGTGAGCTGTGAATGGATACAGGTTTGTTAATAAAAAGAGGTGAACGAATGGAGCTTACATACTCTATAAATGAAACATCAGTTATGCTCTGTCACATTTTCCCATTACTTAACTCATGTTTTCCATAGAACTGATTTCTTTGTTGATTTTTTTCTATATCTGTGGTTTAACCACACAAATTAAAAAATGTAATACCAAGTAACAAGTTTGCCTTCTACACATATTTGACTTATTGTTTACTAAATGATGCTTAAAGGGTAAAAATAATATATTCGTGCCAATGGTTCTAGTTTAAGCTCTCCAGATTGTATTTTTATTGTCACTGAACTTACTGTAAAAGTATTTAAAATACTTTCAATAATCTATTGTACTCACAGAACTGAAAAGTGTTAAATCCATTAGGCAATTGGAAATTGGTCTGTGTCAGCCATAACTACTTGTCATCTTCATATATAATCTTCTCAGGAAATCAATACAATACAAGCAGATTTCTAGCTATTGATCTAAACCACTTTACATATAACAAAACCTGATTCTGATAAATGATAGCATAAAAGGAAGAGGATGCGTAATTTGCTGTCATTTGACAGCCAGCATCTATATCATTCCTCTACTTACAAAACAAAGCAGATAATTTTTCAAAGTGTTTAAAAGACTTGTGTTTGAATGCCTGTGAATATTAAGCAAACTGGTGTGCATTGCTGTACATAACCTTATAGCTTATGTCATTGACCCTATGAGTACCAGAGATCTACTGGCATGGATCTTCTGCTATAGTTGATGGGCAACCTCATAAATTCAAAGTTTATTCTTTTGTCAATACTGAGGTCTTTCTCTCAAAAAGTTATAGAAAGGTTGGAGAGAAACTCTTAGCTCTGTGTTTTCCAGTAACCTGTCACAAAGGCAGATACTTTCCATCAAATTAAGCTTTGAGGATTTCACTTTTGAATGCACAATGATTACAGACAGGAAAAAAAAGATATTGATGGTGACTAATCATGACAGACTTCAATCTCCAAATTATACTACCTTCAATTTACTGTATCCTGAAGATGAGGAGACTTTGATTTCTTCCTCTTTCAAATCTTTCTCATTGATGGTAACTAAACTGTAAACTGGCAGATGAAATATCATTTAAGACATTTGAGATTTCGTTAACTGTCACCAAAATCAAGGAAGGGAGAAGGAGAGACTAGTTTATAGCTGGTAGACTTTAGGTTTACCCAGTGTATGCTTCAAAAAAACTGACTTCTGAAAGCATGAGGTTCTGGGGCATTCTGTCAAATAACCTTCTTTAGAGTACAATAAAAGCTTCAGCTGCTGTGACTGGATATCAAAGTCTGTTCCAGAGTGTTCCTGAAGTAACCCTACCTTCATTCTTAGCTTACAAGTCTCTTGATTTCAGTCTTAAGCATTTAAAATAGCCTAAATGTTACTTCTATAAATAATATTACTGAATTTCCACATAAGTATAAGTGCATATTTCCCTTCCCCTTATGCAGTACATCTGTGGATTTTCCCTGACAGCAGGATAATTCAGTGGGATTCAGGGAATATGGCTTTGAAGAGACATTTCCAGAGCTATGCTCCACTTCTGAAGACTCTCATTATCCATAAGAAAAGAAACCTAACACTCTCAGGAGTCCAGGTGTTGCAGCCTGATGAAAATCAAATAAATTTAAGTAAAAAATGTTAACTATCTTTAAAAGTACCATAAATTAATTGATGTTAAGATTTTAATATGAATTCGTCAAACAGTCACTGTATACATATTCGTATTCTCTAACTGTTGCAACGCTACTTCAATTTTCAGGAAACTGTGTAATGGCAAATGTGAAATCAGGGAATGCAGAAGAATATATATTTGGCCAAATATACACTGAAGCTATATTAAACCACACTTGAAAATACATGTGGAAGAGCCCATATTTTAAAAGCATGTAAACGTGTATTTAAGAAAAAAAAAAACAATCTTGACTTCAATCACAGATAGAAAGGTTATCTGAGAAAATAAACAGTCCACATATAAAGAGGCTATATAGAAACAGGTAGGATCCAGAATAAGCAATTTATCTAAAACAAAAACAGCTGAATAGCCCATATGAAAGATAATGAACCAGTTTAAACTGAATATATGAGTGTTACAAACCCCACTTAATTTTGCATATGCCTTTTCTCTTCTGTACTGTCATTTTTAGATCCAGTACTAGTCGTGAGATAAGAAATTTTTATTATTATTAAATGAATTTTTTAAATATCTTGTAGAAAACTTGGTTGTGATCAGCTGGTCTATTTAGGCTCCTCTGGCAGTTGTTTATTAAATCTGGCTGTAACACAGGACCTTTACAGCTGGTTAGACTATATGGGGACTAAGGTTGAAGAGCTCACAAACCATACGGGTCCTGTAGATTAAATGCAGATTTAATCCTGGTTCTGTTGTGAATGTAGGACTTTGAGCATGAGAGCACAAACGTTGGTAGCTTCAGTGAAACCTTTGTCACTTGTTTATACTCGGTTTCTTGACCACCCAGAAAGGTGATATCCAGAGATATGCTGGGTGGTATACTATAGCCAAGAAATTGTTTCATTTTTAAAAGCTCTGATTTCTCAGTCTCTGCTTCTTCTTCATTTTGGTGATTCCCAAGAAAAAAATATAAATTTTCAGTAAAATGGCATAAACACTATTAAAAAAATAACAAGAAAATGAAGTGGCACTTTTTAAGAGAGTGTCTTTGTGCCTCACATTGTCCTTGCAAAACTGTTGTCTTAATCCACTTTTCCAGTCACAATTGTTTTAGCCCTTAACAGGACTTCCCTCGTTTCTTCCACTTAAACTTGATTTTCCCTTAATAGTTGAAGGACGCTTAGACAGCATCACATTAATTTCAGTGGACATTGAGTTTTATCTAATGCAGCAAGCCAGCCTTTGTTAATTAGGCTTCACAGGGCGAGTGATTGTAAAGAACATCTCTAACTGTCACTGATCAATACCCACAGCAGAAGCAGTTCTAGCAGTCAATTACTTGTGTTTCTGAGAAGGAAGATGAGTCCTATTCTTGTTAACTCCCTGCACTTTTTTGAAATCACAAGACCCCTCAGCCTACCTTCCTATCAGGTTCAAAGAGATGCATACAAATTTTATTTCCTCCTCCTAATGCTGAGGAAGGTTCATTGGCAGCAAAGTGCTCTGTAGCCCAGCAGTGCTCTTTAGAAACTCCTTGTGCTTCTAAAATCATGAGATTCACAGATGGGAAAGTCAACACTCCAACAACACTAACAGAGATTCACTGTTTAGGCCTAGAGACATGGGCTCTGTTTGATTAGGTCCCAGAAGAATAAGTATATGGAAAGCAATTTAACATAATGCTACACTGCAATCCTTCAAAGATAAAGAGAGTAGGGAGAAAAACAGATCACAGCTATTAGCATTTCCTGGTCATTTATTTCAGTGAGGATATATAAATATATATGCATTTGTATATAAATGAGAACTTTATGCATTTCCAATGAAAATATTCCTTTCTGCTCTCTGGGACCTGTTTTTTAATAAGATCCTGTCCTTTGGGGAGATTATGAAGTTGTCATTCATGTCATTGAGGACTTATGGTTAAAAACACCCAACTTCCTAAAACCATCACTGACTTGTTTTAATACATGATAAACAGCTAATCACTCAAAAAGAAACGGGTGGAAAAATGTTATCACTGTTCATTAGAGTCCTGAGAGTTTAGAATTTTTGCATTGTACATTATGCATTTTCAAAACCGATTGGTGACATGCCTAAGTGACGAACAGCAGAGACTGACTCTTCACTTATACACTGTAATGTATAAAAGTGAATTTAACAGTGGAATATTTTCATTTTTTCCTATGAGCTTCCTTTGTTGCCTCCTCCAAACAACTGTTATTAAATACATACAGAAAAACATAGTCTAGTAAGTTGTAGGTGAGAGATTTTATGTTCTGTTGTAATACTAACTGTAGTTACGAGCAGAAAAGTTAAACTTTCAGTGGAAGGTAAACACACCTAAGTTTGGATGTTGACATGTGAGTGTGTTCAAGTGCCTTACAAAGTCAAAGGGCAGCTAACCAATACACTGACTGACTTTAGAGCACAATTCAGACATGAGACAATTCAGTTGCCTGTTGTCTGTTGCTCATCTCTCACTCATGTCTCTTTAGTATTTTTTCCCAGTCTGATATCACCCTTCGCCTACCACTGGAATGATTACCTCTCTCTGACAGGTCCCTCAAGATCATTTTCTCTGAGAATCCTCTCAGCCATTTTCTCCTTTATAATTTTTCCTCCAAGATCATCCTTATTATGCCTTTTAGAGACTCTAACCTATGCATGTCATGGAAGAGCTTGTGACATCATCGTACTAGGTTTTAGATGCAAAAAAAAAAAAAAAGAAAACTGGGTGCTGTTATTTAATTTACCAGTAGTTCTAGTAGTTCTAATCAAAACATTTATTTTAAGAAAAAAATAAGCTGTTCAGCATACGTATATTTGTGAGACTAATTAAAAAAATTTTTTTGCAATGAAATGATTTGCTCCTGTTTTATCCATGCTTAACTTAAGAGAAGGGTCATTTTTTTTCTTTTTCACAATGGTTGAATCTTGCAAATACCTATGGTGGTGCAAGGAAATGCTTTCCTTATTTTATATGTGTCAATAACACTATTTAGTCCTGAAAGTTAACACAACCCCATCCTTCAAAAACTTAAAACAAAATGACAGTTCACAGCAATTAAACACTATATTGAAAAGTACCTGTGACGAACTCTAAGCAAACAACTTATTTTTATACTGTATGTTAAGTGTTTCAAATCCAAGTTGACCTTAAATTGCAATGTATAATTACAATTGCAAACAGAGATATTAGACTACTTACAATACTTACTGGGACAGAATACATGATCTTGAGAGCCTGAGAGATTTTAAAAACTCTTTGCCAAGGCACTGCTGGCATAAAAAATTATCCTAAAAAAAGAACCAAAAAAAGACTATTATTCATGATGATAATGAGCAGAGGTTTTGACGATAGTGTCAAATGTTTCACATCTAACATAAAATAAAAATTTCAGTAATTCCTCCTTTAAAACAAATCTAATTGTACAGTACTGTTATTATGCAAATTAGCTCTATTAAAAGCACAATTTGCAACTCCAATACAAAATCTTAATATATAAAGTGAGAAAAAAATATTGTATTATGTTCCATTATGACTTAGAAATTCACAGTGTGGTAAAAACAAAAGAAGTTATTCAACGACATTGTTATTTGAAACAATATATCCGTTTTACAGTTTCAAGAACATTAGGACCAGGAAATGAAGATAATAAATAGCAAAACACAAAGAATTCATAGTGATTGTGCAAAATTGATTCCTTGTCTTTCAGTTTTGTGTATGAGATAATATACACATTATGACTGGAAAAGCATCCCAGTACAATTACAAAGTACTGAGACCTTAGGAAAATTATTTGCATCTAGCCATAGATAATACAAGCTGAATTGTAACACATCTGCTTCAAATCGAAAGGCAAAATTTTTAAATATAGATTTTCTATAAATAAATATGTAATAAATAAATATATGCATTTAAAACAATAAAAGAATTCTCATACCATTTGAAAATAAGGTTTTGGCGGTATAAATATGGTAGAGTAGCCATTATTTTAATCATCTCTCATAAATGATCAGAACATTGTGACATGAGCCATAACATCATAGCATTTAAAATACTGAAATAAAATGTATCATGTAGAAACTATACATCCCAAAACCCCAGTCTACTATCCAAGAATTTTTTTCTAAAGAGATTCTGACTTTCTAAATGCATAAATAGTACTCATAAACTTTCAGCAGTATGGCCTAGAACCTGTGTAGTAGTCTTGTCTGCATTTAAGTACCCTGGGTTCCAAGAACTAATTCTGAAAATTTTTATAAGGCAACAAATGCCTTTTATGGGTGACTAAATCAGAGCAAAGTAGATAATCACAATAAAAGGTTTATACAAAGTAAATCTAAAACCCGTGAACATTGTAACAGGACATCAAAAAAAGAAAATTCAATGAACATGAAAATCTGCCACAATAGTTTCCTTGTCTTTGAAAGCAGAGTTTAAAGGTTCAAACAGCAAATCATCATCCAACAGAAAGGTCTGTGTGGAAACTGCTTTGTATGACAAATCAGAAAGTAAGGATGTTGTCAAGAGTGGAAACAGCACAGAGTTTTGGCTCTGATCAAAATATATTGTGTTTCAGACGAAATGGGCCTTGTTTTCAGGGCAGGTTTGCTCTTGTAGCCCATGGAGGACCACAGGTATGCAGAGATCCACCTGCAGTCCATGGAGTGGACCCACACTGGAGCAGGTGGGTGCCTGAAGAAAGGCTCTCATCCTGTGTGAAGCCTGTGCTGGAACAGGTTCCTGGCAGGACCCACAGACCTGCGGAAAGATGATCCCACGCAGGAGCAGGTTTCTTGGTAGCACTAGTGACCCTATGGGAGACCCACACTGGAGCAGCCTGTTCTTGAAGGACTGCACCTCATGGAAAGGAACCCATGTTGGAGCAGTTGGTGAAGAACTGCAGCCCGTGAGAAGGACTCACATTGGAGAAGTCCATAGAGAACTGTCTCCCGTGGGAGGAACCCCATGTTGGAGCAGGGGAAGGATTCTTCTCCCTGAGCAGTGGCAGAAACAACCTGCGATAAACTGACCATAACCCCCATTTCCCTGTCTTGCTGTGCCACTGGGGGAAGAAGGTAGAGCCTAGGAAGGAGGAATGGATTTGAGGTAAGGTGTTTTTATTATTTGTTGTACATTATCCTGCTCTGATTTTGATTGGTAATAAATTCAGTTAATGTCACCAGGTTGAGTCTGTTTTGCCCATGACTGTATTTGTTGAGTGATCTCTCCCAGTCCGTATCTTGACTCATAAGCTTTTTATTAAATTTTCTCTCCCCTGTCTAGTTTTGGAGAGGAGTGATAGAGAAACTTCAGTGAGTATCTGGCATGCAGCTGGGGTCAACCCAGACTTTAAGGCATTTTGATTAAAAAAAGTATTTATGACTATGTATAATGCAATTTCTATATGGTATGATATTATCTTTCATGGAATCACACATAAAAAGATCAGAAAATTACTATCATAAGTCTGAGTAGTTGATGAATTGTGTTAAGATTCAAAACCAATATTTATATAAAGAAATGTAGTCTTTTGGTTGAGAACTCAACTAACAGCATTTGTTCTCTGATAAAAAATGTCATCTGCAGAGATGGTACTAAAGAATTGTATATGGTCTGTAACTATGAAGACAGATTGCATGAAAAGTATCTTATTGCCACTGTCTCTTTATTGCATTACTTTCTTCTCTGAGGACATAGCATCTTATTTCCCCATCCGCTGCTCTTTATACTGGATTTATACTATTGTCCAATTTGAAAACAACATTACAAATAGGTACTAATTCTATTAAAATAACTGAAATTATCTTTTGTTTTTATAAGATTGTGTAAATAAGACATAGAATATTTTCTATTACAATAATATCCTCAAGTAAGGTTTCTCTTTCAAGGCTATTCATGATTCTACATTATCCAAAAACTTCTCATAAATAAAGGTTATTATCTACTCTACATAGCTTTGATCAACTCAGAAGTTAGAAGAAAACTAAGTATACATTTTTTATCCTCTTTTTTAATATTCTTTTTGTTTTAAACCATTTTTGGAAGTTGCTAATAATCAGTGGAAAATCTGCCATGCAAATAGACAAACCTTTGTCATTTTCTTCAACAATATTTAAGAAAAATACAGTGCAACAAACACTTACTGTGAAGTAATAAGATTATTCTGAACAGTTCTTGAAATTCAGCAGTTTCAAATGCACACATTGAGCAAATTCTAAATAAGGTTGACAGAGTGGAGAAAGGTCTGCAAAGATTATCTGTCTGATGACCTTGTTTATACTTTGCTTTCCTCCCAAAATATCTGTGATGCATGGAGTTAGTAATACAATATAATATTTTGCCCTTATGCAGCAGTTTTCATCTGAGGTGCCAAAGAAGTTTACCAACATAAAATTCATCTCTGTAACATTGCTTCAGTACGTCTTGTTCCACTCAATTACTTAAGGCGAACTGAGCCTCATACCTACTTTGCAGACACAATGAATGGAAAACAATGCATGAAGGAATTCTAGGGTGCAGCCAGGCTTCTACATTCACTGTCAACTATATGTGCATATTTCCAAGAGATATTTATCTATTCCATTTTATTATGTATGTATACATTTCCTGTAGAACACTTTACTACATCACTGGATAAGGTAATTTGCTGATTAACTAGTTTTGATTAGGAAGTTTTACTTAAATGTCAAAACTAAATACCTCTTGGAGTGATTGATTTCAACAGCTACTTCTATCTATTTGAACATGAAAAACAATTTGTTCCTCTTATTTTAGTACCTCTTTCATTTATTTAAAACTGTTACGTCTTGTTTTGGTCTTTTGCTGCTTAAACTTCTGTTGATCATTCTTTTTGTTTTCCTGTAGCTTTCAAATTGTCGGTGTTGTGGTTTGGCCCTGGCCAGATGCCAGGAACTCACGAACGCCTCTTGCTTACTCCTCTGTAGCTTGACAGAGGAGAGAAAATATAATGAAGGCTTCATGAGTTGAGATAAGGAGAGAGATCACTCGTTAAATACCATAATGAGCTAAACAGGCTCAACTTAGAGATACTAAGTGTATTTATTGCTAACAAAATCAGAGCAGGGTAATGAAAAATAAAAAAAGTCCTTAAAAACACCTTCAACCCCGCAACCCCTCTCTCCCTCCCACTGATCATGCAGGGAGACAGGGAGCAGGTGCTTACAGGTCAGTTTATCACCTGTGGTTTCTCTCATTGCTCAGGGAGAGGAGTCCTTCCCCTGCTACACTGTGGGGTCTCTTCCCACAGGGGACAGCTCTCCAAGAACTTCTATGATGTGGCTGCATCTCACAAGCAGCAGCTCCCTGCGAACTTTGGCAACGTGAGTCCCTCCCATGGACAGCAGTCCCCCAAAACTGCTGCAGCATGGGTCACTCTTCCATGGGGTGTAGTCCTCCAAGAATATGCTGCTCCAGCTTGGAGGCAGGGCCCCTCTCTCCACTAGTCTCCCACAGATTCACAGCCTCCTCCATGCATCCACCCACTTCAGCGTGGGCACCTTCCCCACAGGCTGCGGGTGGATTTCTGCATCCCTGTGGTCCTCCATGGGCTGCAGGGCACAGCTGCTTCACCATGGTCCCCACCACAGGCTGCAGAGGAATCTCAGCTCTGGCACCTGGAGCATCTCCTCCTCCTCCTTCTCCACCGACCTTGGTGTCGCCATGTTGTTTTCCTCACATGTGCTCACCTTCTCCTCTTCTCTGGCTAGAATTAAAACTGAATACCAAACTTTGTTTTAATTTCTTCTTAAATATACTATCACAGAGGCATTGCCAACCTCTTTAATTGGTCCAGTCTTGGCTTGTGGCATTTACATCTTCAGAGCCACAAGGAATTGGCTGTCGGATGTGGTGGAAGCTTCTAGCAGCTTCTCACAGAAGCCACCTCCGTGGCCCCCCACTACCAAGAACCAGGCAATGCAAAACCAACACAGTTGGCCTTTAGGCTTCTTCAGGTATTCAGTCCAATCTTGGTACAGTACATATTTTTCAATAATATTTGTATTTGTACATGTATGTATCAGCTGATATTTGTTTCTAGACAACAGCATGATATTGCTAATGCTGCAAATCAGTACAACCATTAGATGGTTTTCTGCTAGAAAGACCCTGACAACATGTAAGTGGTAACTACCCCAACTAGATAACCGTTGTTATACCCTTTTAGAAGTTTAATCTAAAGCATGTTTCTGCAACTGATAACTGTAATTATTTTATTTAGTTCTTTTAGTACGCAAGGGTGTTTTAGCAACACTGAGATGATGTGAGGTCTTTTAACTTACCAGAGCACTTTCCTACTAATTTGCTTTGCATATATGGCTCAGATCCCTCACTATCTTAGCTACCTGATCACAGCTGAAAATAGTCTCAGGAAAAGTAAAAACTCGCTCAACCTTTTAGCCACTCAGCATACTCTTCAATAGCTTTGCATCTTCACTGTGTAATGGACTCTCTCTTGGGTTTTTTTCCATAAATACACTAAGAATGCCCTTTTGATTCTCTTGTAATGTCCTTAGCTGGAGGTACCTCATTTCGTACCTCAGTCTTTCTGATTTTGCTAACATTCTGTTATTGTTCAATTAGTAATTCTTAGCCTTTCATTACTTCTGTTTGGCAATTTTATTCCTTTAGTAATTTAGCCTGCTACCTAATTTTTGTCAACTATTTTTTTATAGTTTCAGGTCATGCAAGATCCTACATTTAACTCCATTTAATCTCATTATATGTCCTATCATTCTTCTTCACAGCAATTCTTTGTCTTTCTGTTCCTAATATTGACTTTTAAGGAACCATCGGCTCTCTAAAACACCTTATTTCTCAGACTTTTCTCCTAGGGGACCTTGCATGCCAGAGTTTCTTTGACTCTGCAGAAGTCTATTGTCCTTTGTCATTAGTTTGCTCTTGCTTTCATTCCTTTATAAGGATTAGGAATTCCTTAATTTCAAAATGATTCTCATTGAATTTACTCATACTTACGAATTTCCATAATTTTTCCCCAGTGATTTCAGTTAAGCCTATGAAAATAATATTTCTAGCTTCCATTTCTTTTGTTTCAGACTCTAAAAGGAATATTCATGCATTTTGAACCCCAGGTTCAGGTTATATCTATACAGACAGAAATACTCCCAGAAACGTGTAAGATCTATTTGTTCAGCTGACAAGATCTTCAGACTCTAGTCAGCATAACTCACTTGTGTAAATGGAAGAATTGATGCTTGTCTTTAAGACAGCCTCCTGTAAGCTACCAGGAGTTTAGTTATCTGCCTTGCTGTTTCTGCCATCTCTGGGTAGGTGGCTTGGACAACCTTGTGTGCTGCCTCAAATGGCAAGAGGTGCATATCTCAAAGGGACTGAGTTAACATATCACTTCACTGAGTAGATCTCTGTCACTTGACCCCTTGACCGCCCGGCAGGCCAGCAGGCGACAGTGATCTCGGAGTACCCGGTCGGCAAGGCTTCCACCTCGCAGGCGCTCGGAGCGGCAAGGCTTTTGCCTTGAACCCCTGCAGGGTAGCTCTGAGAAGAGCTGTTAATTCCACAGCCCAGGCTGGGGCTGGCAGCAGTCGGTGGATACCGAGAAGCGATCGCGGCGGCGGCGAAGGAGGAGAGGAGGACTCATTTGTAGTGAAAACCTTGCTTTTATTCCCTGCCCCGGAAGGCAGGAGACTAGTGGCAAAGGCGGGAGCTACAGAGTGAGCCCCGAGGGACCGTTGCACGGGGTTTTTAAGGGGACCACAAAAAGGGGAGGAGAACAAGGACAAACCTATGGGGAATGTGATGGGTGATGACAGGCATCCAATAACAGAGGAACAAAGGAGGGACAAATTCAAACCATCCAATGGGAATANCAAAGGAGGGACAAATTCAAACCATCCAATGGGAATAACAGAACTTCAGAACATTCTAGCTAGATATGAATATTAAATCGACTCTATGAATATTAAAATAATT
>VZTJ01002665.1:328782-348213 GCA_013397795.1 Orthonyx spaldingii | reverse complement strand
GATCAGGGCTCCTGCCCGGAGGGCAAAGGGCGGGGTGCGTGCCAGAGCGGCTGGCGCTCGAGGGACGTCCTGCCGTGCTGCTCCAGGGAGTTTGTCCGGGGCTTATTCCCCGGCCTCTCTCCTGCAGCAGGGACTCAGCCGGGCGGGCGAGTGGCCACAGAGGGGGTTTGTGTTTGGCTCTGGGTAGGATCAGCAGGGAAGCTGAAGAGGAACTGCTTTTTGGAGTGCAAGTTTCGCAATCTCGAGGGGTGCTTTGCCTTTCTCCTCGTCCCGACACGCCTCCTAGATCGGGCTGTGGAAGGAAGCTGCTTTTCGAATGCAGGCTGGGCCCGAGCGCCAGTGGAAGCCACCCGCTGGTGAGCAGCTGGACTCTTGAGGCGGTCCGGAGGCCGAGCCGGGCGGTGCTGCGCTGTGCCGGGAGCTCGTCCTGGGGAACAGGACCGGTTCTAGCAACAAAGCCTTGCAGAGAACTGCTGTGGAGCGCGGCCCATATCCAGTTAGGAAGAAAGTTTAAGATCTTGCATCAGATTATGAGCTTGCTACTAAATTAATTTACTTGTTTCTCACTGAAAGGCTGGTGCCTGAATTGTTTTGGACAAAACAATGTGTGTAGGGGGTTAATATAGCAATCACAGCAGTAGCTGTTTCCCTGACACCTGTGTGGCTGTGGTCCCAGGAAGGTATGATGCACTAAAACATCAAGAAAGTTTGTGATTAATTTTCAGGTCCATTATTGCTATTCAAGAAAGAGAATTTACCAATTTTGCGACTCTTTTATGACTACTCACTACTTTACAAAAGGATATTCATTACAGAGCCATAACAGGGTCACCAAAATACTTTGCAGTTCCTGTGTGAGTGTTCAGTCTAAACCCTAAATTTGGACCTTTAGCAGTGCATTCCCAGGAAGATGTTCCCGGCTGTTTTGAGTGAAACGGTGAGTTGAGACTGGCAATCGGGGCACTGATTGGGCTAAATTTTATCAGCTCCAGCCCTGCTTTGAGAAGAAGTCAAGGAAGTTTGCTCTTTCTTCTTATGCTGGCTTGTCCTTATAGTGTGTTTCCCAGCCTTGATCCCATGTGCTGGAGGTTAGAGTGTTTGTCTTGTCTGTGAGGGTTCAAGTGCAGTTCTCTCTGATGGAGTGGAGTTGAGACCAACATCTACTTTCTGAGCATCAGGGAATTAAGTATTTTTGAAGTATAGAAGGTCAGGAGCTCTCTTACTTGGTATAGTGTAAGTCATACACGGGAAGTAGAAATGAAGTGGTGGTCATGGTCTTATGTGGTAGGGCCTGGTAAGGGAGCTGTGCTAAGTCACTTCTCTGAGTGCCCTGTTGCTGTTCAGGTGTCAGCAATCTGGTAAGGCACCCAGCAGCACTGGATTAGATGCCAGCTCCAGTCGAGACATAATCCATTGACAAGCACATCTTTTTGTATCAGGAGAACTTTGTTACAAGAGACTGAGATGTCTGGGGACACAGACACTGCCAGGGCTAGGTGGAAGCTGAGCAGTGGTTTTGAAGACCTGCATTTTGGATGGGGGCACCTGTTTGTCCTGTGAGTCCAGTTCCTAACAGAGAGATGGCTGTTTGCTGTAGAGCCTGTTGAAGATAGCACCCAGCACAAAGGACTTCAATAGAGAGGGCCAAGGATGCAGTCTCTTGTGTCACTGTTGTGCGGTTTGTTTGTGCCTCTTTATTGATGCCTTTGGGATTATGGCCAAAATTTTCACTTTGTGGTGCAGCTATGTATTGTGAAGTCTGTGCAAGCATAAATAAGCCTGCCTGTGAACAGTTAAATCCTTGGCTTAACAATGAAGCATTCTGTTAGTCTGTGACTCTGTCTTCTTATGAAATCCGTTTCATTCTTCTGTAACCCATTAGTGATAAGAGTACAGTCTCAGCTTTGTTTCCAGCATCAGGCGAGCTCACATCAGCTGCCAATGTCATACAGTGGCATGTGACTGCACATGGTAGGGAAATTTGAAAGGACAAAGTGTTTCATCCCAGTGCCATCATCTGATGGGCTGACTTGAACCCCCTGCTGCTGGGGGCATTGCCCAGGCCTCGTCTGCCCAACAGAGGTCAGTCCCGTTCGTTTGGTTTTGATTTTAAAGTTAAGTTTTCAGGGCAGATGGAATATACAATCCCTGTTACAATTTGACTGTGGCAGAACTAACTAAACAGGGAACGCAGTAGGCCTGGTGAAATATATGGCTTTTAAAAGCGTATTTGTAAAGGCACAGGAGCACAGGGCTCTTAATTGTCATATGAGAGAGGTGAAAATAGTGCTAGTGTCACTAGTTTGGTGTTCTTTGGAAGCCATTCATGTGATATAGTACATTTTCAAGTATGGTATGACATATCACAAAACCCAACACCTACCGAAGAGATTGCGTCACTGCAAGGTTAAAAATGTATTAATTCTGGAATACCCTGCAGTTCTGATTTGGTTGTAAAACTCCAGTAAGCTGTTAAAACTACATTACTGCATGATTTAGGAGATGCCTATTGTCATGATGTGGTTGAATGGCTGCATGTTCTGGTAGTGGGTAGTTTTTTTTTTATTCCATTAATCCACAGGAAACTTGGTTGCATGAAGCACAAGTGTGTAGGACTTGAATGTTCTTCTACTTTCACATTCATCCAACTGTATTTAGTAATTTGGAGTGAGACATTTAAAATGCTAATTTAAAGCATGCTTCCTATAAGATCATCATCTTGATTTTATCAGGAAACAAGAACTCTGAAATCATGGCGGGGAAACCCAAGCTGCACTACACCAAGGGAAGAGGGAAGATGGAGTCAATCCGATGGCTGTTAGCAGCAGCTGGGGTTGAGGTTTGTACCTTTTTTTTCAATAAAGTGATTTATTATTAAAATAGGTATTCTCTGGAAAGGTTTCCCAGTTGCATCTGTGCTTAGGGATAGGCATATCATCACATATTGTGATGCAGAATGCTTAGATTGAGTGATACACTCTTGTGTCGTATTTCATGTATTCCTTGAGCAATAACTGCACAGTAAAGAGATTTTAACATATGAAGAGAATTCGTAGGTGTCATTTTTGAAACATACTTTCAGCTGAGATTGTAAATTGTTGCTACAGACAAAACTCTGATTCTTCTCAATGCTCTTTATTTCCCTATGTCTCATGAGTCTTCCCCACTGAAAGACCATGAATACCACATGAAAACTTTTGAACATTCTCTCCAAAGAAATTGCTTTTTGTTCTTTGGGTCAGGACCAGAGTAGGATAAATCAGCAGATCTGCCCCAAAGGCAGTGTTAGGAAATCTATCTAGATTCACATCAGATGAAGACCATCCTAAGGCATCATAATTTCTGCATTAAGTTTTTGTTTGAATACAGTTTTTTGAAACTATTTTTACTCCATTGGAATTAAAAGACTTTTTAAATGGTGCTCACTTGAGAATGTTGCAGACAGAATTTGCAGAGCACGAGTGCTGAGGAAGCTAAGATCTTGTCCTCATTCAAAACAAAAAAAACAAACCAAAAAAACCCAGTGGATTAAAGAGGGAGGTAAATGCTGTGTAAAAGAGGCATAACTTACAAAAAGTTTCTCAATATTTCACGTGGCATCAGCTGCTTTTTAAGTGAGTGATTTGGTATCTGTTAATGGTTCATTCAGACAAGTAGTCTGGTCTTTATAATGAGGAAGTTCTTTCTTGGAGCATAATGCATTGTACAGTCCTGTGGGGTTGGGGCACCATAGTCTTGGGTTATTTGCTGGAGCAGAGATGAAGTAGGGGGTCTGTTAAGGAAACTTTCCTGTCTGAACATACAGGAGCCTCTCCATCAGTCCTTAAAATGATTTAGTCGTGGTGCAATAACAGATTAACAGCTCGAGCTGGTGCCTTTGGGAAGGGACCCGGAACAAAGGAAACCCCGGGTCTTTTATACCCTCACAGTCTAAGTGAAGGTTTGGGGTTATCGGCTCCTGCTGTGTCTCACCTGGCCAGTGCCACAGGTTCCCGGGCCCTTTGTTGTGCAGTTCCCAGCTCTTGCCTCAGGCTCCCAGAGCTCCATGACCAGTGGGAACTGCAGCTGCTCACCCAGCTACCTGCACTGAATGGATTCCTTGGCAGGGCCAATACAATGAGAAAAGTATGGAGAATAGCGTGGAGAGGTGGACTCTAACTGCCAGACTTCCTTCCACTTCTCCACTGCCTTTGGAGTGACACAGTGTTGTTTTCTATTGTTGCTTTTCAGTTTGAAGAAGAATTCATAGAAACAAAAGAAGACTTAGAAAAATTGCGCAATGGTGAGTCAAAAAGAACAAACTGTAGAAAAGAAAAAATTGTACCCTAAACATAAATTCCCTAAACACAAATATAACAAAAGAACAACAGGTGATATTTTTGTAAGGCCTGCAATATGATGTGACCCGTAAAGAAGACCTGCTTCCTTGTGGATGCTTTCATCCCTGAGAATTAGAAATGTCTTGGTCTGTTACCAGGTCTCTTCCTTATTTCAATGTAGTACTTCTGCAGTCTGAGTAGCTTGCTCCTTTTTCTTGCCTAGATGGAGTCCTGCTGTTTCAGCAAGTGCCCATGGTGGAGATGGATGGGATGAGGATGGTGCAGACCAGAGCCATCCTCAGCTACATTGCAGCAAAGTACAACCTCTATGGGAAGGACCTGAAGGAGAGAGCCTGGTATGGTAACAGTGTATCACTTCCTAACATTCCTCCTGAGTTTTAATATTTACAGAAAGAATGTTGCTGTGAAGTATCTGCATGTAAACCTGAATATACCTAACAGACTGTCACTTACTGTAGAGGGTTTGTTTTGTGAGAATGGAAGGGCAACTCCAGAGACTGTGGAGATTATTAACTGGCAATTGATAGCCATCCTTTCATGATTAGACCTCAAAACTATTTCTTTCTCCTAATGCAATTTGCATATGTGGTCTTTCCTCCCACAGCATAAATGAATAGACTATCAATGGAAAACAGCATGAACTCCACTTTAAATACATTAATTCCAGCCTTTTATCTGTACATTGCTTATTGCATACACTAGGAGCCTGTTTTACAATCTGTGCTTTGAAATCAACTGGAAGTTTTCTTTTTTCAAAGTGGAAGAACCAAGAAAATAAACCAGGGTCTTATGTTACATTCACTAATAAGCATTTTACTAAGGGATCACTTCAGCATTGTATTTCAGGAGAATAACCAAAAAGGAAAGTTTGAATGATAGATGTTGAAAAAAAATATTTGTTTCAGGATTGATATGTACGTAGAGGGAACTACAGACCTGATGGGAATGATCATGTATCTCCCTTTTCAACCAGCTGATACAAAAGAAAAGAATCTTGCTTTAATCATTGAACGAGCTACAACCAGGTACTTTCCTGTTTATGAAAAGGTAAGTGACAAATCACCAGTAGTTCACAAAGACAGTAAGATGCGCTGCAGGCTTCTCCTCCCACTCCACTGCCCTGTCCCCACTTCCAGATGGCAAGTGACACACAACTCTAGAAATGTATGATGGAGCCAGTATTCAGCAATGTGAAAAGAGGCCACAAAATAATTTTTGGCTGGTGTCAGTACTGGGTCTCTTTGCTGTCCTTCTTTTCAAACCTAGTTTAGTGACTGATGGCTCCCAGCATTTTGCATAAATGCACCATTTCAATACTTGTGCCCACTTTCAGAACTTATTGCCTGGAAGTGTAATGTGTTGTTATAGAATTGTTTAGATTGGAAAAGACCTTTTAAGAGCATCAAGTCCAACTGTCAACCCAGCACCACCACCATATTCACCATTAAACTGTGTCCTCCAGTGCCATATCCACATGTTTCTTGGACACTTTCAGGGACCGTGAGTCCACCGCTTCTCTGGGCAGTCTGTTCCAGTGTTTTACAACCCTTTAAGTGAACAAAATTTCCTAAGATCTAATCTAAACCTCCCCTGGTGCAACTTGAGTCCGTTTTCTCTTGTCCTGTTACTGGTTACCTGGGAGAAGAGGCCAACCCCCACCTCACTACAACCTCCTTTCAGGATGTTGTAGAGAGAGAGATAAGGTCTCCCACTCAGCCTCCTTTTTATTCTTGCTATTCAAAGTTAAATATATTTGTGCTTTACAGCTACGGATCCAATTCCGTGATCTTTCTTAAATCCATTGCTTAAATGTATTATACTTAAGAGACTATGATTGTCCTTCTCTGAATTGCTACTTGGGCATCCTTAGGTGTGCACAGAAAGGCTCTGCAAACAAGATACATCTAGCTTAGAAAGCATAAAGCAATTATTTACTGGTTAGCAAGCACCAAAGAGCTTGGTGCCTGAGCTGTGAGGGAAGGCATTGGTATGCTCACCATCCCCTTAGAGCACATGAAGAGTCTTTCTTGGCTAGGGAAGAGTTGGTCAGGAGGGGATGGATTGTTCTTTTGTTCTTCCTGGAACATTGCCTGGATGTTACTGAATTGCCATTTTCTACCAACTTTCTGTTTGTTCTGTTGCTTTATTTTGCATAAAAATATTTTAAATTTTTTTGGTGTGTGATAAAATTTTCCTGTTTGGATTGAGCCAGCTGTGATCCTCATCTCTCACAAGTTTGCTTCAGTTTGTAACTTTTGTGCCATGTGTGGTTGTGCTGTACAGACCTTCTCACAGTGCTTTTTCAGAGCATAGCGGTCTCCTCAGAAATCTGCCAGGGGTACAAAGCTGTCTTGTTTCAGAGTGAGCTGGGTTTACATCTTGAACCCTTGGTTACCAGGCAGCTGAAGTCCATTCAAAAAAATACAGGACTTGATGCAACTTTATGTCCCACTTTATTAGAGCCTTAAATTGCACAAACAAAACCCACAGAGGCTTCCCTGTAAAATAATGATGTGAATAACATAATCCAGCACTTCTGTAATCAGAATTCACATATATCCACTGCCATGCCAATGGAGGGCTGTGCTGAGAAAGACTGATTACACACATTAATCTTTCAAAGATTAGAAGTCTGGTAGGTATTTTAAGTTATTAGACATTAAAAAATAATGCACCAAAATCCTCTAAGCCAGTGTCTAGGTGGCATAAACTACTGTTGTGATATGTTTTAGCATGTATGCTCCCTATAGGAGAGTCTTTAAAGTAATCCTTGTTTGCTTATGGTAAAGATACAGCTAAAGATTTCCATGATTTTAGCCTAGTTAATTTTGTTAGAATGGTTAATAATTTTCTTTCTCTACCAGCTGTTTAAGATGTGTATTGATTCAGCTCATCAGGGTTTGCAGTCTATGTGTTATTCAGCAAGCTGACGGGAAACATCCCTAGCTGTGAGTGTTCACTTTAAACACTCAGCAGCCAGATGGAGCAGCAAAAGGCAACATAAAGCCCTGTAGGCAATCAGATTCCGATGCTATGTTTGGGAGTTTCCGTACATTTCTGATAAACAAGTTGTGGTGGACCTTGTTGGAGCAGTGTAGGAAATAACTACATGAAGGTATCAGCTGTGACTCTGCCAGTGATTGCTGCCTCTATGGTAAAATTGGCAGATGGGCCTGGAGAAGCAGTTGGCTTCCAAAGTCACAGACTGATGTCTTACTGCACATTGTTACTTGTTTAAGAGTAGCCTTAGTGTGACTTAGGCACAGACACACCCTGCTGTTGCTCCTGATAGGAGGGTGACAGTCTTCAGGGCAAAGGTAGGCTGGAGAGATGGTAACTGCTTTGAAGCTCTGCTGCTGAAGTTCAGCGCAACTTGTCTACTACAGTCGTTAGTGGCTTTGGCAGGCTGTGATTCTTGCATCAACAGTTTGCCACAAAGGAATCCTTCCTTACAGGATGAAAGGTGGGAAGGCTGTATTTCTTCATTCTGGACCTATTTCAAACTGTAATCAGCAGTCTCAAAGTTTGCTGAAATATCTGGAAATTCACTTCCCTTTTTCTTAGAAGTTCGAGGTGTGCTTACACGTAAACTGGCCTGACTACCTCTTTCAATTACTTTAGTCCTGTTTCTTTTGTGTCTTTCTTGTGGTACTGGACTTGGTATACAGCTACCTGGTGCAGTAGGTTAGTGAGAGATAGGATCACACACACTGAAACATGAATTCTGTTTAATTTTTTTCTTTAAAGAATATTTATCACTTTTTAACTTCATAGGTTCTTGCATGGCTTTGCTCTGCTGTGTTTTTTTAGAAACCTGTCTGCAATAAAATACCTAGATAAAATTATTACATCCCACATGACTTTTTATTTGCTCATATTTTATAGGCCTTAAAAGATCATGGACAAGATTATCTGGTTGGCAACAAATTAAGCTGGGCTGACGTCCATCTGCTGGAAGCCATTTTAATGGTAGAAGAATGTAAGCCTGATGTACTCTCTGCATTCCCTCTGCTACAGGTTAGTAGTCATCTGGTCTCAGTATGGAAGGTAACAAATTTCAGTGACTGTTGTTTAAAGTTAATTGATGTTTACATCTTTTGAGCCATTGTATTGACACTTTGGTCTGTTTGACTACAAAAACCTGCACTCAGGTACAAAAAACTGCCTTGCCCCAGAGCTGCTAGGGGCTCACCTTTCTCCAGCTCTACTTTTTCCAGCTGTTCTCAACTGGCAGAAATTCACTTACTAGTGCTACCAGTTTGGTCCCTTAACTGCTACTTTCATGTCTTCAAACATAGTAACAAGCATCAGGAAGGGAAGTCTGTGGCCTGGTGGCCTGGTATGTCTGCAGTTCCTGTCCTTTCCTTTTTGCCAGCAAAATTAAATTTTTAAGAAATCATATACAAAAAGCAGTTAAGTTTCATATGTCTTGACTTCTGTAGTGTTTTGCGCTGAGGTATTCCTGTACTTGCCTCTCTTTTTTTTTTTTTCCCCTCAATTATATCTGCAGGATTGGGATTCAGGTTGTGGGTTGTTTTTTTTTTTTTTTCCCACTTTTCTTCCCCTTTTTACTAGATGAATCTTAACTCTTTAATATTAATTTCTCCCATTCCCATCTGGGAAACTAAGGTAAACTTTATAGCACCAGCATTACAGATCAGAAAAAGCTACTGCCTTTTTCTGTTTAATAAGTATGTCTGAGAAGTAAAAATCCAAGTCACCTGGTTTTTAAGCTATAAAAGATGGAATTATAATTTCCTTACTCTCACTGGCTTCACTGTTGCTTCTTATAGGCTTTTAAAGGAAGAATCAGCAATATTCCAACAATCAAAAAATTCTTGCAGCCTGGCAGCCAGAGGAAGCCACCAACAGATGAGAAGTTTGTTGCTGTTGTGAGGAAAATATTCAATATCTAATCTGATGAATATAACACAACTGTAGTATATTACCAGAGCTTGCCTTGTAAGTGTAAATTGCATATACGTGCTCTGTAACTTGCATCATATGGCCAGCGTTGAAACAATATACTGTGAATACACTTTTAAATTAGAGACTAATTTGGACCTCTTGAGTCCAGAAAGCAGTATATCATGAAGTAGATGTATGAAATAAAACGTGCTGACACTTTGTGTGTGTTCAATTATAGTGCATGCCTGGTAGGGTAAAATGTTTCACCTTTAGATTCTGGACAACTGTAGAAAGCCTCATGACCCCCAACCCCCCGTTATAAACTACAGGAGAGAGGAGCCACACTGTGAAAATTGAAAAGTTATTTAAATGCAGGCTTAGAATCTTTTGAATTGGTTCTCTAGGTGGTCTCCTAGAAAGTTCACTGTCCCCCTGCTGTATTTCACTGCTGTCTCTGTACGTTCAGAGCTGCAGTTTAAAAATTAAGTAAATAAAACTTTAAAAATAAAATAAAATTAAAACTCACCATCTTTTTAAGTTTATGGGCAAACATAAGAAACTTTTCTAATCCCCACATGAATCTCTTAAAAGTGATTTTCTTCACTGAAAAATCAAAGTCCTTGTGTTTGATTGGCCTGCTGTGGTTTTCATCCACTGAAAGCACCTATTCCCTTGCTCTTCTTTTTGCTGTTTGGCTGGCTGGTCAGGGAGGCAAATGCCCCCTGAGTGGTTTTTTTGTAAGGTTTTATCTTTCGCAGTTACTTCCCACATAGTTATAAAGCAAAGTGTACTGGCTGCTTACCTTTTCAGTAAGAATTAATTTTACCTCAACAGTGCTTAAAGCATGCACTAACATGTCAGATTCTTTACCCTAATTTCATGGGAACCATCACTGTTCCCTTTAAGAACATTGCCATAAACCATCCTTCTTTGCAGTTAGTTGTTTTTCCTGAGCAGGACTCCAGCTGATTAGGAAAACAGTCAACTAGTGCACATAAAGAATTACTGCCCAGCAAAATTAACTTTTCCTGACTTGTGCCAAAGAAGAGCCACGTGCATCTCAGAGGTACAAACCACAAGTGCCCCAGTCACCTGGGCACTGCTGAGTTCCAAACAGGTTTACATGAAAATTACCTCCGTAGCTGGAGGCAGTGCTTTGCCATGCCCACCACATTTCACTGGGCTATTCCTCTCTTCCAAACAAGTGCTGATTTAGAAACCATCACAAAGACTGGCACAGGACATTGCTGTTGTGTTTTTTGAGTGCAGCTGTCATTCCAGTCTGAAATCCGTAACATACCAGCTTAATCACCGGTAAGCCTGGTACCATCTGGAGGTGACTGATACCAACATTCATTAGCAAAAGATTCCAGTGCTGCAGGCTGTGGTTTGGGGCTGGTAAGCATTTTTTTGTCATGTAGTCCTGCCCCCCTCCTTTATTTTTTTTATTGTCAATTGTGCCTTAGACATCTGAGCTGCTCACAAGACCTTGTCACTACCTAAGTCCCTGACAAGAATAATAAGCTTGGTATTTTCCTCATGGATTTGTGCAGCACTCGGATCTGATACATGATAACCTTCCTAAGCAACCTTTGTGCAAAAAAAAAAGAAAAGCAGCAAAATTTCTCTTTGTCTTCAAGAGTACACCCACCCATACTGTTTCCTAATGATTTTGCTTACCTTCCCTGTACACCAGAAGACAGTCTTAGCCAAGCTTTGAGACCCAGGGAATATTTATTTTGTACACAAATCAAAGCAACTCCAATCCCTAAATAGTTTATGACTGAACAGTCTCCTTTGCTTACAGGGGGTGCTTCAGCAAGATAATCTGTGTAAGAGCAGAATGGCAAACCTGTTCCAGAGTGCTGAGAGTCTGGAACCTCTCTCTGCAGTATGATGAACCTCAGCCAAGCTTCGTGTCAGTGGCAATTTACACCATGGTACATGTTTTAAACCACTACTGAGTACAAAGCAGAGCACCAGACTCTTCCACTGACAAAACAGCTTCCACTGACAAAACAGCTCACACAGATGCTTAAAAAAGCTGATAAGCTTTGAAAATTTTACATTTTATTGAAACACTGATAATAGTTTTTACATTTAGAACCAGTGGAACAAGGACGTGTGTTGGAAAGGAAGTTGGTTTTCTAGTGCAACACAGTACAGGACCAAGACTTTTTTGATTTAGAACTGATTATTTAATCTCAGAAATTACAAAATTATACTTCAATACAAGATACCTTTTTAGCATAAACATGTATTTATATGTATTCTTCTCTCAGAGATACAGTGCAAGAGTAATTTAATTTCCTGGGGCGCTCTGCACCCCTAAAAGAGATCAAACTTAAAAAGAAAAATCCCTTGAGTTAACAGACTGCTTAAATGGAAGTAGATCAAAATATACCAACAAAACACTTGCTTTAGTTTTTAAAAAAGCTTTTAAAATACCAGCGCATGTCAATAATCAAGTAACAGGTACAGATCTTTTACAGAAAATATGAATGCAGTGTAAGACTTGTGTTCAAACTTGTCTCAAGTATGGAGAGCATGTCTGTCTCGTGGGCATGGCAGTCATATTCGGTTCTAAATTCTTCTACAGCAGCATAAAAACAAGCCTCAAAATCATCAAAAGGCTGAAAAAAACCCAACCCAAAAAACCATAAATGTGGCTGTCATTAATAAAACCAGTGAAAGTCATCATTAAATAACAGTGCATTCATAAATAACTGACACTAGAGTCTCTATTAAGCTGTCTTTTCAAGTGTCTAAATCTACAGTCTCAGTGTCTGTTGCAAAACAAAGCCCACCTAGACTGGAAAAGTAATCTACAATGGAAATCAGCATTTTCCAGTGTAAGTCCTGATTCTTAAATTTTGCATCTTGACAATTTGCTTCTGATTTTTTCCTCCCTGTATGTAACTGAAGTAAAACAGAATGGTGTTATATTAAATTTGGTAACAATGAAGCAACAGTTATTATTCCTTCAGAAGATGGGGATTCTGATTTACACTTGAGACAGGTTTTGAGTTACAGACTCATTGGGGAAAAAAGTTTTGAACTTACTCCATAATTTAATTCCAAAATAATAAGTACAGAAAATTATATTTCCCAAAATGCCAAATACCAGCAAAAAGCAGTTGGAACAGTTAGAAATATCATAATTTGCATTAATACTGACCAAAATTCTTAGGTCAGGTCAAAAATGTCCTGGTATTCAACAGTACTGTGCTTCCAGTAGTTTTGAATGCAGCACTTCTAAACCAAAGTGTTGGCCTTTTTTTTTAAGATGACTGTGTTATATGAAATTGAATTAATTTTATGTGTCTGTGTTTGAAAACATTAAAGCTTATCCAGGTTCTTCCACAAGCCTTATCATTATGCATTAATACTTAATTGCTGACCTCTCCTTTCTGTGCTGAGAAAGTCACTTCTTATCAGGGGTATCTGCCTAGTGAGATAAAAAAGTTATTCACTGGAAACAGGACTGTGACCTCCAAACTAATTTCACTTAAGCTATGTAGTTGCTGAACGACAGTGACTTCCACCAATACTGCCTTGAATCAGGTGTGAAATGGCAACTATTTAAAAATCTTTACATTAAGATCCGTAATATATATTTACCTCAGGCATGCTACTAGTCCAGCTGGCATTAATTTCTTGGACCTCTTGAACCTCATTCCCATTATAATGGTCAAAAGAAAAGATGAAACTGTAAAAGACAATCCAACATATTTATGTTCTCACCTTTCTCAGTGGACCACTCAGGAACATGCAAAGTTATCAAAGGTCATTGCTGTTTTCCTATGAAGTGCAATTTAGTGAAACATTAGATGAGAGATAGAGTCTATAAATCTTGCTTTTCCAAAATACACCATTATGATTTCTTTTAGCTACAAATAAGGTTTCCATGTGCAGCAGAATGCTAAATCCTATTCCATGGAGACTAAGTTTGCTAGACAGTCAATTCTACTCACCCATATCTACGTTCATGGGGATACAAATAAAGTAGAAAGAATCTTGGCCATCGTAGTAACATGTACACTGAATTACAGGAATAGTGTCTCATAAATCCCACCACCCTAGATCATTGCAGCTGTTTTCTAATTATTCAAGGAGCTAGAGCATTCAACTTCTTTTCTGTTTTATTTTTAGAATATTAGCTCTTTATTTGCTGAGCCTTAAAACCCTATATTGGAAGGCTTGCCACTTGTTGATAGCCATATTCTGTAGCAAAACCATCTTCTTCAGGACCACAAGTTCCTTTGTAGCTTTTTGCTATGAGGGAACCGTCCTTGTCTGTGACAAGAGGTGGGCAGCCCAAGAGGGCAATAAATGCAGCACAAGCAGCAGAGAACAAACATCATGAAAAAACTGCATCTTCTTCCTGGAGTAGTTTTATCTAAAAATGGAGGCAGCAATGAACTCATCAGGCATGGGGATTTCATCTTGAACTATGGCTGCAGAATGTTACATAAATGAGAAGATTGACAAGAACACATAAGACTGCAAGGATAGCTACCTTCATTAAAGAACTGTCACTTGAAATGCTTCCTAGAAGTGGGCAGAGAGGCAGGACTTCTCATGAGCAGCTGGTCTTTAGCACTCTCGCAGCCAAAGTAATGGCAGTGACACAGATCTCTTCCCTTTTTATGGAGCAGTTAAACCATCTGGCTAATTCTCATCAAATTCCACTGTCTAGTCCTGGGGCCAGTCCTGTGTTCATAGGTGTCAAAAATTAGTTTTAAACTCACTTCAGCGTTATAAAACAAGCCCTGACAGTTACAAGTATCTTACAGAATTCTACCAACTATGTGCACTCATTAAAGATACCTGCAAAAAAAAATACGCTCCATTATCCATTTCTCTGATTTTCTAGTCACATAGCCTTGATCCTCTCAGGAATGTCTCAAGAGTAAACTATTCCACAGCATGTGTCTTGTCAGAGTCCAGAGTATATTTACAGTTTATTACAAACTACAAAGTATGTTCACTCTGTAATGTTCTTTTTTCCTCCCCATTTGCTAGTATCTGCCTTTTTCTTTTATCTGATTAAAAAACCTTTTTTTTTTCCCACAGGTTCCAGTGACTTTTTAAGATATTCAACTTTTAGACCAGATTTTATAAAGTGCTATATATTCACTGTTTCACCTTAAACCAGTCAAAGAAATTCAATACATCAAGACAAATGCAATCCAGTGTATCATATTCAGATCAGAATCAACTTTCACTGTGAATGCTACTGACCCTCACATAATGAGATTTGAATTTCTACATCTACTTCAAACACATAAAAATGCATTAAAGTATACAAGAAAACACAGAGCTAATTTCAGGTGAAATAGGAAAATGCCTGAAATAATAATTTATAAAACAACTAAGAGAATTTGCCTGGGGTATCCATAGGCTACATATCCTTTGTATGTATGACAAGTTACAACCACCTTACTATCAAGGTCTTGTACTAAAATAGTATCTAAATTACTGTAGGAGACTGTTGCATAAGTGAAAAATACTGTCCATAATTATGGTTTGGATCAATGGGTTGTTTTTAGATTTCCTAACCTTTTTAAAGGTTTGGGTGCTTGCTTAATTTTACACTATAATTTACTATACTGGTTTCTAAGTTCAGAGTGGTCACTTTCTTCCATGCACTTAATTTCCATCTTTCATGTATGTTCTAGGTACTTTTCACACTTTGGCATGTTAGGCATAAGTGAAAACGTTCTAGTTTTCCACAAAAGCAATATACATTTATAACAAAAAGCAATGAAAACATTTTTTGGTAAACATCCTAATTGAAGACTGCTTTAAAAATCTTTGTTTTCTATGTAAGAACTTTCTTAGGCAGGTGTAGTGAACTCTATCTCATCTCATTGCTCTAATATCTATTAAATAAGTAATATACATTTCTCCAGTTGAGAAAGACCTCACATGCCTACAACTACATGAAATGCAAAACACTGACTATTTTAGATATCAGACATTCAAAAAGCACATTAATGGAAAATTTTGTATTAGTTCTTTCAAAACCTGGGAATTGGGAAACAGGGAACCTATATTAAATTTTAATGAGTTTTCTCTTCCGTATTTTCTGTACTTAACTTAGTGACTTAATTGACCCATGGAAGTACAATACCATATACTACTTAAAAGCATCTCACATGAAGATTATAAATTTTACATATACCTAAGGCTATGTCTTCATTCCAAAAACAGTTTTGGTTTTTAAACAGTGGCATAACTAAATCTGAGCAAGGTCATGGTGGCAAAACTGGAAATCCAATTTAAGGCCATCTAGGAGCAGATCATGTCCACAATTACCACCTTTACTAAAGAACTTGGTGGGAACATTTTGCTGGCAATGCTAGTCAACATTTTTTTGAAATGGAAATTTTTATAACTGTGATTGGTGCAAAGCACAAAGTCAGAGTGAATAATATCCCACAAATTCTAAGTTGAGAAAAAACAATTGTGTGCTCACACAATCTGGATTAAATGTATTCTAAATGCATTTCTGAATGTGAAACCATAGCCTAAACCACCTTTGATAAAACCATGAGTGAGAACAAGCTCCCAACAGCTCTTATTGCAAATCACTTGTGCGAGGTTAATGTCTAGGGGATTGTAGTTTTTTGTCTCCATGAGGGTTTCACATCAAGCTAGCTACCATGACAACTACTGTGTAGTTTGTATCCTGTCTTTCTTAGCAGCAAAGGAAAAACACTAAGTCAAACTATTTGATTAACTGAGGAACTGAGGATATGTTAAATTATGCAACACTGGATCCTACACCTACTTTACTGCTCAAATTGCACAATTCTAATCTGTAACGCTAATGATTTTATTGCTGTCCTATCTCCTGCTTCTCAGCTGGATTTCACAATATGTGCAATGTTAGGCAACCATCTCATAAAAGGAGGTGCTGCCAGGTGGAAACTCACACCTGCTGGCTTTGTGTGAATGATCCGCCTTACCTTGTAAATGGCTCCTGAATTTAGAAGCTAAGTTGAAGTGTTGAACTCTGTTTAAAACTCAACATTTAAACCCAAGCAGTACTCAAAATTTACTAAAAAGAGAATTTTACATGCAGTTCAGGATGCTGCTTTTTTGTTTGTTTGTTTACTGTAGTGAAACACTTACACAATGATATCTTCACATTTCTCGGATCACAAGTTACACAGTAAGCTCCATAACCAGCCACGGAGCCAAAGGTGAGTCCAGCAGCTAAAGAGATTTTACTACCTGCAAGAAATCATTCAAGTGTTATTTCTCAGTACAATGTCTTTAAGCTCAATCTTCATACGGCAGTTGTCTCGCTACACAGTATTATCCAAATATATTAAAAATAGAACTGACTTTGCCACATTCTAGCTTACCTCACCCAGTATGAATAGAGAGGTAATATTTCTGTAACTGGGTCATTCCAATGCGTGGCATTAGGGGCAAAGTCAACTAAATTAGAGGGAGATGATCAGGATCCAGTAATACTTGCAATTTGGGAAAAATACAACTCTAAATTTGGCTATTTTCTCTGTCATACTTAAGAAGAATTTTTGTAATTTCTCTGAACTGTCTGTTCACTTTAACTATACCTTACAGCACTGGGGAGTCTCCAAAAATAGTAGAAATGTGTCCATATATATAAAGAGTAAATTGGACAACATGTGTGGTCATAATGTCAGGCCTTTCAGTCTGACATCAGTCCTGGACAAAGAAATGCTATCACCAACATCACATTTAATTAATAAAGAATGAAAAACCAAATAAATGGCAGCGAGGATGAAAACAGGGCTTCTAAAAGTAACTTGACATCTTGCAGTGCTATTGCGAAAGTGCTTCATAAATCCTGGATATATCCCTAATATATTTAGATTTCTGACCAGACATTTGATTTGTCTTGGTACCATATGATAAAAGTGTAGAATCTGCACAGCAGACATGTGAATTAAGCTGATCCCCAAATGTTTATAAGTAAAGAATCTAGACCCCCCTAATGTCATTTAGCTCCCAATCCTTTTGACTATTTTTAGTCAAGACTTTGCAAGAAAAAGAAATCATAACCAATAAAAGATTATCTACATTTGCCACGAGGATTGACCAACTACTAAAGAGTGAAGAGAACAGGTGAATGGGATAGTCAGTAAGTTCAGCTGGCTGCAAACACAAAAATACAGCGTTTTCAGAAATTCAGATGTGAAGCCGTGTCTCCGAGAGCAAAGCATGTGCACACTACGAAGGGAGACAGTGACCCCAAATCACAAGCACCGTGACGGATAAGGGGCACAGGGACGGAGAGCGATGCGATGCTGGCGCTTTGTGGAGAGCTGAGGGGAACGCTCCCGCAGCTCCCGCCCACCCGTCCTCGGTACCGCTGCGACCTCTGCCGGGTGCTAAGCTCGGGCACAGCTCGGGGACTGCAAAAATCCCTGGAATACCGAAACTGCACTTTGTGGTACACCGCCACCTAAAATGTGCCTCGTTATCGTACTGTGAAAAGGCACAACTCTAACAGTACCAGAAAATTAACTACCAACTCAGAGCATACAAGTACAGGTGTTTTTTCCACGGTGCGTTTGGAAATGTCAGAACCAAGCCTGGATTATCTCTGTAGATAATAAGATTTAATCAAGGACCTACTCTGCTCAACACAGGAATTACTAAAAGGAGATGAGAAAGCTCAAAATGCACTTACGGTCAAAGATAACATGATAACCCCCATTCTTTGCCCTGAACACAAACTCCCTTAAATGCTTAAGCTGGCCCAAGTACATCTCATGAGACTCAGTGCATTTACAGCAGCACATGATGGATGGAAAAAGCAGTTGTGTTAATTGCAGGAAAGTTTTCATGTGTCATATTGCATAGGGGAAATTCAAATGCTTGATTTTGAAATCCTGCTGTCCCAGTACTAACCTTTACGAGTGTATGCTACAACACCTCCAACAACCAGCAATGAAGCATATGCAAAACCAATCCAGTCAACAGCCATGGTCCCAACTCTAGAAAAAAACCAAACATATTGCAACTGAAGGCAAACAAATTCCTTCCTCCTGGTAAAAAAGAAATCACTGCTTAAAGGGTTCTAAATAACACCACACTCTCCTAAGTTGTGTTTGACTACTGTATTAAAACATTCAGAAAGTGAAGGTGTGCCTGTTGGTTATTGTACCTTCCTTTCATTAACTGCTGCTCTTTCTTACACCCCAGGATCTGCATATACCATATCTCCATTAGGGGATTTTTTGAGATGTATGTTTTTCCCAGTCACGAAGACATGTATGCAGGCAAAAATCTTGACACCATCCAAAGCACAGTTTGTTGCACTTGTGCTATTTGGCTGAGCTGAGCACACAATATGGATACATACATGTCTTCTGAGTGCTCAGCTCAGTGCGTTTATCCTGTTTCAACCACACTGCACCTGGTGCATTTCAAGGGGAATGTAACAAACCCTGCACCAGGCAAAAATATGAATTTTCAGAGTGCTCAAAGTTTCCAGACAGAAACTTAGGCTGTTTTGGAAGCTGTACATACAGCTGCTTTATGTTGTGTCTATGCCCCTTTTGTTTCACCTTTACATTAAGATGCATTGTCTGAATTGTCTCTTTAGGCTTCTGTCCCGCAAAAAGCATTTACGGTTCTGTTGTGATGCTGGTCGCTGCTTCCCTGGCAGTGCTGTGTAAAGGCATGAATGGCAGCGCTCTGCAGCTGGAGAGCCCCTGCAGCACCTCGGTCTCTCTCCCATCAGCCGGTGGGACACACCTTTTCCCTCCTTCTCCCAAATTACGTGTACACTTAATTAAGCACATCCTTCTCTGCACCTCAGCGTGTGTACCCTTGACCACAGTGTTAAAGGGCGGTAGCAAAGAGTGCTCACTCAGCATTTCATGTCAAGCCTTTAGTGTTAAAAGTAAGCAACTCGCAGCGAGCCCCCTCCTCCCCAGGTCATAACCCCTCAGGACAAAAGGTGGGTTTAGGGGGCCATGGCACCCCAGAGAACGAGGTTTGCAGGGGCCAGGCACGCAGGGGCCAGGGATCCCCAGGCCTTTGATGTGCCCGGCCTTCGTGGCCGCCTCCCGCCCGGACCCGCAGCCCGCATCTCCTTCCAGGGCCGCGGTGCAGCGCCCGGCGGAAGGCAGGGGCTGCGGGGGGCGGCTGCGCCCGGCCGCCCACTCGCGCCCGG
>VZTJ01002665.1:317582-328731 GCA_013397795.1 Orthonyx spaldingii | reverse complement strand
CCCGGCCCCGCCTCCCGCGGGGCTGCGTGGGGCGCCGGCCGGGCCGAGCGCCGCGTCCCGGCTCAGCCCCTCGGCGGCGGAAGGGGGGCGCTTGTCGCCGTCATGGCGGCGGCGTGGCGCGGCCCGGCCCGGCCCGCCCGCAGCGCCGCTGGCGGACCGCGGGAGACAAGCGGGGGACAGGGTGGCCGTGAGCCGGCACTGCCCCTGCGGCCAGCACCGCAGTGGTGTCCAGGGCTGCGGCGGGAAGAGCGTGGCCAACGGGAGGCGATCCTCCCCCTCTGCTCGGCCCTGGTGAGGCCGGATCTGGAGTGCTGTGACCTATTCTGGGCTCCGCAGTAAAGCAGAGACGTGGAACTACTGGAGAGGGTCCAGCGGAGGCCACGAAGATGGCTGGGGGTCTGGAGCATCTCTTTTATAAGGAGAGACTGCAGGACTTAGGTCTGTTCTGTCTAGAGAAGAATGAGAGAGGATCTCATTCATGCATATAAATATCTCAAATCTGGGTGTTGAGAGGGTGGTGCCAGACTTTTTGGTGATGTACAGCAACAGAACAGGGAGCAATGGCCATAAAATAAAGCACACGAAGTTTCAGGTCGGTTGTTCACAGCATGGTGCTAATAATGGACTGGGTGATCTGCATGGGTCCCTTCCACCCCGACAGTTCTGTGGTTCTGTGAGTCGTGGCTGTGGTGGTGCAGGGCAGCAGGGCAGCACACTCTATTTGTTGGGGCCCCTCTGAGACAGTGCCCCGCTTCGGGGTGGGCATCCCCTGCTTGAGACTCCTTATCCAGCCCTTCAGGCAGTGGAAAGGTCCGTGGATATTTTACTCTTTTAAGGCCAACCCCTCTTGCCTTGCCGTGTTCGGGATGGAAGAACTCAGGAATGAAGGACTCACATCTGCAGATCCACTTGTCCCCAAAGCGCCCCCATCCCACGGAGACCTGGGCAGGAGCTGCTGCCTGGAGCATCTACAGACCCCCTGTGACTCAGTAATGGGCACTTATTGCTGTGCCAGGCACCCTTCTGCCCCTCTCATAAGCAGGCTCCTCTCTCTCCTGGACTGTGTTTTTTGAAAGTCTGAGGGCTGCTGCCTGAAGTCAGGTGAGCAAGCACGTAGGCTGAATGCTGGTATGTGTTTGTCAGGGAAAACAGCAGGCACAAGCCCCAAGACTCTGATACTAAACACGTAGCTAATTTATGAAACTGCTTGATGTGGTTATTTTAACACCCTGACTTCTTGTCTGCTAGCCCTGTTTGCTGGATCTATTCCACCACAAGCTATTTTTGTCCATATTTTGTCCCCCTCCGCAGCGTTTCGTTAGCTCTTTCTTAAGTGAGCGATTCTTGCCCTGCACAGGACGTGTCCTCCAGGGGTGATTCAGGGGTGCCTGTGTGCGACATTCCCCACACTTCCCGTGTTCCCACAAACAGACTGAGCATAAACATGGCCACAACAGGGAGAGACTCACAATGCCATGTGATAGGACTTGGATACCTGCCTTCTTCAGGGGTCATTTGAAAATCCCTGCCAAAATCCTGTGTTTCCTTTAGATTTCTTTGCTTAAAGGTGTGGGAGTTTTCCGCTCCAAAGAGCTAGCTGGAAAGCAAATCAGCATTCTCATTAGGGTTAACGTATCTAATTTCCACTCCTAACGTTCCATTTGTTTTTTGTGGTAATGTTTAACTGCTGCAATACAAACCCACTCCATGCGAGCTGTCCAAGTCTGTCCACTCAGTGGAAAACAGAACTGCTCTCCTTATCTCACCACAGTGTCTGTGGGAAGGAAGACTGAAGGTACAGAAACTTTGGAAAACAAACATAGAACACTTGAGGGCAGGATGGCTCCAAAATGCAAACAAAAAGTGGATTCATAAGCTGAAATCCAGAAATCTTGGATTTCTTGATGAAGTATTATGAGACCCGTGGCTCTTGAAAAGCACAGTAAAATAAACAGGGAATTAAATGGAGCAGAACCATGCAACCCTATTTGAGGGGATTCCAAAGTGGAACAAATACAGTATCTTTTGGCACCTCTAGAATAATGACCAGTTGTGGTTACTTATTCAATGATACTCATCACTTAAGCAGACTGGGTAACCCTGAAGTCTGGGTAAAATTGGGATTCATATAATTATATACTGCTTGTTATGTTCCCTTCAATTTTCAATTACGAAAAGTATTTTGTACTGTTTTCCCTAAGGTTTTGCTTAAGTATTGTCTGATGTGAAATGGTTGCTGTATTTTACAGCACAGATGGGAGGTTTTTAATAGGAGGAGATTTACTTAAATTAGGTTGTTGGTAGCATGACAAATCAAACACCTCAGTCCTTACAGTGAGGTATAACAGAGCTAACAGCATAGTCAGTGATACTGTTGCTATGTGCTTTCTAGTATAGTTTTCACTTACTTGTTACTGCCAATCTGAGCTGAAATATTCCCTGTTGGGTGTCTGCTTCCAGCTGTTTTATTTTAGTTTGTTTTCATTATTTTGTTTTGTATTACGATTTGTTTGCTTTGGTTTTGGGAAGTTCCATTTACAACAATCGAGCCAACTACAAGGATGAATTTAGGCGAGAATACACGGTTTTGTCCATTATAAACATAACCACTTCACTGAACAGCCCCCAACATCTCTCTGCTTTGGGAAAACAAGCTTTCAAATCTGGCAAGCAAATTGCCTTAGTTTCAGGGATATATTTTTCCATCTTCAGGAAAATGTGACCTGAAGAGAAAAAGAGTTAAAAATGTTGAGTGGAGGCTTCTTAAAATTGTACAGCCCTGTCCCCGGAAAGTTTCACCTGCATTGATCATGTGTGACCTTGTGTTAACCCCAGCTACATTCTCACCTGGAGGAAGGCATTCTTCCCTGAGAAAGTCTGAGCTTGTGCCTTGCTTTGCTTATGTCCTGTCTAGAACAAGAAACCTCTAAGGCGCTTGTATTACACAGCCCGTCTCCCTCCCCAGAACATTTTTGTTGAGGCTAGCTGTTGTTACAGAAGGCGTTAGCAGGATGAAGCACATAAAAGACCCCTCTCTGCTGTAAACTGTTTGTGTTATTTGTTGGTCTTCCTGTGTTAACACTAAAGGCCACTCATAGTTGTAAGCTCGAAGTAAGATTTAATGCTAACTGCTATCCCAGAACATAATGTGATACCAGAAAAGATCTGTCTAATGGAAGAGTGCTTCTGAAATCCTAGAGACATAGAAAAGGTCCTGAGATGGGGGGAAAATAACAGCTAAGCACCTTGAGACAGCTGTAGGTCTGGAATATTTTTTGCAAAGGTTGTTCTCCTCATTGGGTGGGGTATGGAAAAGGAAGAGGAGACAAAATACTGGTTCTGAAATGCAAGTTCAGAGGATTCAGGTTTAATAAACTGTAGTTAATTAAGAAGCCAGTTGTTATGTCCCGGTACAAAAAAGTGACTGTTACAAATAAATTCTGTAAGCTTTCATATACATACCCATGTGTAGATAAGCAGTGAGAAAGACAGTGGTGTCAAAGTAACAGAAGGTTGTTTTAAAAAGCTGAGGAGGCTGATGTACAGTCTGATGTACAGCTGTTGGGGCTGACTTTGTGAGTCATTACACTGCAGTTCTGAGGTGTCACTTCCTTGAAAATTTGGTATGAAAGTTTAGATCCAGAATCATCAACCAAATAGTAAAAGGCAGAGATACTGCTTTTTATAAAAACTGTGAAGTAATCTGACAGACAGTCATACAAACTGAGGCCTTTTTAATGAACTAAACATATATGAGCATGGACTAAAGCCTGCAAAGGAAAAAGAGGTGCGTTCTTTGGCAGTGATTTCACAGGAGATGGTGCTCAAGTTTAACAGGTCACTGCTGCCTAAATGGCCTCTTCATGTCCAGTTTTGTGTTCCAGTCTGTTATTTTGTGACGTATTCATGAGTGTTGCTCTGTCTCTCCCAGTCATCAATGCCTGAGTCAACTCAGTAGTCCAGCAGAAACATAACCTGGCAGAAAAATGTCTCTTTTTTTTGCTGAATTCATTCAATCAATCAATCATTTGTTTCAATTCGTTGAGTCAGGAGGGTCTACAAAGCATCAGAACACAAAGGAAGAGATGGGATTGCATGATCGGGTGGGAGGTTGGGTAGAGTCTGCAGCCATGAGCAAAAAAAGTGAGATAACCTGAAGCTGTGCATTTTCTTTGACTTGTCAGGAAACTTTGCCTGCAAGAAACCATTAGGTTTGGCACCAGCTGAAATTCTTGGTAAATTTGGGGAAATGCAACTCAAAATTATGGTTGGTCGATGGTATCTCAGGAATCTTCCCAGATGCTGCGTCCAGCAAACACTGAAATAAGGCACATGCCCCTTGCGAGCTGACAATATCCACAATATTATTATGAGAAATTAGGTTCCAGCTACATGTAAAGGTGGAGAGGTCAATAGAAACAAAATGAGGTTGTGATATGCAGTGATTTGGGAGAGCATATGCTAGATTTTCTGCTCAGCTGGTGTAATCAAAGGGCTGTAGGGGGTGTTAAGAGCGAGTTATTAAAATGCCTTGTGTTCTGCTCAGTACAGTGATTTGGTTTTCCCAGCTGAGTTCTCAAAAGCTGGTAGATTTCATCTGAAGAAATGGAGGTTTCTCTCTTCAGTATCCCAGGAATCCTTGCTCTAAGTGAATCCAGATTAGGATGACTAGATGTGCTCTGCTTCTGATAGATCCCAAATTTCCCATCTTTATAATAAGCATGCGGATTTTAGAGTAGTTCAGGAAGTCAGAGTGAAACTCCAAGGGATTTCAAAGATATTTGAAGTGGCTTGTTAGTCATTGTGTGGTGTTTTCAGCTGATTGAAAATAACTTATGAGGATGAAAGTTTCTTGGGTCAAAGGTGGGATTTTTGTGCATGTGTATATTTTCAGACCTTTTCCCTTAGTCCCTTTGTCGTCCTATGATAGACAGCAGATCTCTGATACCTCTTGCCACTATGTGCTTGTACAGAGGGGTCTGTTTTCACCTGCATGTGCTGTGAGACAATTTTTCAGACAACAGCTCACTGAAGGACAGAGGCACAGAATCCCTTGCCCTCTCCAAATTTACCAGATACACTCAGACTTGTATGTGCCTCAAAGCAGCTTCTTGGTCTGAAAAACAGTTTGAGGCTAGGAAAGATTTAGGATAAAAGTTCATATATACATGCCCTGTCCTTACTTTTTGCTAGACATCAGTTCATGTCCACTGTTCTTCCTCTTTCTCTCCTGCCCATGACCTTAGACCAAGACAGGAGCATGAGCTGGCTGAACGTTGTTCAGGTCCAGTATGGGCAAGCTTATGGACAGAAATATCCACATCATAGGCATCCTTCAGATCATTCTCACACTAAAAGGAAGGGAAAGTAAGATACAACATCCCTCCCAGAAGGAGGGGTCTCTGAGATCCTAACTTTTATGGGGTGCACAGAAAATGGCTCAGGCTGTGTTTTGCAGTAACTTTTTTCAATTGCTGATTTCCCCATTCTCAGTCACTTCCTTGAACCATGCCTGGTATTCGGTGAACTCTGTGCTGAGCCATGATGATAAATCATCAGAAAATCAGCTCACTGCTGTATCTGTTCTGAAACTGCAGTCTTAGATCTGATCCTTAGAGTTGATCCTTGCTCATGTATTGAAGAAGGGAGTGAAAGGTGGAGGAACTGTCCCACTCAAACCCACATCCCATACTCTCAGGGATCAAATACAAGGAAGTGAAGGTACTCACAGCATGACCCTCAGTTTGGAGAGAACGGATGTGATTAGGGTTTATGAAATCAAGGCAGTGGGTAGAGTGAATAAAGACTGAGGTTTTCCAAATCCTGCAGACCTAGAAGCAGGGGCAGTCATTGAAACCAGTAGGAGATTGGTTTAGAAAAGACAAAAGGGAATATACTCTTTTTAATGTAGCAGATATAGTGAACTTGTGGAATTTACTGCCAGAAGAGGTTTTGGAAACAAATAGGTCAGCACATTGGAAAGGAGACTAAACAATTAAATGGATTGCATATACATAGAGAAATGCAAGAAGAATTTAGTAGGGGTATGCTCCCTAGCATCCCTAATATAATGATTGTGGGTGCTGGAGGAGAACAAAGGAAATGTATATGCCTGGCTTGCATGTTCTCTTTAAATAGTATCTCTTGTTATTAAAGAAAGGATGCTGGAGATAGCTAGGTGTTGGTGTAACCCACCAGGACATCCTGTATGTTCTTTTCAGGGCTCTGATTTTGTGTCCACAGGTATGCGAGGATAAATGCAATGTTGGTAGGAGTTTGTATTTTATTTTTTGAAGATGATATCTCAGAGTTCACTTACTTCAATGAGACCTGAACCATGGCTCACTAACACTGCATTGTACCCTATTGAGGAAACGTACACGTTTAGGACAATCCACATAATATTAGTGCTTAGATAGGGACCCTTAGACTGAGCTATAGCCCTCCTGATGTTGTACTTTCCCCGGAGATCCTTCTGCTCTGTCTGCACAGAACTTGATGAATACTCATGTCTCAGGAAAGATTTTGTAAGCTGTGATAGAATTTCCCCCCGTATATCAGTGTATTTTGGAAATACTATTTGAAAGTCATCTGCTGGAAAACATCTAGTGCAACTGAAGGAGAGTGCCAGATTAGACAGATTACTAGGCATGAATCCCAGCACTTATTTGTATGAGTATTCCTTCTGACTTTAGATAATCACATTAACATCAGGAGTATTGCTTACACAAGTACTACTGAGAAAAAGTGGTGAACAGGCTTGGGCCCTCAAAGCAATGTTCTTGTTCCAGCATTTTCCTACTGACATTCTGACCATTTCCTCATCAGAGCTCATTAGAGTTGGTACATTCACTAAGGAGGACCACCCACTACTCAGCAACCTCCAGTAATGATTACCAACCCATCTTTTACATCTATCAGAAGTAACATTTTTAACAGTTCAGATGTTGTTTTCCTTCCCCTTCCTAAGCTCTTCCCATGCTTAGAGAAACACAAGTAGTGTATTCCATGCTTGGTTGATTATGAAGCCAGATCTTTTGTCTCCTCTGAGCATTTTTTTGCTGCTCCTCCAGTGCAGATGAGCCAGAAACCTTCCACAGACATGTGCTAGAGGACCCCCAGTGGGTGGTGAGACTGGTATTTCAAGGTGGATGTCATCAGGCAGCGTGGGTTAGAATACGTCTCCTGCCAAGCCTGCCTGGAGAAGCACAGCTCGGTGAGACCTTGGGGATCTTGCCTAATAACAGCAGTAACCTAATTTGAAAAAAAGAGAAAAAAGTTGTCTTTTTTTTTTTTTGTGGCTGATGATATCCAAAGGAATACCACTGTGAGTGCAAAGGGAAGATTATAAACATCAAATAATAGAAAGTGTTTACATGTCTACTGTTGGGTGCAATTACTCAAGCTTGGAAAAGATTAAGTAATTTTTATTTGTACACCTAAAAGAAGAAGCCAAGTTAAAGTACTTATACAGATCAGCCTCAAAAAATGAAAGCGTGAGATAAACAATGCCAAAAACAGTGCAACATAAAATCCAGATTTCAAGCCAAACATCTATGAAGGAAGAAGTATTCCATGGAAAATATCATGTTCTTGCTGTCTCTCTGACCACACAGCTAAACTCATTATGGTAAAGCTATAATTGCAGCCTTGTGAATACAATGCCGCAGACAATGGCCTGTCAGTGTTTTTCCACTATAAACTCTCATGTGAGGTTTGCAATTTTGTGAAATACAATTATGTTTGGCTGGGATATTCAGCTACATTCTCATCCCAGAAATTGACCTTTTTTTCTGTGCGTGTTTGTTTCTTTACTGAGCTGTTCAAAGTTCATTGTTTGGTAAGTGTTTGAGCCTTTCTGGTTGCTTGGCTGCTTGTGCCTTGTCTGTACTGTGAGGATGTGTGGAGAGTTTGCTGTCACTGGTAATGCATTGATGCTTTGTGATATTCAGGGCTGTGAGGCTGTTGCAGAGTCCACACTTTGGACCACGTTTGGCCTACGTTTGTAGTGATGTGGTTTGGGAAAGTCAGGGCAGCAGGATTATGGCAAATTAGCACTGACTTGCATACCCAGGCATGCACAGCAAAATGTGCTTTAGGGAATACTAGAGTATATTATTACAGCTATGGAAGGAAGGAGAATTGGCCAGGCCAATTAAATGGGTAAAATTGTAAAGATTTGTCTGTCTTAAAGAAAAAGGAAATTCTGATTGATGTTTCAAAAAAACCTCTGAAAACCTGTAGGATTAGTGAACCTCTGCAACATGCAAAAACCACTTGTACAGTTCTGATTTTGATTCTTTGTTTGGCTTAGCTAAGGATCTTCTCTGTGAGATTGTGTTAATAGAGATCCAAATCCAGCCTAGTTTGGTTTTTTCACAGATAACTCAAAGGGAAAATACGGTGCCAACAGTGAATGGTGATCTCCAAATTGAAGTATGTATAGTTACAAATGCTAACCATGTAACACCTACATATGGACTCCTGGGGAACAGGAGATCTGAAATAACCATATGTATAACGTCTTACTTAAAAGTAATTGAGACAAATATTACTTGCACTTAAGGGATCTCACCTGTAGTTAGATATGGTTCACTAAACATGGATTTATTCAGTGTCAATCTATGCTCTGGAAGAAAACATGAAAACCTTGTGTTACAGAGATCCCTGGTTGCTTCAGCAACTTGTTATATGTTGTGGGGAAGAACTGCTGAGTTCACATAGTTTAAAATAAATACAAATCAAAGCAGTTTATTGCTTTATTGGCAGAGTGTAATTATCCAGCAATCAGTGAACTATGAAAACGAGATCAGTAGTACAAATAGGCAAACCATGCTGGAAATTTCTAAACAGTCTTCTATAACTAATCCCAAAGCTTTCTTAGTGTACACATATGCACACACAGAAACACTCAGGCACACGTATGCACAGAGATGTATGCACCCCCTCACTCATGGGCAGTATGGGTTACAAATACAGCCTCCCTTGCCAAGGATTGCAGATTTCCCTCTTTGCACGTCTCCTGTGGGAGATGTGGATCCTCTATCCTTTTATAGATCCCTGCAGTTCCCTACAAGTCATGGACTGAACCACACACCCTTAAGACAGTTGTTTCCTTTCCAAGGTCTGTCCTTTCTCTTATGAGTTTTCACACTTCTTTTATATTTCTTTTCAGTCTGGCTCCTGCTTTGTGTCAAGTCTTTTTGGAATTCCCCAGTAACTGTTTAATCTGGCTGATGATCCTCTTCTGTAACATGATCAGTTTGGGCAGATGCTGACCAGGCAGTTGGGTGTGTTTCATCTGTGGATGCACACAGGTACTCACCTCACACACATCTTTATCTTCAGGGGTGATGTTATCTGTGCCGTTTGTTGACGGGGTGCTATGCATCCCTTCCAGGTCCACAGTGAGGGAGAGCTTTCCTTGGGAGGCGCGTGGGCCACAGGGGCAGGGAGAGCAAGGGGCGTAGATGAGCAGCTGCCTGCAGCCACGTGGCTGACACTGTTCAAACCAGAGTGACTTGTGTTCTGGATGCATCCCATGCAGTTGAAGGTAATGATAAGTGGGCAAGCAAACCTATTTCCAGATTCCCTTCATGCTCCAAAATCCAAAAATAAAATTAACAGTTGCTTTACTAAATGTCTTTTGAACACCTATTATGATTCTCAATAAAGACATCATAAATGGGATGGAAACAGCAAATTGGATCACTGGAAAAACTGCAGAGAGACCATCTGGGCCTGGTGCTTTAATGGATGGTAAAGAATTTACATTTCACACTCCCACAGTTTACATTTTCCGAGGTGATAAAGACATTTGGATCATTTTATTTTTTGGATGTTTTACATAAAATGAAGAGCCGTGATTGAAACTGGAACTGGAGTCAGGAAATAACCAGATTGTGTACAATGTGGCAAAGTGCTAACAAATGCCCACGTGCTACATGATTAATTTAGTATAGATGCCAGTTGTGGATTTGGTTTGTCAGCAGTTGGCTTGGGTTTTGTGATTACTGGCCAATAATTTAACTGATGATTTGATCTGTAACAGAATCTTCAACTTCTGGGAATGAAAGAGAGTTGCAGTGATAGTGAAGTGCATTAACTAAATGCAGATCTGTTAGCGGCTAGAATGGATCCTGATACATTCTGGGGTCTTCATGCAACTGCTGAATATCCTTGTCTCTCACTACAGTATGATTTATGGTGGTGAATCAGGACAGGGGATAGAACCGAGTGACTGCTATTATTTCAATATGTCTTCAGGCAGTGTTTTTGAATTGCAGATACAGAGGCAAAGAAAACTCTGGGTCTGACTATAAATACAGCTGCAAAGTATGGCACCACTCTTGCCTCTGAGTCAATCTCTAATTACTGTTCTTGGCGTATCAGCACTGGGCCATAGGGAAGGGCCATCTGTCAGAGGTAATTGAAAATGGAGGCACTGAACATCTGTAGGTGTTTAAAGTCTCCTGACATTTATTACGAGCTGAAGGATAATCCAGTGTTATAATTTATAGTGTGTCTACCTATTATCCTCTGCATTTTTCAAGGGAACACATTATTCTTGGTCTGTTGTGTTTCATTTCTGTGGCCTATCTCTTTATGTCACAAACTTATTTTGCCCCCCTCTCTGCAGTTTACTCTTGACTGAAGTGACCCCTGTAAATCTTAGTAAGTTTGAGAATTTTTCTAAAGATGTGCCGTGTAAATTACGGGCCACTGTTATTGCTGGACCAGGCAAGAAGCTTGTCTTGAAGACTTAGGATTTGATTAGGCTAAAATGAAATTCAGATCTGGTTTCTACTTTGCAAAAGTCAGTCAATGCTATATTACATTGCTTTCTCTTATCCATACGGTGTAAATGATTTAGCAAATGCAAATGCCAGCTCTATTCCAAAGAAAAGATGTATAAATGTATAAAGGTGCCTGCAGACTTCCCATATGTGCACAGCTGTAGCTGTTAACAGTAAATAATAATGTACACTGCTTGTAGTATCAAACTTTTGATTTAATTGAGAAATTAAGAAAGATTTGTAATGCTTATCCTACATGTTGAACAACTGAATTTTATTTAAATATTTATTGGGTGTGTCAGTGTGAAGGAAACCAGCTCTGTCAGATACACACACACACACACACACACACA
>VZTJ01002665.1:257968-317493 GCA_013397795.1 Orthonyx spaldingii | reverse complement strand
CACACACACACACACAGAGTAAGTTTTCTTTCTTCCAGAAAAAAAAAAAAAAAGTTTGGAATATTTTTGTTAATTATCCTTCTAATCCAGGCATTCAAATACTGTACATGTGCTGAGCTCACATGAAGAGAAAGGAAAGATAAAAGAATTTTTAATAAAAATGCAGTCCCAGCAGGATTTGAAGTACACTACTTTGAAATACAAAGCCAGAACTTTATTATCAAACCTAAGCGAATTTTCTGAACCTATTCGAGTAAGTGAAGAAATCCTGTGAAGTTGCTTGGAGTTGTTTGAGAATAAAACACATTTACATTTCAGAAGATTGTTGGCAGAAATCAGAATGGAGCCCATTTTTCTGAGCAGCATCTGCATGCACACAAACTCCAGAGAGGGAAGACTAAAGGCTCATTTTTGCACAGCCTTGTGCTCTTTCTAGGCAAACACTCTATCAGCATTAGGCAGTGGGGCCTTGAGGATGGGATGCAGTAAGGAGCACAGAGCAGCTGAGTATGAAAGCTTAGTATTTTTGTCCCAGGGAGGCCAGGCAGGGAATATGCAAGGGTATTCCACCCTTTCCCCATAGCATCCTCCTCTCCCATTTGATCTTAATACTGCAGTGCCAGGAGAAGAGTGGAGGATATAGGAGTTGCAGAGTAGAGAATGTGGAGACTGCCTATGGCATTCTCATCCCTGGCACTGTAGAGTAACAGTGATCTTGGCAGCCCAGGCCCCGCAGCGTGCTGGGGCTGCAGTGCTCTCCACACCTGCATGAAGCAGTGTGATTTGGACCAGGAGAGCTGTGACCATCTGCCTGTTCATTTTCAGAGTTGGAAGCTGGCAGCTGGTGTAGAGCTGGGAGGAAGGTGACTTTGTCACCTCCCTGTTCTTGCCACCTCCAGAGCCTGCCTCTAAAGGCCTGAAATGAGTTGCCAAAAGATATCTCTGGAAAACTGACTCTTTCTTAGGGTGGCTTTGCTGTCTAACAGGAGAAAAAAAATCTATTTGGATTTTAGTGATATTTTCTTCCCTCTGAAGCCTTGTGAGGTGGAAATGACTGTGTGAATGCTATGTTAGCATAATTAGTCTGCCACAAACTAGCTATCAAATTCATCACTGAAGTGTGTATCCGAGCTATTCTTGGGTACCACATTGCCTCACAGAAGCTACCGCTGTCTATTGCATTCCTGCTGCTGTTTACTGTCTCCAAGGAAAGGAAGGAATTTGCACTTTTTTAGGGTTGGTTTGGAGGCTTTATAGAGGGAGGAGGTAAAATTGATTGAGAGCCTTCAACCACAGACTATACAAAATGCTTGTATTTCCAGCATGAACATTGTGCTCCTGGTCAGATTCACACTTCCAATTCTACACTGAAGGAATGCACTTCTGCAACTTCTGATGCTCTACCACTGTTATCTCTAAGTCCCCATCATCTTCTGGGACTAGAAGTGTCTAACCTCAGCCCAGACTGTTAAAACTTCTGGTGGTCTGAATTCCCTTTTTATGCCTTTGCATAGAGCATCATCTTAGCTGCATTTGATGACAGTGGTTTTGAAAAATAAGGAAGCAGATTCTCACTCTTGTTTGTGATTTCAGCCTCTTTTTGAGAAAAGGTTCACTGCACCCACTTTTAAGTGCCACTTAAGGTTCTTCCTTCCTATTTTTGAAACTTACTGTGCATGTATATTATGGAAGACGGATGTTACTAGCACAAAACAGCGTGCTCATTATCTATTATACCATGATATATTTACTGAGAAAATTTTAATAAATAAACCACAGGCTTGAACCGCTGAACCCTTCTAAACCAGCTGATTCCCATGGGGGGTTCAGGAGTTTTTATGGATGGATACTGTGTTCTCATGAGAATTTTACTGGAGCTCATAGACTCGAAATTGACTAGCAAGAGAATTTATGAGGTTACATGGGAACGATCACATCTTTCATTCCAACACCCTATGAGTTTATAAAATGAACCCTTCCTTAAACTGTGTTATAAAATAGAAAGCGTTAATGTGGCTTTAATAAAATATCTGATGTTATCAATGATTTCTCATCAGTCAGAACAGCGGGTTAATTTTACCAGCTTTTCAATTTTCAGTTATACTAGATTAGAGTGTTGGGTTTTTGCTAAAAATTGTGAAGGAAGAAGAAGCAAGGAAGGGGGGAAGGTCATAAGTTACTAAAGGCATCAAAGAGCCCTTGTCAAGATGGATTATGGAAAGGGTGAATAGTGTCCACTATGCATTGCTTAACCTCTATTCTATTTACTCTCTTGAATACTCTAAAATTCCTCTTGTTATTTTGTTTAAATTTAGAACCATGTTGAAGCTCTGTAGCTGCACATTATCCCACTTGAAATTTAACTTAAAATGTTATTTTGCATCATATAGTTAAGCTGGAAAGTTGCCTAAGCCAGGAATTGAGGTCTGTGGTAGTGAACTACAGAGGAAGTGGTCTAAGCAAGACTCCGTTCTGGGGATATTCCAACATTTTATTACAATGTGTGTACTAATGAGTAGAGAAAAGGACTGAGAGCCAGGAAGGGCAGAGTTTTAATCAAATGACTCATGATGTGGCCTTCAGCAAAATACGTGACCTTATAATTCAGTCGTCTTAGCTGTAACAGTGGGTAAAAATAGGGGCTCAGTGTAGTGTTCAGGCAGAGACACAGATGTGCCTATTTCAGCTGCATTCAAAGTCTGCAGTTTTTTCCTCCTGTGGAATAGACACGATGGGAAGACAGAAGATCTCCTTTCAGCTGCTCCAGAGAAGCTCAAATCCAATTTGACATCTATTTTTCCTTGAACAAGAGCTTTTAAAACTGTCAGATGGAGGTCAGTCTTTTGCTCAGTCTGATTCACCTGTGAGCGATCAAATGTGTTGGTCACGGTGGTGATCAGGTGCCAGAGAGACCAGGCACAAGGAGGATGAAGATGCACATTTTGAATGGTTGGTTCAAATCAGGTACATTTCTGGTGCAGTTTGTCCAACCAGACAGAGTTAGGAGACTGTCTGGACTGCACAGCTTGGGACACTGATGCCCAAAGATTGTTCTTTAATTGGTACATGAAGTGCATCAGCTTTCCAAGTGGCACTGGGAACGCCGGCTTGGCCATCATTCCAACAAACTGTGGTTGTTTAAGATGTCATAGGCCTTGTTTTAAATCAAGGGTGGATCTTTGGTACTTGGGTAGCACTGCTCTAGTTAAGAGCAGCCTGTTTCTTCTGCTGCTTCCTTCAGCTCCGTGTGTGTTAGTCCTTATGACTGTCTCGGATCATGGCTCCAGAACTCCACCTGGGAAGCTTCAGGCTCTCAGCAGTGTGGGAAAGCATTCACCTATTCCCAAGATTCTTTCGGCTAGAAGGTGCCATACAGAAATACCAAGGAAAGCTAGGTATTGTATGTCTAAATATTTCAGGTCCTAAAAAAGGAAAAGGACTGTCTCACTTTGCCAGATTTGGAATCATCCATTTTATTTCAGTGTCACATTACACATTGCATTCTCGCTGTCCTTCAGAAATGTGAGGAAGAAAACCTGGAGGGATTTTATTTCTTACTTGAGCTTCTTTCATACCTTAAAGAGCTGCTGTGATGGCAAAACACAGGGAGTTGAAGTATCCTTGGTTCTTAGTCTATAGACTTAGCAGAACTGCATTTTTGTGATGATTGTTCAAGCAAAGGGAAAGCATAATAAATATGTCCCATGTCTCTAATCTTTGCTATCTCAGGACAGGAAGGAATGGGCAAGGTAGATACTGTACTGCCTTTTGTAAATCAGTTGATCTGTGTATTTTCAGATGTTTATGCAGAACAGGTTGACTAAGCCCCTTGTGCTTCAGAGAAAAAGTATCCCTGAGCTAACATTTCACTGATCCCGTGAAGATTAAAATAGGAGGAAACCGCATACAAACAGGACTACAAATCATTGAAGTTATTTAATAAGAGAAAAGCACTAGGTTGGCTGAAAATCAGTCTGGAAAGGCTCTTTGTTGAAGTTATCAAGGTGATCATATCTGGCCTCATTTTTTTATATCTTACGTACTTTTATGAATTTGTTTATCTTCTCTTTGACATTTCACTCTTGTTATTTTGTTTAGTTTTCTGCTTTGGTTCGTGTGAGCACAGCAGTTTGGAGTTGGATTATTATTCCTCAAGTTCTGCAGCAGTTAAGAAGCATATGCAGAAACATTGTTTTATTCTTTAATAAGATCTTTACATTTTTCTCATGTTTATCAGCCCACAGCCTAAGATGAACCAACAAAGAGATTCATTTTATATCTCTGAATGACCATCACGTTCTCATGGGACTACATTGCAAGTAATGCAACTGTTAGGAATGGGCCAACAACAGTTTTTTTATTTGCTGCCTCTGGCAAATAAAAAATTGTTCCCTTCATAACAGATAGTCATATTGCTGGTTATCTGTATCCTTTTCCTGCCAGCCACTGCCCTAGCAGAGGAGATGGCTGCTGAGCCTGTATCTCTATTAGAACTGCCCTACTTTGCTCTCCGGACAATTATTTCAGGCTCTAGCAATCGTGTAATTGCACAAACAGCTGGCCTGTGCAGTGTGCTGGCTGACACTGGCCTGCTTTTATTGCCATGTTCAGGTCAGCGTCCTGCCCTACTGCCTGTTTGCCAGCTCTGGCTCTGCCAGCTCCTTATGCTTCTTCAGCCAATGCTGCAAAACACAAAGCTTACTAGTAATTGTTTAGTGGTTTAGAGTTAGTTTTAAATGTAGGAAAACACATTTGATTGCTGTGACCTGGCCAGGAATTATGGTTGTAACTTGTTCTTCCAAGAGTACTTCACTGTTGTAGATATTTTCTGGTAAGAAATTATTTGACTTTTTTACTATCTGTCAGTGATGAATGTCTGGCCTAATCTAGGATTGTGGTGCCCTATTCATCCACCCTGTTTATCTGCTAGCAAGAAAAGCACTGGCTGTTCCCTACCCATCCACAAAGAAGAAAAAATGCCAAGGGCTTTCTCATTAGCAGAGTTCAGGCTGAGAGAAGGGATGATCTGAGCAGCATGTCAATCTGTAGAACTTTAAATTATAAAAAGAAAAAGAGGAACGTCTAAAAGAATATTTTCTAATTATGTGTTTTTCAGTTGGAGTTTGGATTAAAAGAATGGGAGAAGAATCTCCTTTTGTGAAGCTATTGGTGTTGCGGAATGGTGCAGAAATGTTTTGGAAATACTACTCAGCCATTTTCCTTCACAGCCAAAGAATGAAAACCCAAGGGAACTGTTCCCTTCCTAATTGTGGAAAAGTGCAGGCATGCAACTCAAACATGCTTTTCCCATCTTCATTTAAATTGTGCATTATAGTTTAAATTTACTTCCATAGTGTGGAAAACAGTGGATAAATTTGAACTCTAGGTCATGAAAGAAATACACATGGATATTTGCAGAAAATGTCCTCACTGGGTGCTGCTTCAGAGTATCATTTCCATTTTAAAATTCCACATCCTTAGGACAATTACGCTGATGCAAGTTAATTTCATCAAATATAATTAAAGTGTATAAAATGTTCCTTAGATATGTTTAAAAATATAGTCTGAGAAAATATCTTTCTAATGGCACTGCCATTTTATTCATCTGTCTTTTCAGGCATGTTTTTGTTGGCATTTTCAGCTATGTTTGGCCTAATTTTTAATGAACGTTTAACTGCTTAGTAGTGATTATCTGGGACACAAGAATCAAAAGTAGTTAAAGTTCCTCAGACCTAAGAAGAATAGACAGAAGCACTGCTCAGCATTTTATACAGTAAGCTGTGGAACAATTAGCTATAATTATCCCCTGCTAAAACAGCAAAATAAGAAATATGCCAGTTTAGATTTGAAGTTGGCAGCAGTTCAGAAGGTTGAGAGAATGAAAAATTGTGGAAATTCACTGCCTTATTTTTCCCTTCATGCCTCTTCTAATGTCAGTTTTTTAGGTTGTGTATGCATCCTCAAAATTCAGTTGTTCTAGAAGCTCTGTATTCCCTCCCCTCATTGTTAGTAGTGGTAGTCTGAAACCAATAAGGCTCAAAATATTGTCCCTGGATTACTGAATGCTCTGCTTAGTTCCGCTCACCACACCACAGAATAGATGTAGGAGAACCAGGAAAGATACAGAAAGAGACTGAGGAAAGACTGAATAGGCCAAAAGACCAAATAGACAACTTGAAGAGAGATGCTGGGTCTGGATACACTACAGACCTAGGAACTGATGATTATTGAAGAGATGCTAAAAAGGGAATGATTAGTCACTGTTTCTTGGAATACAAGAGGTAGAGAGCATTCAACAAAGTGATCAGGCAGCAAGTTTAAAAACAAACAAGATTTGTTCATGAATATGTAACAATATTGTGAAAGATTTTGAGGAAGCCAAAAGTACAAGTAGATTCAAGAAGTGGTTAGATGAGTTAATGGAGTATCCATTGTAACACAGGGATTTGGATGAAACTGTCACCTCAGAAAATTCCTAAATGACTCTTTGCTGGAGGCCAAGAGAACATGTCAGGAGAAAGTTCAGCCTATGCATGGCCTTATTTGTGCCCCTGTGCATCTGCAGCTGTTCACCATAGAGAAGAGTCTTGGCTGGACTGGCACTGGCCAGTCTGACAGCTCTCATTGCTACCTCACCAGCATTGACCATGAGCTGCTCCTGCTCCCTGATGGGGGTGGATGAAATGGGTGAGTAAAGGAAAAAGCACCACAAGTTCTGAAGGAAAAGAAAGCAATGTAAGAGCAATGCTGGGATTTAAAAGACCGGTACCAGTCATGTTATTGAGGTGGGGCTACTAGACAGCTCCAGACTAGCAAGTATCTTTTTTCTTTTTGTGCCACATGATCCCCATCTATACAATTTTTGAGTCTTCTGTGGGGATTGTTAGCATTAAAACATTAGTAAATATGAAACACAGGAGGTGCCATCAGAATACAAGGCAACACTTTTTTTCTGTGAAGGTGACAAAGCACTGGCACAGATTGTCCAGAGAGGCTGGGAAGTCTTCGTCCTTGGAGATATTCGAAAGCCAGCTGGACATGCTCCCGCGCAGCCAGTTCTGGGTCACCCTGCTTGAGCAAGTAGGGTGAACTATAGCATCTCCAGAGGTCCCTTTGAACTTCAAAAACTCTGTGATTCTGTGAAATAGGAATATTAGTAAATATAAAATATCATTAAAATATAAGACTATTCATGTTAAACTACTGAACCTGCCAGGAAGTTCAACAATGTTTCTGAGAAAGAAGGAGGGCTGCTCTCTGTTCAAAGGGAGTTGTCAGCCATGTTTTTTGACATGACCCATACTGCAGTGCTCTATGTAAACCACCCTTTTATGAGGATTGTCTTGCACTGGACTTGGACTCTTCTTGAGGTACAGATGGGTGAAATCATAGCTGCCATCCATCAAAGTTTTCTTTAAAAAGTATCAGCGTGGCAGAATACTCCAGAGCAAGTGTGTTAGATGACATGTTCCGAGACAATTTCCTTGCTTATACAACCATATCTTCCTGTTCAGCTTTGATGCATTTATCTGGGCAGATACCCTTAGCTGAGCTCACAAACACAGCTGTAACCAAACAACATGAATTTTACCCCAAGGAGAAAACAGAAGTGTTTGGTGTGTCAGTAAGAGCTGTTGACTCCTCAATTTACACCTCTCCCTGATTGCTGCTCTGTGCTTGTGCAGAGCGGGTCTGCACTGCAAACACCTCGATGAGCCATTGCCATGGTACTCAAGCCAGTGTTGCTAATTTGTCTTTCTTTTTACATGAGCTTTACAACCTCAGTATACGGAGTTATCACACCTGGTTGTGTCTAAACCCCAGGTTTACACAGATACCTCTTTATTACACTGCAATCCATACAGCAGATTTCCCCAGGTGTGCATACAGTATGCTCTTGCTGGTGGCCAGGGTCAGAGTTCTGCAGTGAGTCTGCTTTGCAATTGAAAGAACATAAGACAATACTGGCTTATCCAAAATAACTAGATAGGAAGACAAAATATATTATTTATTTCTACTCATTAACAGAATGAGCCCTGGAACACTGCAGTTTTTCATTGTCTGTTGTGTAAGACTTTCCATTGCCAGTTAACCTTTTAATTTTATTTTTCCCTGAACAGAAAGAGTCAGGACATTGAGGGGACAATTCACTTTTATCTTGGGCTTTACCCCAAGACAATGTTACCAAATAAAGTAAATACCTTGTATACTAAGGCATAGAGATTTGGGTCCAGACAAAAAGAAGACACAGACAAGATTCAGATGGGTCTATGTGAAACTGCAATTCTGAAAATTACTCTTTTTCTGCCCCCAAATTTGGAAGATTCAACAGGATTGTAGCTGTATTAATTTCAAGGCATTATCTATATACAGATATATGTGCCTAGAAATACACTTACATATATGTAAAGAGATACATGTGCAGACTTTGAGCAGCATCACATTTGAGTCAAAGAGTGAGAACAGAAAGTGAGGGTCCCTTTCCCTTCACCTCCAGTGTGGATTCTCATAGCCTTTCTTGGCATGGAGTGGGCAGCTCGCACCAAGCACCAAAGAGAAGTTTCCTTGGAAACTCCTTCTTTATTTGACACAAACACATTAAGGTTAGTTGGAATTTGTGTATCCTATGTGATATATATCCTTATTTAAAAGTAAAGTATAGTCCTTCTGCCATTTTATATTTTAAGATATAAAATACACCAGGCGTATGTGAGATGGCAAGCTGGTGACAGTCTGACAAGACAATGTACAGACAGAGAGGGAAGAGGAGATACAAAGATAAAATGCTGAATTTCTGTGTGTTTGATTCCATGCTGAGTTCTAACATTTTGTTTCATACTCTAATCTTTGCTTGGTATCTCACTTGTTATTGTAACTTTGCCTAATTTTTCTCTCTCTTTTCTTTCTTTATGCTATTTCTTCATATAAATACAAAAAGCACAGCAGTAAGCATTAAAAACAGAGACATCAGAATGACTTCAGTTAGCTTACAGCAGGGATGAATTTTCTCCCTTGCCATAAGTTGAGCAAAGCAGAGAGAAGATGTGAGGAATGGATTTCTTTAATCAAATGCAGACTTCTCACATTCATGCAGTTTTAAAATCATCAAGGTCACACTGTTTATCTGTCCACTCTTCCTTATTGTCCTTTGCTCTCATGATCTATGCTTTGGTTTTCTTGAGACATACTTTATGTCACACTGAAATGATTGAGAGATTGTTTTCTTGGTGCAATTCATTGACTAAGAAATGCATGTTAGAGGCACTGCTCTCTATGGATTTACATGTTGATTTGGAAAGCAGACATGAAACTTTACAAAGATGGCACAGTAGCATTACAAACCTACCTGGCAGCAGTAGTTTCCCAGCTTGAAACGAACAAGAGCAATGAATGAGGCCCTGAAGTTTAATGACCTGAGCAGGCAAGGGAGAGCGAGTGCCCTTTGTATGCAAGCCAGGAACTGGTTGCCTTGACAGTCAGTGAAAGTCAGATCAAAAGGCTGTTTGAAAACCATGGCTTTTAGAAGCAAAGATGGGAAAAAACATCTTTCTTTTTTAGCTCTGGAGTTGAGAGATAGAGGAAACAATAGCTATTGTATAGATAGAGAATTATTTGAATTCTCCCTGCTACCTCTGTGCACCTGATCAAACAGGTGGTGGTTGAAAGGCTGATGTACCATCAGGCTTCCTGTGTGATACAAACCTGATAAAAAGTGTTGCAGCTGAAACATCTGAAAGCACAAAGCTTAGAATAAAACAGATCCCAGGCCAGAAAAGTGAGGCAACACAAAAAGAGTCCTAACCTGAGGACCCTGTCATTCTGGCATGCATGGACTTGAGAGCAAGAACAAGAGGAGGAGAGAAAATGTCTTCTCTCCAAATATGCCTTGGATGGGCTGCACAAAGACACCAAAGAAGACACACTTCCAATCCCACCTTTTATTTAATATAATCTTATCCCACTACCCTAGTACATAAACCCCATGTACCCCTCTCCTAATAGCAACCCCCTCTCAGTCCAGGATAATAGTCTCCTACCTGCTACTCTGGATTTCCTAACATACCCCAACCTGCCTCCCTTGCTTCAGCAGTTGGAATTCCATATCTTATCTCTCTCCACAGTAGCAGAGTAGAGAACAGAGGTCTGTCAGCTGCTGGCCTGTATGCAGGGGCTCAGCAAGCACACCAAAGTGGTACACTAAACCCTAGCACCCCATGAACCAGCCCTGGAGATTTGGAAAACCCGACTGGCCAGGGTTCTGGGAAACCTGCTGTAGGCGACCCTGCTAGGTGATCCTGGACCTGGGCCGGATGATTTTCTGAGGTCCCTTTCCACCTCAACCTTACTGTGATTATGTAAGCCCAAGCTCCGTGAGAAGCAAGAGGAATTATAAAACTTAACTACCCTGTTGAGAGTCATGGTGATAGAATTTGAACTGTATCACCAAGTGCCAGGCCTGGTTTTTAACCACTTGAGCACATGTGGTGCCTAAATGAAGCCTCTCTGCAAACCTTGGTCTATTTTTCCTTTGAGAAAAGGCAGCCAGGAGAAAATATTACCTTCCCTGATGCTCTTGGCCAAGGACAGCACCCAGTGGAGCAAGATGCAGGCATCTATGGGCTGCAGCATGAGGAGTTATATAAACTGATGGAAAAATGGGAAATGATGGGGACATGCATGGGGACAGGTGAAAAGCTGGAACCAAAATGCCAGTTTAGTCAGCGCATACAATCCTGAGAGTTTTAGACAACAAAATGTAAGTCAATACTGCATCTCCAGGGCAGCATGGGAAAGTCAGGCTGCTGTCTGTGTTCATTAGAAAAATTAACTCTTAAACATGCCTGCTATGGAAAGTATATCCATTGTAAAGTGAAAATGAGGAATTTATTTTAGTAAAAAAGTTGACAGTTCTATTTAAGGGATGGTATACTCATATTCCCATTATAATTTGCTCTAGGTGAAAGAGAAAATTACTGCATTTTCACTGAGATTGTTGTCAAGACAACTTTTAGTGCAGCTATTTTGAGAAATTTGTAATATCATGCAATTAAAAAAGATCAATTTAATATACTTCTACATTGTATCCACTTCCACAGCTTTATCCACTTTATCCACTTTTCAGCTTTACAGCAATTTCAGTGCTGTTCTGATTTCGTGTTAGCAGCAATGTGAAAAACAGAGTGTGATCCCTGATAGTTTCTGTCATCACTGGGACGGGCTGTGCTCTCTATTTGCAGTGACCAGAGGCTGGTGGAGACCCATGGCATGGCCAGCACCCACTGGGCTGGGCTGGCCACCACAGGCTATTCAGCAGGTGAGCTTTGCAAAGGTAGTCTTACAGGGTCTGCCTCCTAGTTAATGTTGTTCTTTTGCTTTTATTTTGATTTTTAAACCATTATGTTGGACAGAGCATTTGAACACTTGAAAATTGTTCTTTTACTGGAACCATCGGAACAGTAAGGGGATATACTCATCCTGATGTCCTGGGGACTTTGAAGGGGCTTGGAATGACATCTATGTCATTCAGGGGGCTATGAACACATCTAATGGGAGTTATATAGGATGAGCGTGTTTGAGATAGTAAAACATTGTGGCTATATTAGCCTGGATTAAACACAACCTTTTATGAATGCATACTAATAAACTGAAATAGAAGCCTCACCCTACTTGCTGCCATGCTGCTGGCAGTATTACCAGCCCTGCAAGCTCTGTCGTCAGGAAAGTGACTGAAATAACTGAGCCTGGCTCAGAGACTCATTGCTGTTAAGTCTGGTCCTTAATTTTGCTCTCATGTTTCTTTCTAGCACAGTCTAGCAATTAAGCTGCTATTCTGCTGACCCAAGCACAAGCCCAGGAATAAACTATGGCAATGGAAAGTGCTGCTGAGCTGTATAACTGCCTCACACTAGCACTGTTTTTGTAAATAAAAATAGTCTCCCTAGTTCCATTACTTCTTTGTCCTTAACAAGTTATATCAGATTCTTTGAACAAATGTTCTTTGTGTTTCATAGCCCAGAGACAAATATGGTGGGAAAAAGAAGAGCTCTCCATCATTGACAGAGTGAAAAAGGAAGTCAAATGACAAGGGAAAAAGGTGATCAAATGCAGGTTGTATAATGTGAGTTTCCCCAGACATCTGTAGGCCAAAATTCACTTGTTATGTGGGACTGTGTCTATTGGATGAATGCATTGCTCTTCCATAAGAATGCTGGGAAGTGGTGCATGAGACCTGACCCCGTATTTACTTGGCTCTGGAAAGCTCAAGTGAGTTTGTGGCATGCCCAGCCTGCACTCTGCAGTCATGCCAGCAGCTCTGCTCCTGTGTCTAGCAGATCCAGGCAGTTTTCCCTTTGCAACCCAGGAACATCTCACTTAAAGATTATTATAAGCTTTCTCTTCCTCATTTTACCACTTTGTAATGTCCGGCTTTTGATCTCTTCCAAACTGAATCATCCTTTTATCCATTCCAGTTCCCCTGAAATCAATGAAGTCAGTGTAGTGTAAGTGGTGGTGAGATTGTACAAGAGATTAGAGAAATGCAATGGGTTTTACATGCAAAAATAAAGATCCAGTCCAAGTAAGAGCATGTAATTCAGGATACAAAAAGCACAAGGCAAAAAAAGATGGGGAGAAGAGTACCTGAAAGTGAAGAGAGGTAAAAGACAGAGGGACAGATCGAGATAAAGTAATAGAAGTAGCAAGCATACAAGCAAACAACACAGAGATACACTGCGTGTCTGGCTAAGAGAGCAGTGTTCTAGAAACCACAAGGAAGGGAACAAAAAGAGGGAAGACAGCATGAAGGATGATAGAAACCTTTAGAACAACTGAATAAAGAAGCAAAGTTGACAGCTGAGAATGTGGGGTGTTTTTCCATTAAAAGCCCCACAAGTACAGAAAAATGTAATGAAATTGTGTGCTGAATTCATCCTGTTCAGGCTCATTTTCTCAGCAGCAGTGATTACTGCAGCAACCAGCAATGGGGGAGCTCTCAAGGTCATCTCATCTGACTGCCTGCAGAGCAGAGAGCTTCTCAGAGCCAATAGTGTCTTTTATTTGGTTCCCTGAGCTTTTAATATCAACTAAATATAAACCAAGCTGTTGGCAATATGAATTATGTTGTCTGTGAGCAATAAAAGCATGTGCTTGATCTTGATGATAAGGGGTACATTGTGGAGATGAGGGAAGTTGTAAGTTGCAGTGAATATATTAGCAAGGACAGAAGTTAGAATGATGGCCTGTTTTGAGAGAGGCGATGCTGGTTTGTCTGTCCTTCCATAGTTCACTCATGAAGAGAGGCCACAGGGAGCTTTGCAAAGCTCTGCTCTCATAGAGCCCAGTCTCTCTAATGTGAGACAAGACCAATTCCTCCATTTTCTGCTCTTTGGTTCTCTTTGACTGTGGGCTGCACAGATAGAACACAGCCACATATGGTATGTTGTTGAATACACACCAGGATGCCTCGGACATTCTGGCTCTGCTGCAGGTATTTCATTACAGCAGTTTGAGAAACACTATTATAATGTAATAAAATACAGCCCTGCTTTCATCATGCATCACTCTGCATGGAGAGTTAAACAACAGGAACACTTAGGAGATCATTAGCACCACAGAGCAAGTGATCTTGCCTGAGAGGAGAAATAAAACTTGTAACAGTCCAGTGACTTTAATGCAAGTTTGTTGAAAACGAGATAGGAGTAATTTACACTGAACCCAATGGGGATGTGTCACAGCTGAACCCTGCGCAGAGTCCACAGCCCCAGCCATCTCACTGTGCCGAGCTTTCAGTGTGAATAATGGTGTTAAGCTTCAAGGTTTGTTTCTTGATCGTCTTCTAAGTGTACCACTCAATGCCTTGAAATGCATTTTAGAAGTTTCTGAAGTAAGGTAGAAATACATCTAACCATGGCTTAGATTTTTCCTTCTAAAAGTAGGCACATAATTGCATTTTCTGGGCTTCCTGTTTGCTTGAGCAATAGAAATTTCTGGATCAGAGCATGGCACTTAGCCATGTACTTCACTAGATGCAGTACATCCAACATTGCCTAACAAGACTGATCTTTTGTATGGGAACATTGCTAAATATAACTCAGCTTCTGTTGGTCTCCACAGGACAAAACAAGCAGCTCCATATTAGCTGGATATCAAGAAAACAAGGAGGCAGAGAAAGCAGACCTGACAGGAGGGCAGATCTCTGCCCAGGCCCATTATCAAAAGGGAGGAGGGTGGGACACTCTGAGAGAGGGTTTCCAGACACACAAGCCAAACCATGCACACATTGCTTTGGCAGCTCAGTTTTTAACAACCCCCAGGAGGATGGCATCCCCACCAACCTCTGTGCCCCAGCCCAGGGGCAGAGGATGGTAGGAGATGACCCCTCTGCCCAGGGGTAGCTACGCTGCCTGCAGCCCTTCTCCCTGGGCTGCAGGTGCTGAGGCATCTCTGATGCCCCAGTGGAGGCAGAGGGACAGGGGCCAGCATCCACCTGGCTCAAGGAAGGCAATCTCTCCCACGGATGTCTGCGCCTGAGCTGCTCGGACTGGGCTTTCCATAAAGACGTATTGTCAATATAATGAATCAGGCTGGGCTCTCCTTACAGCCTGCAGACATATAGTCAATAGAATGAATCAGGCTAAGCTCTGTTTCATCTGGTCCTGGAATTGTCTAAAATTTTTCAGATGAAGGAAACACTGGATATACATTTATTTCCCAAATGACAGTATAGAGAAGTAAAAGGGTCTGGACTCTTCTCTCTGCTATAAGGGAGTCCAGATCTTCTCTAGCTGTGTATATCATGGATGTCTCAAGATATCTGAGACAAGTGTGATGCCAAATGCTTTGTCTGCACAGCTAGAGCTTAGGGACCTGTTGATCACCACTCACAGATTTAAATCAGACACCCTTTTCCTAGCTAGGACAGCCAAGAATTGAGCAAAGGAATGCAGAGGGCTTGGCACAGGATTCATAGGCAAAACAGTCCACACTAGGGAACCTTCAAAAATGAGAGAAGAAAGTCTTTTTTTCTGGAGCAGATGGAAGTCAAAGCACAGGGATCGCTCTTCTTCTCTCCGGCTTTTGCAGCAAAGTAGGAGATTGAGGGGGGAGGGAAAGTAGTTTGTTCTGTGAGATTGCCTCATTTGATCAGAGTATGCTAATAATGCCAAGGTTGTGGGTTCAGTTCCTATATGGGCCATTCTTTTATGAGTTGGACTAAATTATTTTTGTGGGTCCCTTCCAGCTGAGGGTGTTCTGGTTAGTCAATACATGGAATCTGAGGCCCAGCTAACTAGGCTCTGCATGGGCAAACCACACACATGAAACACTCAGTGTTTGTTTGGATACTTTGTTTTCTGAGGGTGCTCAGTAAGCATCACTGGGTTTGCCTTGCCTTAGTCCTCAGCCTACTGCGATCTGGCTCAGATTGCAGCTCGCTGACCCCCACACCACACCTCAAATGTAGAAATTAGTCCATGGTGCATTAAGTGAGTCTCCTACATAAAGCATGGTGCATTAAGGCTTGTTACTGTGTCACCAGTTTCTAAAAGCAGCTAAACTGAAGCTCAAAACTGCTTCACGTATTTTCAGTAGGAAATCATAAATCTTCTCCACCATTTTGGCAGCCCTCTTCTTTCTCTGCACTCCCATGAAATTCTGTTTTCTAGAGCTGATTTTCTTAATTTCTACTGTGAACTTTTCTTGCTACTGTCACTGGTTTCGTTTATTTGACCATCCCACACAGAGAGGAGCAGGCAGGATCTTTTCTTCCTCTCTGCTTTGCAGTGTATTTATGCCAGTGTTGGAAGAGATGCGTCACATCCTCTTGCAGCACCCCTCAGGACCGAGGGCTCCTTGGAAGGCAGGTCTCTAACTCAGGTTCTGTGGGCCTGGTGAGTGCACACAAGCTCAGGTCTGTCACTCGGGCCTGTCCTGGTCTGAGCACTTATTGCACATCTCCTGGGAATGAACTGTCCTGGGCTGGGCACGTGGCCTGGGAACGAACCCACTGCCGCTTTCCCTTGGTCAGACCCGCTCAGTGAGCTCCCGGCCTCTCCCTGTGCCGGGGGCCACAGGGGCAGCGCTGACTGTAAAACGCGAGGATCAGCTCTCTGCCCCTTTCCTTTGCTGTCGATGGAGAGAACGGCCCGGCCCTGGGATCTGCTGGTTCGCCACGAGATGGTGGTAGATGCAAGCGCTGGGCTGGAGCTGCCTTCGAGAGCCCGCTGCCCTTCTCTCCTGAGCCTGCCGAGCCCCGAGCCGTGCCGCATCCCTTCCTTTCCCGAGCCTGCCGAGCCGTGCTGCATCCCTTCCTTTCCCGAGCCTGCCGAGCCCCGAGCCGTGCTGCATCCCTTCCTTTCCCGAGCCGGCGGAGCCCCAAGTCGTACCCCATCTCTGCGGGCACCCGCAAATGCCGGCAGCGCGCTCTGTTCTCATTAGTGCTTAATTGTCTCCCTTCCTCTCTTCTTTGCCTTTTGGTATTACAGTGCCTGCCCTGGATCTTCGGGCTTGCCTTCCTTATTGACCCCTATTCCCAGTGCTGCCAAGTCTCCCTGCTGCGAGAGCCAGAGCCTCTCTCCAGGGATCCCTTCCAGCCGTGTTTCCCACAGGCGCTGCCTCTCACCGCGCAGGGAAGAGGAGATGGCAGCTCTGAGCAGTGGCTGCACCTGGGGCTTGTTTGGGCAAAGCAGGATTATCTACAAAGGGCAGGTGGGAAGAATCCATCTCACAGCCCGGGATGCCCAGCGCTCTGGCACAGGACTCCTTAGGGAATATCTGTCCAACAGAACGTGCCTTCTTAATGTACATTGGTTACCTTAGAGTAGCCACTGCATCACAAAAGACACGCATGCAGGGCACCTCAGGTTTGAAGCTTCATCATAAACCACGCAGAAAGATCTGGGATTGACTTCCTTACTGCAATGAAAAATCAGTGTGTCCCTTTTGTATTTGTGGTTTAATGTGGCAAAACACAAGATAATGGAAAGGAAAAGCTCCCAGTCCTTATGCCCAAACACCCATGCATTCCCAGTGCTGAGGTGCTTGCCGTGGCCAGAGTGCCAGCGCAGAGCCAGGACGGGCAGTGCCGCAGTCCCGAAGCGTGCCTGGCATCTGCAAGTGCTTGTTGCTGGATAATAACTACCCCTTACAGCTCTAGCCCCTCGGCTTACAAACTGCCACATCCCTCTGGTCCTTCTGTGTAGCTCAGTGTAAGAGCTTCTCCCAGGACAGGAATTCGGTGTGAAATGTTTCAAAAAGCTGAGCTAGCCCATATCACTGCAGGGATACTGGGGATGGAAAGTAGGATAAGATGGGGTGTTCAGCCCCAGGCTCCTGCCTCCAGCAGGGGCTGAGCTTGCAGGGATGGGGTGTCACCCACTGGTGACTGTGGCTTGCTGAGAGGACAGGTGAGTTTGAGTTCATTTGAGTTCATTTTCGTTCATTTTCAGGGAAAAAAGTAGCTGGTACCCCAGTGATCACGGCTGCGGTTTGATCAGTGATGACAGCAGAGGTAAAAAAGGCAAAATACACAGAGGAGGGAGGCCCACAGGACTGTGGTAGCTGAGTGCCTTGGGAGTGGATATGAGCAAGGGGAGGCTCGTGTCAGACAATGTGTAAGACAGCATCCACACCACATGTGTCAGCTGGGCCCAGATTCTGGGGTTTAATCCAAGATGCTGGCTGAGCTGCTGCTGTTGTGAACAAATTACATCTTAACAAACACTGGACAAGCCTCTTGGCTCATACTTGCCTCTTGACCTGCTGTTTGTCTGAAGCTGCTCCTTGGCTCTGTTCCTGTGCAAACTCAACAGAGTCACTGAGGTGGCAGGTGGTGTAAGAGGAACTCTTGGATCCAGAACAGAGAAGGATATGAGGCTTGGCAGAGCGCTAGGGTCTTACAGCCCTGCCTCTCACAACCAGCTTGCACAGCATGAAGATGCAAACTCCAGCTGCTCTGGCAGGCCAGCTTATCTGAGGGGCTAAAGAGGAGGATGAAACCCCCAAAAATGAACCCCATGAGCCTGGATATCCGAGGTACATGGCTGTTGATAACATGTAGTACTGGCACACTGTATGACTGAGGAACTGTGTGCTGTAGGGTCTGCTTCGTGGCAGGAATCGTTTCTCTTTTCAATTAAAGTCTGCATTCTTTCCTTCAGCCTTAAATCTCATGTTTCAAATGCATTTTATAATCAAGTTGTCAAAATTCTCCCAGGCAGAAGTTAGTAATATCAGCCAACCAGTTTGGTTATAGCAACACTGACCCCACCTGGGTGGCAAGACCGATTCCGAGCACATGAGACACATCAGTGCTGGACGATGAAGGTACACTCAGGGACAGTGTTAGAAACTGATATCCAGTGAACAAAACACACTATTTGCTTACACGAGGAAACAAAACACTTAGATATTCTGCACATGACTTAGCTACTCTCTGCTTCAGCCCTTTGGTTTAGTTAAACCTTTGTAACCTCATTTGTATAGCCAAACTGTCTAGGCATATTACTGGGTTTAGCTCAAGTAGCCAAACTTCATTACACAGAAAGCAAATCTGAGATATCTGCAATCATAAAATGGATTCACTGAAGACATCCAGTTAAAAACAAAGACTGATCCAAACCACAACCAATCCCACATCGATCCTTAAGTCCAAATTTTCTCAGAGTTTGAGGCTGAGGGAGGGAAAGATGCAAGCTATATACATGGCTGATACTGCAACCTAAGTTTTGGACTGTCCAATGCATCTTGCCTTCTCAATCCTGGGTTTATTTATAATTTATATATATTTATTATTATTTATTAATTTTGCACAATTAGCAAATATTTAAGCCACATTTTGCTTGCCAGGTGTGCGTTGAAGGCTGGGTTTTCTTCAAAGTTTCAGCCAAAACAGTTCATGTTTCTGAGAGCACCTTTTTTTCTTAATCTGATCATGGCCAGATTGAAGACAAACAAAAATCCACATCCCCCTCCCAGTACTCTGGCAATCTTTGAAAAGCTGTGGTGCTTTTTTTCTTATTGGAAGAGGGACTTGGAACTGGACAAAATTTAACCTTACTGCTGAGATGGACTTTTTATACTCTCAGTGAAAATTTGGCCAATTCATAGAGCTTTGGATAAAAACCAAGCCAGCTGCAGTTCACATGTGCTTGCCAGAGGCCAGCTAGTGATTGCAGGCTTTGTTCTCTGGTGGGTTCATGAGCATGGGACATGCTCCAGGGCCTGGAGTGGGACTTCCCTAGAACTTGCAATTCCTAACTATTTCAGGCCAAAGCAGCTTTAAAACCAGATAACTGAAAGTATAGCTTTTTAGGGTTTTTTAAAAACTGTTTGTGTCTAGTCTACATGAAGGACATCAGTTGAACTGCATTCAGAGGAGGTGAGACATGCATGAGAAGGAGATAATTTGGAGAAGTAAACAGACAAAAGGAATCCTGGCAGAGAGCTGGGGGAACCTGAAGTGTGTGAACACTGAGGTGGAAGTCAGGGGATGGAGAGGAGACTGAAACACAACAAAGCATGGAGGCAACTGGAAAGTGTGGGAAAAGGATGTGAAGGATCTCATTTTGGTCTTTGCACATTATTCTGAGCTCACTTAAGAACACTTGAGCTCACTCAGATGGTCTTCCCATCCATTATGGACTCTTTGGTAAATAAACCTGGCTATGAGGACAGAATCACATGTTTCTTTCTGATACTGTCATGGTGAATATTATAAAAAACGTACCAAAACTTCACAAAATAAAGTGTTTGTTGAACATCCCTAAAATGCAAGGAAGAGCATTGCCATCATATTACAAACAGAAAACCAGAGCCTGGAAGTATTTCCAGATTATTCAGTCCAAGAAGTACATTTGTTGTACCAGGTAGAGTGATGTGTGCATGTTCTTTATGTGTTGCCTTGTACAGCAGCTGCAACTAAATTCTTCTGCAAACTAGGCTTAATTTAGGTCAGGCACCTAAGGAATAAGGGAAGCTCATAACTGCATGTGGAAAGATTTGACCTGAGCTGAGAAAGAAGGGAAGAATGAGAACCTGCAGCCTGGCAGACCCTTATTCAGTTATTCTATGGCATCATTTGATCCCAAAATTACTCCAAACTTGGTGCGTTCAGGAGCACTCCTTCTTTTCCAGGATGTCATATAATTTCGAGAGGGCTTTTTAAAAAAATCTTCAAATTTGTCCTACTATTAAAAAAGGAATATTAAATCCTTGTTTGCTTCAGCTGAGCCTGGTGTGGCCCCTGAAGACACTGCCTCTGCCGTGCATGTGGTGTAAACCCTGTGGCACTGCCAGTGCCCACCCTTGTGCTCAGATTCCCTCTTGAAAAAGACATGTGGTTGTCTCACCGTGACTGCGGCTCCATGTCGCTCTGAGTTCCCATTCCTGGCTTCTGCAGGGCTAATTGATGGGCTGCCTAGGCTTCACCACAGTGCCCAGCATCCCTGGTGACAGTACGTGTCCCTGTTCACACCTCTGCTTTCGTACGTGTTTGTGCTGCCAAGAATAATTGTTAGTTTTAAACTGGCTCCGACAGCAGCAGCCAGCGTTCCACAGGGATACACAGGATGAGCTAGCGACAGCAGCCACTTGGCATTTCCAGCCCTGCAGTGCAAAAGGGGATGTGTTCTAAGCATTGAGACTTCTTGAGTCTCTCGTGATTTTGTCAGGAATACAATTGACACTATCAGGATACGTACGCACAGTCTCTTATTACTGTTTAAACTTAGAAAACAATACCGTATCCTGTGCCAACAGGACTGCTATGGGTTATGTAGAATTATTTGTCGGCTCTTTGGAATACCTTTCCTTTTCTGGACAATAAAAACACCAACTTCTATTTCTCTGTCTTTAAACAGCTGTGTGAACCAGGTCATTCACCTATGACTACAACCAAGTCCTAACTACAAGTGCAGGATTCCAGAAAGAAGTATTTCTGCATTTTGATTTATCTTCCCTGGCTGTAAAAACTGTGTGTTTTTAAAGTCTTTTCAACATTTCTCAGTATGTGACCATACCAATGCAATCCTTTGTGATAAACAGGAATTTATTAAAACATCGTGATGTCAAGCCAACTTTTTTTACACCTTGTGTGACAAAAAGTGAAGACTTCATAGTTTATAGAAGCCAAAAGTTGCTCATAGATGATACAGATTAGAGGCAAAATTTTATAGTCTGTTTATCACACAAGACTTTAAAAGACTGGGGTGCAAACTAGCATGAAGGCAATGCCATTTTCTGGACCTACAGTGTTTCTGCTAAAAGTGCAACAGGACACTACAGGAGATGCAAATGCCTGCTAAATGTGACAACCTTAACCAGTGACTGTAATGCACACAGCATGAAAAGTATTTTAACTTAATACCTCCAGTTCAGGTTTCAGCCCTGAGAACTCATTTTGGTCTTGTATTTGTGTTTAATGATGTTGCACAGCATTTGATACTTTTTGGGATCATTACAGTGTCAACTCTCCCATCCTGGTCAACTGCAAATTAAATTCTGTTTCCCTTGTGGTCCCAACTGGATGAAATAGTTGCAGAGCTGAGTAATGCCAGGGGCTGGTTATATCCAGAAACTGGAAACTGCTTTGGCAATTTCAGCCGTTGTGAGTGTCCCTGAAGAAGACGAGGAAGGAAGGTCTTGGTGTGGAGTGTGGGACACAACAGCTGTAGTGGTGACAAGATCTGCTGGTGCCCATGGTGTGCGGCACTCAATCCTAACATGGAAAGGCACTTCAAAATTATTGAAGGGTGGAACCCTTCTCCTATTCCTCTCTCTGTAACCTCTGCCTGCAGACTGGTGTGAGCTGTGGGCCATCTCTGGTTCCACCTTGTTCCTAGGGCAGTTCAGAAATGCCCCAGGACCAAAGCTGAATGCAGTCAACCACCTACTCAGCCAATGCCTTTGGCACCAGTTAGTCATGCTGGCCCTACACCAAGTATTTTCCAACCTCGCCAGGTGAAAAACAGCACTGGAAACTCCCTGAGGGCATGGAATAGTGGGAAAAGTAAAATATCTCTGGTCTTTCTCAGGCCAGGAGTTGTTGAGACTGTATCTCCTACTTCTTGTTCCAGTGACTGGGCTTTGATGCCCAAAAGTAGGCATAACTCTCCAACTCATTGCTCATCTATGCTTCAAAGCACCAATAAACCCCAGCCTGCCCTATGGAGAGAACACCATGCCCTGGATACTTTGCAAACAAGCCAAGTAGGTTTTAGGATCCACCACTCTGAAACTGTCCTGGCAGCCCATGGTGACGCCTGTGACAGGCTGTGATGGTGGGACTGGGATTTGAGGGGCCTATCTTCTGCAGAGATTTTGTGGGGAGCCTGGCAGCTCCGACCAGCAGCTCTGTCACTGCATGGCCAGAAAACTGGCAGCAACTTCTGCCCCTGAACATCTGCATCCTCTGTAGGTTCTCTGGGCCCGTCAGGCAAACAGGTTGAAATGGCTCTGGTTTGAATTAGTCACACAGGGAATACAAACAAAGGCATCAGAATGTCCTTCAAAAACTGAGTTCCCACAGAAGATAAAAGGCTGTGAATAGTTTGTACAAGCCTAACTAATGGAGCTTTCACATCACAAACATGACCCAGGAACAAGTCACTGTTTTTCAGGGGAGTGTCTGGCCTTTGCCTTGACTCATGGCCATGCAAACAGCCAGTCAGTGAAAGAGCAGGCTCTGGTACAGGTGGGAGGGAGGGAGATCAATCCTGGATGTCCAATATAGACTTCACACAATAGCTTGGTTGGAAGTTTGGTCTACCTTAAAGATCACCTAGTGCCAACTCACCTGCCACGGCAGGGACACCTTACACTAGACCAAGTTGCTCAGAGCTGAACACGCTCTCTCTCAACAGCAACACCTCCTTCCAGCCCACCAGCAACAGACCCCTGCCTTTCCACTGGCATCTGCCCACCAAATGCCAGTCCTCCAAAGGAGAACTTATTAGAAAGAGGTGGGTGGTAATGGTCTGTCCAGTTTATCAGGCTGAAAACAAATAGGGAAATTCTGCAGGTCCAGAAGAATGAAGGAAACCCAAGATTCACATCAATCTGAAAAGTGCTGAAGGACTCCTTATTAGGAAAAAGAGACTGCAGTCTGCCTGGGGTAGGGTGCAGATCTGGGACTGAAACTGGACAGGTGGGAGAAATATTCACCATGCTGACAAGGAAACTGGTCCTCACACAGAAAACAAATTTTCCCTGCAATCAGTCAAATGTGGTCATGCCTGACTGGACCTGATGTTTCTAATATTTGTTTCAGATTATTGTTGCTTTTCCTTCTCTGGACATGCTCTGTTTTACTTGTGTGACTTTTGCCATTACACAAACTAAAGTAACCATTTCTTCTTTTGTCTTACACTCAGCAAATTGCCCAACACGCCTCACTGGGACCACAGAGCTCCAAACTGATGAGACAGGCAGGAACAGGAAAATGAGGACAAAGAGAAACCCCACTGTGTTCGCTTCAAGGCCTGCCACCAGAGCCACTCTGCTAAAAAGTGACCTAGAATTGCAGGTTAGGACCACACTATGGTTTCCATATTTAGAACAGAAAATCATTTATAAAGCAGGTGACAAGATCTTGAACCTGTTAGCTGGTTTTCTATTGCATAGTTGAAATTTCTGTCATTAAGTGTTTTTTATTTGTAGGTGGTGACGGGAAAAGTATCTTTTTCCACTTTTAACACTAAGCCAAAAATCCCAAACCTGCTCATGGTTCCCTTTATTACCCAAGCACAAAATAGTTACCTCTCTCTCCCTTGAAGTAAGTATATACATTCACTGCATACTAAAATACCAAAAGCATCAGGGGCCAACTTTTAACGACTAAAATAAGTTTTACAGTTATGCTACATTTGACTGAAAGGAGAAAAAAACAAGTATTACAGTAAAATGCTTCAAAGGAGTTAGCAAAGGGCTGCACCACGGTGGAGCCCCTCATGTTCTCCTCAGTCATTTCTTCACTCCAATATCATGCAATGTTTTGTCACTTCACTTTTTGTGTTCTCCATTAAGTAAGTTAATGCTCCTTAGCCTAATTCCTTCCCCAAAAGTAAACACAAGGATGTTATTTTAGATCTAGCATTTAGTGGTGGTCTAGCAAGTTTTACACGCAGCTTATGCCTATGAACAGAGCAGTACTTGTGGAAGGAAACAGCTCTTATCAGAGGCATTGATACAGCTGGCAAAGGCAGTTTCTGAACATAAATGTCCTTCTGAGATTTAACACATCACTACAACTTTGGTGGCATTGCTACCAAGATATGCTTCAGGCATTTGTTTGCAGTACCTCTTCCCTGCCCCTGGATCTGTGCACGCTCTGCCAGTGCTGTCAGGCCAAGGCCTACTGCCATTGAGGCCAATTCCTGGACAGAGGCGTGGTCCTGCACACTAATGAACATCATTAATGAGCAGCAAATGGTGCAGGTGCTCAAGGGTGAAAAGCTATTGCAATTTGACTGACCTAGTGGTGTGTTGCATTGGAACAAGCACAAATCAATTCTAACACATTTCTGGCTGCATGGGAAAAAAGACAAACTTGTTTTCTTTCAGTTGACTGCTCCTCACACAGGTCTTTTCATTGGGGACTTAAAACCACACTTGCAGCCTTCAAACAGTTCCAAGTTACAAACATGAAAGTGCTGAAAAAATTGAACAAGTAGACAGGACAGAAAAGTTGAATGAGCATTGGCTCTTCTTATTTTAATGAAGAAATATTTCAAGTTAATATCAGTGCATATTTAGAAATAGCATGTGATACTCCCAATGCCAAACACATCAGCAAATTACAGTTTCAAAACTTTATAAATTAATGGCAAGGAAAAAAAAAAAGATTAACAATGAGAATAAAGTTCAAAATAAACATCCTGTTTGTTTGCTGCTCTGTGTCAATTATATTCCTGGTACTTAAACAGCAAGAGAGATCCAATATTTCATGGTAATTAGGCTCTCCAAAATAGCAGTTATTTTCCTACAAATGAATTAAGCGGTTTGCATTTATTTTTGATGTATAATTAAATGCTATTCTTAGCTGTTACAAAGAAATTTAGTCATGTCAGAGTAAAATTTCATTCCACGGCTCAAAAAACTACACCAACATAGGAACGTTGCCTTCTGGTTATACCCACTGGTAACAGTCAGCTGAGAATAGGAAGAACTACATGTAAGCACATTTGGCTGTTACATAAAATGGCTTTTTTTTTTGTTTCACAGCCTCATAACAATACTGTTTTTCAACATTGTTCCCAGTCATTGTTTTTGAAATGGTTCATCAACATATCCTGAATCAATCACCGATATAAATAACTCCAGCGAAAAATCCATTATGGAAGGACACAGAACTGCAAACTGAAAGTTGTACTGAATGATTTTAAGGTGGAACTGTAATTACTCTGTAAGACTCTTAAAAAAAACCACCAAAAAAACAACCCCACACAGTAAAATCTGTAATTAACTGGCTATGGTGGAATCTGAAAAACTGAGATATAATTTTAAGAGATGTTTAACTTACAATGGACTCTAAAGCAAGACAAATTGTACTGAAGCTAGAAAGAGATGCACATTTAAAGCCTGCAAGTGTGATATAAAAATATTCTCTAGTTCTTTAATTTTGATACAAGGAGTCCAATTCCCTAATGGAAGAAGATAAAATATGTCTTCTTTCCTACCCTATCGCTGTACATATAGACTGTTCCCTTGAATGAGGAAATGGCTTTCCTGAACAAAAACACCAGCCTTGGGAATCACAGACTTTCACAGGGTTTGTTGATTTTGCTTTTTAAAGTATATTTTCGAGCAGGTGAAATACTGATAGGATATGCATTTCGTTCACTATTATCTACTGTGCAAGTCATATACATTAACCCCATAACTTCAACCTAAGTGCAGTCTGCGTGGCCTAGAATGACTCAGAATCTAGTGGGACACTACAGCACGGAGATGACTGCCAGCCTATGAAACACCAGGCTAAATCAGGTTAGTGGGAAAGGCACATGCTTCAGATTTAGCAGGAACACCTGAAGGTTCCCCGTCACTGCTCCTGAAGTTACAGTGGTTCTGTGCACTTCCCAAATGACAAGGTTTCTTCCAGAAAATGGTGAGGTAACAGGAAACTTCTGCTTATGGCACGTACACATGGAAGAGTGTGAGCTCAGCTGAACACTCATGGTGCAAGGGGTAATGCAGACACAAGGGAGGCTACAAGGGTTCTGGCCAGAAACAAAAACTTCACATTTCCTTACACTGCACACATTCCTTTGATGCACAAATACGAGGTGCGCAAAATAAGCTGTTTGCTCGGTACAATTTAATGTTTTGCATAAGTAAAATAATCACCTAATACTGCAATATAATCAAAAATCATGCACTAGATAAACAGAGCTTCTTCCCCATGAACAGTAGTTCTCAGGAACATTTTATTCTGCTTCTGGTAACATCTCATGATTTGCCAGCTTACACAGTCCCTTTTAAAGAACACAGTATTTAGCGAAAACTGAAGAGCAAAATTAAAAAAGCAAAAGAAAAGTTTTGATTTTAGTTGCAATACAGCTGGGATAGATGCAACTGAGCTGCTGTAATGCACCAAAGAGTAACAAAAATTCAACATGAATATCAGAAGAATAAATATATACCCTAAATTAATCTCTGTAACATGCTCCACAGGTCCACTTAAGACACCCTTATGCGTAACTCAAACTTCTTCAAATCTGCAGAGAGAGATGGATGTTAGTTCATGGGGAAAGCAATTTATCACATGACTCGGTTTATCTGTCATTATTCCAGCAAAAATCAGTAGCAAATTTGGAAATCTACATTTATTTTCCCCAGACCAACCACACAGAGGCTTAAGTCACAAAATCTATTATTTCCAATATTCGATCAATAAGGCTTTATTATTTACACTTTTTTTTTTCTATAAAGTCAGGAAAAAATTTGGTGCAATGCGCAAGAAAAGACTGCACATTTCACTGATTGGAGACTAACATCTGCTTATGGTTTAATGCTAACCCACAGGCAGCCAAATAAAGTTCCATATATCCATGTTTTTACATAGAGTTTCCTTCCAGATTCTGTCAGAAGCATACTAGCAGTCAGGCCACCTAAAAACAGCAAAGATGGCAAAGTTTTCTTGAGGCTTAGTTTGGAATGAACACATTTCCCAGGGAACTTGTTTCTTCTTTTAGAATCCTTTGCATCATAAAATTCTATTAGTAACCTATAAGTAGAGAAAAAGGAGATGGTCAAAATCAGACAGTAGCTTAAGACATTTTAAGCAACCTTACTTTCATCCAGTAACTGCTTCTAGTCATGCATTTTTAACAAATGATCTCATCACACGTAGCAGCTCCTCTGTAACAAGTTCAAACAACGAGTACACCTTACAGGTATGATGCATGTCAGAATACTCAACCTGAACCCTTGTAAGCATTAAAGCCATTTTCCTTGTGGACCAGTTGCAACAGTGAATATAAAAGTTGACAAGAATTGTTTTCATTCAGCATTTAGCAGTAAAGCCCAGAGCACTGGGCAATATTGTAGGACAAAACAATACACTGAGCACCAAAGGAGGAGGAATAAGTATCTTCACAAAATAAACTAATAAATAACAAGGGCTAACAAGACACAAAATATTGGAAGCTAAACATGCAAGAGTAAGATGCTACACCCCTGGCTTAGTAGTAACTTTTTTCCTCCTAGTTTTAAAAAACAGTAATAAATGGATCTGGAAATTCTGGGGTTTTGTTTTACCTATCTCTAAATTTGCCTGACAGACTGCTTTGGTCCCAGGAAAGATGTTCCAGTGAACAGGAGCTTACAATGACACACGGATGATCAGGGTTCAGTTTTGTTTGTCTTCACTAGATAACTAAAGGAACAGGCACTGGACAGCCTTCTATTTTATGTATCAGCTCCTTATCTATTTAAATTAAATTCAGACTTTCTATCTTTCAAAAGTGAAGAAAAGAAAGAAAATTTAGTGATCCTAACTTTAGTAACAGTGCCATGTTTACAGATAGTCATGTTAACTTTTATATGAATTCAAAGTTCACAGCAGAAATGAATAAATTTTTTACTTCCATGGAGTGTGAGACTGGCAGAACAATATTAAAACAGAACAGAACTGAAGAACCAGGGAAATTCCTGTCTCTCTCAAAGTATTCAAGGATTTAGAAAGTAAACAGATTCAGCTCCCTTAAGCTGGACTTCAGATCAGGCAAATTAAACCATCACCTCTCAAACAATACTTAAATCCTACATTTAGGCACAGAGTCCTTCTGGAGAACAAAGTCCTCCAGGATCTGCTGCATATACTCACTAGTGACCTTATCTGGAGATGCTGGAGGAAGCCAGGCACTTTACTTCTGCCACAATTCAAAAATGGACAAATGAAACTTCTACTTCACCTCGTTTCCCCAGTGAAGGTAGGAATTTTGGGGTTAACTGTGTTTTTATCCAGTTGCTGTCTGGATGAAAGATTCGTAAACAATTTTGGCAGAAGAGATTAGATCAAGACCTGCCCCTCTCTCACTGCAACTTAACACTGATTAGAAGGGCAGAATCACACTGCTTTTTCTTGCTTGCCTACCACAGGCATCTTACATTCCTGCACAGGATGTAAATACAAGAAGATGAATGGAGAGTATTCAGATGAATATGCCTGGAATATGGACTCACACCTCTTCAATCTATTGAAGGTCAAACCCCCAGGAATCCCAACCTCCTGAGCAAAAGGTTTAGCCACAAGGTTATTATATATTGTATTGTATTATATTGTATTATATTATATTCCATGCATAGGAGTACCAACATCGTCTCTCTTCAGAGAGCTGTACAGCTGGCACTGCTGGTAACATAGAAATCATGGTTATATCTGTTAATATAAAAGAAATAAGACAGACTCTTGAAACAGAAAGTTCTACATATTTCTACTCACTTATCCTTTATTTCAAAACGTTCATGAAGCCACCTTCTCATATACATCTGCTCTTCTGGAATGTCCTTCAGTTCAATTCGGTCAATGAAAACATGAACTCTTGGGCATTCCTTACAAAGAAACTCTAAAAAGAGAGGAAAACAACAAGACTGAGTTACAAAAACACTGGGTTACAAATACACCAAAAACATCTGACTGTAAGTGCCTTGGAAGCCTAACTTCAGTGCTCAAAAACCTTCCCTCCTTATGTTTGGATCCTGAGCACTTCACTGAACTTAGACCATCTGGCCTACACACTTGACATGGTGGACCATTTCAAGTGTGTACAACATAGAAGAACATCCATGTTCTAACATGTACAACATGGAAGAACTGTCCTAAAATGCACCCTGCTAACAAGGCTGTGCTTGAAAACATTACACTGAACTTCAGCAGCATCTACTCATTCAGTAGTGTGGGATGCAGTAACTTTGATGTCATAAAGCTATCCATCCTGCAATTTTGTTTAAAGTTAGTAATCCTCTTTGCTTGTCCTTTTTAAAATCTAAATTTTGTTTGCTGCTGGATGACAAAATTGGAATTACAGTGATTTCCCAAAGCATCTCCAGGAGAAAGTATGCTTCAGTTTAAGCAATAACCTATAATTAAAAACTGTAATAGGGCAAAAGACTCAGAACAAAATGCTGCTTTCCATTTTTTATCCCTTCATTTTTCTTCCATCTCACAGAGCTTGAGACAGCCCTATTGCAAACTGCCCACCCCCCCCATTTCCTCAATTTGTCCCTAGACAAACTTACCAAGCAAGCATTAAAGACAAACAACACTCCATTACTCAAATGGCCTTGTGGGATTTCTTACAACTAACAAGCGGTAAAAATACTGGGCATGACTACTGTAATACACTGCATATTGTAAATGTGAAATCCTGCGCAGTGTGTATTGGTAACGATTTGCATTTATCAGCAGCAAGGGGTACTCCAGTAACCACAGCATCCATGGACAGAGATTTGCATGATGTGAGGATGGAAGTCCTCAGAAATTTGGATAGTCATCCTATCTTGAAAAGGGACCAGAAGTGCCTTCATACAATATATACAGGCAACAAATGTAACAGACTGGGTGGTCCCTTTAGGTTGTTGACATTTTTCAGACAGCAGTGCAGATGCACAGAAGACTTTGACCTGTAACTGTGAGGGGTATCTGGAGGAATGAATGTGCAAATAATTGTTACAGCATGTACATCTTTACTGTTGTCTGCCAAAGCAGATATCCCCCTATTTGCTTTTCATCTTTCCAGGATTATCGATTTGTAAGGACTTTGCTGTATAAACAGTCCTTATCACATACTAGAAATTGCCTTAAGGAATTTAAAAAGCCTGTTGATGCAAATGTCTGTGTGTGTGTGTGCTTGCAGAGGGAGAGGGAAGGAGAAGAGATAAAGAGATCCCTAAAGTCTTGAGGCGCTGGGATGCAGAAATCTGTAAGGTGCTGTGCGTGGTTCTGTCTGGATGTCACGCACAGAGGCCTTCACCAAACCACAGCATAAAGGGAGCAACACAGCCCCACACCATCGGCTGCAGAGCTGGATGAAGGGTCCATCCAGGCACCAATCCATCTCTTGGCCATGGAGCACCAAACACAGCTGTTGCCAAGAGGTTTCTGGTAGAACCGTCTTCTAGCTGCAGCTATTAGATGGCAGGCAAGTAAAGGATGGTACGTGTTTTCTTCAGGTTTATGTGCAATGCTTTTATTAAGCACAAAGAAATCACTGTTCATTTACCTAAAAGCAGGTTTTTTCCCTCTTGCCTTAATGTGAAAAAAGGATTTTACAGGGCTGTTTCTCTAAGGATACTATGTGAAGGTCATTGACTATAGGAGCACCTAAAAGCATACTATTAATATCTTAAAATGACAGATGTATTATCCTTGTCTTAAATGCTTATGATGTTCATTGATGTACAAATCCTCTTTTGACTGGCATTACCTATTAAGTAGAACATTCTAACAATATGCAAAACTGTATCTAGAAAACAAATGCCTGGAAGCCAGATGATATGGTCTTTTTCTGTTTTAGACTCCTATAAAAAGCATCTATGGTATGCATATTCAGTTAGAGCCGAAGACCCAGCTTTAAAAGATAGTTAAAACATTCTGTGCATTGTAAAGTGTATGTTTCTTTTGCTTCATAACACATGAGTTGTTCTGCATAGGAACAAACAAGTCTTTACTGATGTTACTTTTAACTCAGTTATAAAATACTAAGGAAAATTATAAACCAATCAAAACTCAAGACATAAGTATTTCAAAAGAAACTCCTTCCTCCACCAAAGCTCAAGTGTAGCAATTCTACAAATCTGCTTGCACAACAAAATCCCCATCTCAAACATCTGAGTGTTGCTGCTGGCTTTCTACCTTATGCCTAAGTTCTAGCGCAAGTTGATTCTTACCACTTCCCACTCTGCTCTTCTTCAACCAGTCTAAATTGAAGCCCCACATGTGAAGATCGTAAACCTTTGTCATTATTTCCCACCTTTGTGAATCCCACTGCTTTCCCCCACAACCTCACCCTCCTTTCAAGTTTGACTTAGTTCAGGCTCACTGAGGGCTGTGTGATCTGCTACTTCAGGTGCTACCCTGGAGAAGGTCATGATTCCCACACATCGATTCAAAGTCCTTTTGTCCAAAGCCTAGGTATTCAGGACATCTGCAGATGACATTGTAATGCATGCAGTCAAGCAAGTTAGGTAATCTGATGAGTATTTAATTATCCAATTCATGTCAGTGTTCACTGCAACTAACCCAACTTTTTTGCCCCCAATCTACAGTGTCACAGCAATCACATAAGAACACCAGTGGATAAGGACGACATATTGGAGGTTGATTTTGAGAAAAAACAGCTGGATTTTATCACCATAACCTCTAAAGGTTTGTGGTGGTCCCATGACCCTTAATTTCACATTAGCCTAACTCCCAAAAGACTTATGTAATTAAGCTAAGAAACAAAATCTTATTGAAGCAATTTATTATGTGCAAATTACATCCAACTTCAGGGACACTAGCCCTTAAGGCCAACATCTGACAGGCTTTTCAGATCCCTAAACTTGCCAGAATTTGTTATAATTAACAGCAGGAACAAGCAAGTCTGAACTTTCCTTCAAGAGACAAAACAGAAATGCAAATCATGCATTACAAGCAAACATTATGTTGGGGACAGCATTAGTCAAGAACCCTGCACAACTTGGGTTAAATGAACACTAACAAGCAACTTGTGTGGGAGACAAATGGACTGACTTTTCGTGTGGGAGATAATTTCCTTATAAAAATTTCTATCTGGCTAAATAACAGATATAAGCACAGAATGTTTATAATGCTTCTAGTGACCAAGCACAGACAAAGGAAAGAATTGAAAAGAATAAGGTGGATTGAGCATTTTTTGTTCTTGAGTTGTGACACTGCATCCCTCCTTCAGTGGGAGAGGGTTCACACTAACACAGGGCTTCAGTGGGGTATTCACTGCAGCACTGGGATTAACAATGAGGTGCAACAGCCTCCAGGAAAGGAATTGAATCCACGGAATTTTTAATTGCAAACCAGTATTTGAGGGTCCCACAAAATTCTACCAGTTTTCAACTCCTCACCTTCAAAAGCCAATTAATTCTCTTTGGAATTACCAGCATTACCAGGGAAACTGAGGGAGGAGAGAAGCTCTGAAACACAGACATATCTGTAACTGAGAAGGTACAAACAACTGGCCTCAGACCCCCAGCACTCTAAATTATTTGCCTTGTCCCTTTAGAAAGTTGTGACAGCAGTGTTACACTTAAACAGATATTCCAGTTTTCAATTACTAATGAAGTGTATTTTTATATGCACTTTAAATATGACAGCAATAAAGAAGCTCAGATTTCAACCTCCTACATCAGCTCTTCTACCGCAATGTAATTGTTGCCAAAGTCCTTCCAAATTAAGAACGGACAAGCTCAGGCCTGACTTAGTTGTATTCACTTGAAGAGTCCCCAGATCTCTCCTGTTTTAACAGATTTCAGTAATGTTTGTAATAAATTGATAGTGATATCACAGGAAAATGAAATCTGAAAAATGTGTGTTTATTCTAAGTAACTAGCATTTCAAATGTGTAAAGATACATCTCTTCAGTAAGAGAACATTGTGTGTTGTGGTTTGTATAGTTTTACAGACAAAACCATGACAGCAGAGACATTCCTCTGAACTATAGATGCTGTCTCCCCTTCTTAAACTTGCATAGTCTGGACTTCAGTGCTCAGCTACCAAAGCAGTTTGTAAACTATCTCCTCTTCAAAGAAAGAAATCCCATCTCTCCGCTTCCATTTACTTTGTACACCAAATTAACAATCAAACAGCAAAACAAACATAAATTTAAGTGCTGCATTGTTGCTCAGCTTCATGCTTTCCATCATCCCAAGTTGAGCTGACAGAAAACTATTTCACAACGTGCTCTAACAAAATAAAGAGCAGCAGTAGAGCAAAGCAGCACTAGACAGGAAAGCAAACATCCCAGGCCAGTGGAGGTTGATGGCAGGAGTTGTGCCGGGCAGCAGCAGAGAAGCAGCACCAGGACCTGCAGGTACTGTGGATGTAGGGAAGCATGGAGGGGATGGTATGCAGCTCAGACTGAAGCTCACAGCCAGGAAACAAGCCTGGACTTGAGGAATAGCATCCTCAGGAATACTGCCAATCCCCTGTGCAAGGCCTGACATGCACACAGAGATCAGTGCCTCCATGCATGCACAAAGGGTACAGTGTAAGGAGTATACAGCTCAGCAGATGGGGGATGTTTTGAAGTGAGAAATGAGGTGCACCTGGATCGTTACTAAGCCAGGGTGCTGGCCATGAAAACTGAAAAATGAGAGACTTTCAACTGGCAGTTGGGCAAGACTGAAAGTCAGAAAAAATAGCTTGTTCAGGTGGATATAACATGAGGCAGATGTGTCTAAAATTCATTGTGAGGGCAAAATTCAGAAGTGCCTCTGTACCAACACAAGGAACCTAAATAAGAAGACAGAACAAGAATTACTGGCACCAAGAGATCACTCCTTTCTGTAAGGCAGGCATCCTGGTGGGCTTGCAGGAGTGGGCTATGTTACCAGACTACCAGACTTCTAGGAATGACAGAAGAGGATGTACAAGTGAGGGTAGGGTAGTGTGCATGAAAAATTATATCAAGTATAATAGCTTTATATAATAAGGAGACAAAAGCACGATAAAGTCCTTGTGGGTGGAAAATCCAGATTCTACTAGAATATATATTAGATAAATAATTAAATGACATCCAAGTAAGTTTAATAATAGTGAGCAGAAACTGTGAAGCCAGACTGAGACCTGCAAGTTCAGGACTGACAAGAGGAGAGTGAGATTCCAGATACCTGTGTTGAACTGCATTGATATTTCAGCAGGATGAGCAGGGGAAAAAATCCCAAATACACCCAAACCAAAATGACCCAACCAATCGGACAAAAACATCAGAGGGGAAAAAAAACATTGCTTCCTGGAAGAACTAGTAAGTAAGAAAACCCACAAGAAAAGATGCTGTTCCTGGTGTGGTCTTGCTCTGCAACCACAATGCAATTAATTTCAGTGTTGTAGAGAAAGAATCCACCATGGAAAGGCAGAATTTTTGGGGGTTGGCCTCTTCTCCCAGGCAACTAGTGATAGGACAAGGGAAAATAGCCTCAAGTTGCAACATGGGAAGTGCAGGCTGGATGGATATTAAGAAAAATTTCATCACTGAAAGAGTGGTCATGCATTGGAACAGGCTTGCCCAGGGAAGTGGTAAAGTTGCAATCCCTGGAAGTGTTAAAAAAATATGCAGATGTGGCACTTTGTGATAAGGTTTAGTGGGCACGGGTGGTGTTTGGTTGAAGATTGGACTTCATGATCTTGAAAGTTTTTTCCAACTTTAATGATTCTAGGAATTGAAGGAAATACACAGTGGGAGGGAAGGCAAAGTGTCAAACACCCTAAAATATACAGTCCAAAAGAAGGCAACCTATAGGCAGTTCAAAAACCCACAAAATACCAAACCCCAGAAAAACTAGTAATAGAAACTCACACAAAACACGTGTAACACTGCAAAAGGAAAAGTCTGTGTGGGTCTGAAAAACATCTGTATGGCTTTAATGGGAAAATCAAGGAGGCTACCATTATACCAACTTCTCATCTTTGAGGAATGGAAAGCTCATCCAAGCAAGAAAAAGCCACAAAACTGCTTGTGCCAAATGTAAACATAAACTTAAGAGGACTAAAAATGAACTTGAAAAATAGAAAGGGTGCTTTATTTTAACTTTTTTTAGTATATTAAATGCAGTAAACTTGATAAGTCACTGGTGGGATTGCTGGATGACAAAAGTGTGATGAGCAGCACTTATGGTGAAGTATAAGCCCTTGAAAGAGAAGCTCATATACTTGCTTGCATCATTCTTTCTTATTGAAAATGTTTGATTCCTACCCATTGCATTCTTTGTACCAGATCATTCAAAGGAACTAGATCAATAAGTAAACAGAAAATATTAGACTAAATATAAATAAACAAGTCAGATGTCAGGAAGTCACCAAGACCAGACAGCATTCATCCAGAAGCTCTCAAATATGGAAAAACAAAGATGTGTAACCTATCATCACAAACAGCCATTGTGCCAGAAAAATGGGGACTTTCCCTTCTATGAGTACTTTAGAGATGATGCTGGGAAATACAGACCAGAGACTTACATCCCTGGGTAAGATAGCAGGTCTGTAATAAAATCACTGAGCACATGGATAATTGCAGTCTGTTGAAAAAGATTTGGTGTGGATTCTGTAAAGGGAAATCGTGTCCCACCAATTTCTACAAGTGTCAAGGACCAGGCAGATAAAGGGGATTCACTGGACATGATATATTTGAATTTTCATAAAGCCTCTGACAGGGTTCCACACTAAAGGCTATTAAAGAAATTAAGCTGCCACAGGATTAGAGGAAATGATGTTTTATAGACTGAAAGCTGCTTAAAGGAGAGGAAGCAAATGGAAGGACTTAGGGATGGAAAAGACTCGGCAACTGGGGTCCTCTAGGGATCAATGCCAGGACTGGTTTCTCATAACTGATGAGTTGAAGAAGGGAGCAAACTGTGAATGATCCAGTTTTTCACATCTCTTTCAGAAGACCCTGAGCTCTTTTGGGTAGTCAAATGTTGGCTGAACTTCAAAAGGACCTCAAAGCTGAACAAACAGGGCAAAAATGTGGCAGCCAAGCTTCAGTGTAAACAAACATGGGGAAAAAAACCTCCTGAAACCCCGATTACATGACTCTTGGAATTGGTGGTTATAATCCAGGAATTGCTGACCCTTCCCTGAAACCATCCTCTCAGCAGCAGCCCCAAATCCCCCAAATACTGGGCCGCTTGAGGAAGGACATCAAGAACAAGGCAAAGAGAGTCACTCTACAGATAAAGATTATGAATCCACATTTTAAATACACTGTGTGCACTTGTGGTCTCTGTATCTGAAAGAGGATGTAATGGACTCAGAGAAGGCCACAGAAAAGACCAACTAAAACATCAAACAAGGAGACATTAAAAAGGCCAAATTTTCAGTTTGGAGAAGGGAAGCAGAAGGAAGGATATGACAGCTTAAAAAACTATATTTTTATGTATATACATATATATATATGTATATATATATAAATACTGAAGATGGCAGATAAGAACTATATCTCCACAAATCCTGCAGATTCAAGGGTAAATAGTCACATGTCTGTATCTTCCTGAAGATGCCAAGATCTAAAGAATCTTTTAAAATTCTTCTTATTAGAAAATGGTATAAATAGTTCGCTATACCCATATTAGCACTGGAGAGCAGCAGAGTGTCACTGTAAGTTGTCTGGCTGATCCAACATGGTCTCTGATGAAGACCCACAGTGCTTGCACATTAGAGTTCACTGAAACAATCTTTGAGTGACTTTAATCTGTTATTCTAACAGATGCACTCTGGCCTTTGTACTGCTCTGTAACAGTATGTGAATATTGTATGTTGGCCAAGTTAGCAGGAGGTTTCCTATAAAAGCGTAATAGTTTTGATCAGTAGGCTGCCAGGAACAGAACCTGGATCAGGCTAGGTCTGTGGGTTACATCTAAAGGGTATCCCACCACTGGTAACTGAAAATGAGCACATTTAGGAGACACCTGTGTCTTCCCTGGAACATTTTTAAAGTTTCAGAAGTGAAGAACAAAAATTCAAACTACGTAATTTAGAAAAAAGGCAGCAAGAAATACAAGGAGTGTACCAGGTCAAAATGGAGTTCTTTCTAGCAAAAAACCAGGATTTGTTAGGAACTCTGCCAGTACTGCTAGTACTGATATTTTTGCCTTTCTTTCAGACAGTCTGTTTTGATAAACAGAGAATAGCACCACAGAATAGAAGAAAAGGACTGTGATGCATAAAACCCCCAAAAATAAACACAGACTCTCAAAGCAGCAACATATTTTTGGCCAAACCTGACAGTGTGAAGAAGTTAAAGTTGTTTTTGTTATCCTCAGGGTTTAGATACACTTTTGCATAAAGATCAGGAGTTCCTCAAGCCTCTGTAAATAAATGCTGCTTGGAGAGTGGAATGCTTCCTCTCACATGTGCATGAGGTGCAGGGTAATTTTATGAATCTCCAGTGTAAATACTTTCAAGAGCCTCTTGTGTAGCAGAGGTTTCCTGATGACCGTGTGTTTTCAGATCACAAATTCCCAAAGGGAAGCTACAGGTGCACTACAGATGCCTACCTTCAGTAAGAGCTGCTTGGGAATAACTGAGAAACACAATAATCTGGTTTGCAACCAGAGGAATACACACCTGGGGCTCAGAGGGAGCTGCAGGGGGTCATTACCCCCACTCAGGGGGTGTGAGCACACAGATGCATCACCCACAGGTGATTTGGGAAAAGTTAGAATCATTTAGGGTTGCCTGAATCTTGCATTCTGCCTTCGGCATCCAAGTTTGGCTGATGGTGGAGACAAGAAACTGAGCTACAGGAACTCCATATACAGTCGGCATCTTTGTGTCCTTGTTTTCAGATGGATAAAGAAGCAGAGGTTCTACTCATGCTCAGTCTGACCTTCATTTTCTCTCATGAACTACATCAAGGCTTTAATATGTTCCCATAAACTGATGCTGCTCTTTGGTGACATGCTGTTTTTGACCAGAAGTACAATGTTTAATTCTGACAGTATGAAAATACTTTGCATTCACCCCGACTGTTCTTATCTGCAGAATATTGATACATATGCCCACATCTGTGTTGAAAGTGCCACTACAAATAAGTCATCCCCAAATCAACAGAGAGGTTTTCATGTAACTCAAACTACTTCTAATAGGGAATTAAAGGGGGTCTAAAATGACAAATCTAGTCCTACAGAGGGCAAGTGAAAACACATTCAGTTAAAACAGAATGATAGTTTGCTTATTCTGTGGTATCTGGTGAAATCATGTTATTAAAAAAGTTTTATTTTAACATTTTGCACTAAACAACACTAGGGTTTTCGTTTAAAAGAAAAATGTCTTATAGAATACCACAGAATTCTTAGTGTTTGAAGGGACCTCTGGGGATCATCTAGTCCAACCCCCACAGAACTCTGTTGCCAACTAGTGTTGTTATCAAAATTCCTCCAAACATCTCAATGTAAATTTTACATACTGAAATACAAAAGGTAATTATTACTTAAATTCTGCTTGAACAGATGCAGAATGACAAGTTTTTCATGTGAGGCTTGCTGTACATGCTAAAAAGCCATCCTACACTTGATACAAATTTCACCAATGCTAATGTCCAGCCTGAGGTCTAATCTACATCCTTTCTTTGGTTACTCTAAAATAAATGACATTTACTCTTCAACATTCTTTCATGCAATAGAACATGACAGCTAGCAGAGATCTGAAGAGATTATTAGTAATTTCATCACTATAAAAGTTACTTTGGACTGTTTTATACTTCTGTTAGTGTTTATCAGCTTAATAATTTAGCTTTTTAATTCTTTCAACACATCTGTAACCATGTGCTTGTTATCATTCTTTGGACCTTGAAAGACAATGGATGTGAACAGATCTGGGCCACAGTCCAGACAAAGACTGTTTTCTGTTGCTCTAGTTTCTTTTCTATAGTCTTGTACTTCCCTGTCTAACTGGGTCCTAACAAAAGTGCAAGCTTTTGGAAAAGTGTATTTTCCCTGAGGGAAGTTAGGCCAATCTGACCTCCTCAAATTATACTGATCAAAGTGATGTACAGATATTCAGAAATGCACACATACACAGGCTTTCAAAGTGTTTGTTCTGGAACTGATATACAGCAGAGTCAATAATTCTCAAGAATTCCTCTGACTTCTTTAAGACAGAGTCTATATGTACTTGCTATTTTTATTCAGTGTTTATCATTGTCACATGCTGCTATTTCACACACTCTTTCATCTACAATGGCCAGATAAATACCATCTGGTTATGCTAAAGCCTTCAGGCAGAATAATAAAGATGTAGATGTGTACATAATGCTCTTTCAGGTGCAAGAATGATAACAGTTCCCACGTCCCATGAGACCTGCCCCTTAACACCAGACAAAGCTGGATGTGAATGCTTAGCACATTTATTCAGAAGGGGGGAAACTAGGTTCTCATCCTTTCTTCCCAAACTTATTTCTGCTTTTCACTTGATGACAGTGTAGTAAAACAGTATCAACAAATTCAGCACAAGAGTTTCTCCTCCTCCTTTTCCCTTCTAAATAGTTCTTCCATTTCAGTACCTGAAATGTCCTTCAGCTGTGCCACAGTGCCCATATGATTATGGGCATCTTATTCCAATGACACAAATAAATACTGCCTAGCAGCACTGTCCTTCCCAAGCAGGACCACGATGTTCTGTCATTAATGACCTGGACAAGCCATCTTCAAGAGTGAGAGAGAGGGGAGAAACCTGTGGGAAATTGCTTTAGAAATCCTGCCATGTGCTGGATAAACTTCCACTGGAAACGTACCGAGATCCAAAGTTGTAATGAAAGGGAATGGATAAATGGTAGGAAAAACATTCCATCCATTGCTTACAACTGGATATGAAGCAACAGAAGAAAAGAACATCCTTGTGCAAAGCTAATCTAATCTTAGTCACTATTGAAGACTAATCAAATTTGATATCTTCTAAAACAAACTTGCCACTGGAAAAAGCCAAAAAATATTACCATGCATAAGTAGTGACACAACACATTTGAAAGTATATACTATAAAAATTTTCCTGGTCTAAAATGGTACCATGTTATATCATATATGTCTGGCATTCACTGTTCTCATGGTGAATGTCTATTTTCCAGCTGCTAGTCTACTATGCTTTGTTTTAATTCTATTGAGCAAGTCAACATTATGATATTTAAGCTTGTTGGACTTAGAAAAAAAAAATAAATTAGAAAATCGAATTTTTCTAAGACTACTTAGACTAAGAGTTGCATACTACAAAATTTAAAAAGCAATTCACTTTTTCTTCAGATTTTTTTCCCCATTCACAGTTTGCTAACATAATTTCTCAGACAAAGTGTGCTAGTACTTCTCACAGTTAACTAAAATGTTCCTTGTAACCTGCCTTGTTTACTACTGAAGACAGCAGCCAAGAGCTGATGGTGTCCCAGGTAAGTATGGATTTTTCCTGAAATGGCACAGATTCTTCTGAGGAATTGAGACTTATAGAACTGAAAGCAAAACACATTACAAGAAACACTATATCTGTGTGAAATTCAGATTTCATTCACATGGGAAATGTCATAGTATGGGAAATAAAGTCCTCAAGTAAAGTTATGTTTATCAGAAGTTTGTTTTCCATGCAATAAATTTCAATCAGTGTTGCTAGATTGAAAAAGACATGTCAACCTTATCTTTTAAAAATTACCAGGATTGCACTGCCATTTTATTCCGATGAGAATGAAAAACAAAATTCTCAACCAGCACTGACACAAATATTAAATGTTCATATGAAATAAGATGTCCTTTTCATGTATGTATAACTCATTTTAGCACTCTGAAAGAGAAATAATGCTAAAAAATGCCAAATGCAAAAGTACACCTAATTCAATTCTTGTTATATTCCTGACAAACTAGTTGCTGGACTCCTGCATAACAAATGGTGAAATGACCTTGATCCCTTAGAACAGAAATTGTTTGTCTGCCACTCTGTGTCTGGAAAGCCTAAAAGAATGACAACTATGTTCCACACTGTAATTCATAAAGTGTTCTTAATCTACATAATTTATATTATATGGAATACATGTGACTGCCACAATAGCACGGAATGCTGTGTTGATCTATCATGGATATATCATTTATCTGCTCTGTAAGGCGTAACAGCTGGTTGGCTGCACTTCATTCTGTGTTACTGCCTTATTTTCACTCATGGTGAGCCAGTAATTACCCCAGCCCCAACAGTAAGCCTGGCTGAAAGACAGGCCTGGATTGCTGCCATGGGGGCTCCAAAAGGCTGGATGTAAAGTGACCACCCCAAAGCATCTGATTCCTGCTTCACACCAGACATAAAAAACAGCCAACAGGGAAATTCAGCTTGTTGGTTCCCCTTCCATAATTATATCATGCTTCATGCAAACTGTAAGGTTCAATAGGTGAAGAGGTCTTGTAAGGAATTTGAACATTTGCCATCTTATCATTAGGTAATGACATTTTAATAGTTAATTAACCATTAGGCAGTGAGAAGTTCAGCATGAGAGTGGTTGAAACTGCCTAGTAATTAAGTCATGCAACAAGATATGCTGCAGGGAAGGAGAAACAATCCTATTTCTTCTGAAGGGGGTCTTAGAATGGGTTGGGTGATGGGACAAGAGGGAGGCTGCTCAGTCTTCACAAGGTACTGTAAAAGGGTCAGACAGCATTAAAAAACAAAAAATAAAAGAACTTTAAATCATAAAAAGAACTTCTGACATAAAAAATGCTCACCACGAACAAAATGTATATTAAAAAAACCCATCCTAAGACCTTACAGTACAATACAAGTGTTAATATACAGTGTTGACAGTTTTGTTTCTCACCTATCCAAAAGAATTTTAAACAGGGTGAAAATGTAAAAACAGACAATTCCAGAATTTCTAATCAACTAGCACCTGGGAAGCAGTTCATGTGACTCAAGGAGTCACACCTGCTAATGAAGTGACATGGAAACAGCTGCACTACGAACTATTTTTAGTGGCAGAAGGAACAAGTCCCAGTGACATTGGGCAAGCTGAGGAGCACAGAGTTAGACTAGAAGTTCCCTGCAGGTCACTCAGTCAACACTGATCCCTCGCCCAAAAGTCTGGATGGCCCTGTGGAACTACTGTGGCTGTTTTTTCCCACTTGGTATCCGTAGTGCAAAAGACCCAGAAGTGCCACTTTGAGCCAACCACCAACAGTCAGGCACAGATATGGCTGAGTAATACAGCAACTATAAATGGAAAGAAAGATGATGTCTGGCACTCCAGTAACAGTGCAGGCAAATTATTTATTTAAAAATAAATTATCAGTCCACCACCAGCCATAATAAACAGCAAACCCTGAAGCTCTATGTCCCTGAGTATTCCCCAGTAGAAAATCCAGAACATGTTTTCTGGTTAGATTACTCAAGGAATGTAAAACCAATCTATCCGATTTTCTTAAGGTCCTGTAGGTGGTCTAAAATACTAAAGCAAGTGAAGCCCACTTGCATTAAAGTGCTGTTGAGTGTTTGTAAGATTACTGGTTGTGTGCAACAATTTGAAAATTGTCAGTAAAATACTACTGCTACACATTTTCCTTTTAAAATATGTGCATTTCAGCAATTGGATGTACATATGTGTACACATATGTAACACAGCAGAGGGAGAGAGAGAGGATTCCCAGTGCTAGAAGAAACATGAAGGTAAATGGAATCTGCTGCCTATGGCTCCAAGTTCCCTGTGACTGCAAAGAGCACTTGTATTTAGAACTGGAATGAGGAAGTGGAGGCCAGGAATGTCACAGGTCACTCCTGTACAGCCCAGTCACCAGAATGATGCCCCGCCAAGGAGCCGTAGGATGACTGAAGTGCTCTGGAGATGATCTTCAGAGCATTTCAAAGCACCTGAAACTGGTTCTGAATATGGAAAAGCACATGACTCTAGCATGTCTAATAGGCATCAACTCACCTGTCATAGATGGTGCCAGTTTTCTTTGCCCTTTGTGGTCCACAGTACCTTCATAAGCCACAGTCACATCATACACTGCATCCAGATAGTCTTTCATTGTGTCAATGGCGACATGAGTTGCCTTCACACGTGGAGTCAGCACATGCTTTAATATAGCAAGTCCTAGAGGGGAAAAAAAATCAAAAAGTTACAGTGTTTGAAAGTAAACTGGAGTGCATCCACAAAAGGAACATCTTGCCAAGGAACATCAGCATCTCCATTCAAGATCACAAGAGGTTTATTTCAATCTCAATACTAAGTTGAGGGAGCGTGTATGTGTACTCACTGCTTATGCTCTACTGAACACATGTAGAAGATGAAACAGAAATCCTAAAGGACATTAACAATAGGAAGGCTGCTCAATAAGAGAACGCTTTTTACAACTCCTCACTAGAAGCAGTGATGGTTTTAATGTGGCTCATGAGTGATGAAACAGCACTTCTCTTTACTGTTCATGTGTGTCCAGCTGAGGTAAAAAAAAAGAGCAAATTAACTGAGAAATACTAAACACACATAGCATCACCTCCTGAAATTCTGCATCAGAAACAGATTTGACAGATAATCACAGAGAATTTTAAGCACACCTAATGCTTATCCAGCATTTTACTTCCCAAGGACAAACCAATTTAGTGAATGTACTGAATCCTAACCTACTCACTAACCCAGCAAAAAACTTAGCAGTGATGGGGGAAAATACAGCACTGAAAACCAAAACCAAGGAGGAAATCTCCTGTGCTTCCCCACAAACAACCTGTTACAATTGACTTGGCTACTAACAAACTTACAGTGACAGGAATCAACTTTTATCTTTAATTTTTCCAGGCCAAGCCACAAAGATTGGTATGTCAAGGACACAAGAATGTCAGGTTTAACATCACTCTACACGTCTTAACAACAGTATTTCATATCCATGTTTACTTCAGTTGACCACTTCCACTTAGAGCATACTTAAGAACATACACTGGGCTCAAAAGTATAAACCTGGTTCTCTTTCCAGAACTTTAATATACAGTGACTTTCAAAATGAAAACAAGCAAACAAATAAACCCAAACCCAAAACCATTTCTTGACCTGAACAGAGCTCTTCCACATTTACCTAAAAGGGCATTAAAAAAAAAAAAAAAAGCATACTATGTAAAATTTTTCACTATTTTCTATGCGTATCTTTCTCACACAGAAGTATCAGAATAAAATTGTTGTTTTTCATTTTTAGCCTATTTTTCATTGTCTTACTCTTCAGTACATTTTAAAAGAACCATCCGTTGGTGAATCCACTGGTTCCTGGTGGGTGAATAGGAAATTTTTCTAAACCAAAGTATTGTGGTATTGTGTTTGATACCTTTCTGCTTGCAAAATCAGTACAAAAGATTATATATTAGATATATATCCTGATTTTGTATTGAACTCCCTTGCTGGGAAAAACATACTTTGATCAAAAATTATGAAAATATCTACCCAACAGTGTAAGATAATGCCAGTTTCTACACCTCTCTAAATGCTTAACAGTTGAAAATTTCAATATAAATCACTATCTTGATTTCTTAATATTTGCTAAGAATCTCCTTGTCTGAATGCAAAGACAAAAGGCTGTTTATCAGCACTCCTTCCGAAGCCATTGTTCCATGCCTTACTGGCAATAGTGGTAACCGTCTATGCAAAATGTTATATGGATCATGTAAATATTTTGAAGCATAACATGGTGGTAGTTGTTTTCTTAGCTTGTGAACTGTTACATCAAACAGACAATTATGTTGTGTTTCAAAATGTTTACTCTGTAAATGAAGCACCAAATATTCCCGTGCTGTGTCAGCAATGATATTAGTGTGGACATGACACTCAACACAACTCTTGCTGAGCCAAATTCCCAAACATATTCTAAAAACACTGCCATTCCTTTCCTGCCCAACTCATCTTTCCCTTCACCAAACTATTACTGTGAGGAAGAAAAGGAAAATTCAGTGAAAACTGAATCCTCCAGACGAATTATTAATTTAGGTATCTCTGACTATTAACTGCGGATTTTTTTAATCCATGGTCAGTTCTGGTGATGAAGATGGTCAGTGACAATCTGTAAAGCGCAACTGTAGAATAAGCCACTCTTACTCTACATGCTGTCAGTGAACTCTTGAGAGTTTATGTACAACATAAGTATCTAAATAAAATCAATAAAGTCCATAATCCATTATTCAGAAACACAACAGTGCGTGATACATATGCAGCAACACCAGTTCAGCACATCCTTTTAAAGAATCTATTTTATAAAAACATTACCGCATATTCTTGCAATTACTTATGATCTTTGCTAAAATCAACATAACAGAATTTAAATCCAAGTAGTTACAGTATAGTTACCTTGGCAAGCTGCCTGCATCCAATTCACAAAACTGTGCTTAAACTGTTTTTAATGTTCTGCAATACAAAGTTAGGACCCTCTGTCAAAGTATTTAAGGTCATGAGATTTTATTTTAAATGCCAAAGAAAATGAACTAGATACTACTAATATTGTAATGCTCTACCTTAAAAAGCCATGGCTTTGCTCTTCTAACTTTTGAATGATAAACAGACAGAAAAAAAAGAAAATCTGAAGAAATATGATGAGCAATGATACTTCAAATATAATCCATTTGCTACATTATTGCAAGATGCAGAATTACTTCAGAAAGTCTGCAATAAAACTGAATGAAATAACTACTTTGGCAAGTACAAAGGCCCAAATCATTAACATCTATAGAACTGAATTTTTCATCTAAACACAAAATAACAAAAAGACACTAAACAAAACATAATTTATCTAACTTCACCAGGCCAAAGTGACATATAATAGTAGCTAAGTACAACTCTATGTAGAAGATTGCCATCCTCTTCCCTTCATCTAGGCCAAAAACTCAAAGAACTGTTCAGTACAGGCAGGTCATCCACATTTTCAGAGTTGGACATTGTTAGTAGTATTTCTACCCCTGATGTGCACACACCACATTTTAAAATGAAAACAATAAAAATTCTCAGCTGTAAATGAAGAATACTCTATGTGTATTACATTAGCATTGCCACATTTCATCAACAAAAGTTAGGTGCTCACTGAAAGTGGATATCAGAATTTGTTTGAGGTCTCCATACCTCTCTCCCCTCCCCACGAAACTATGTACCTGAAACTCAACTTTAACCAGGGTGAAAACCAATGAACTGATTTCAAGACCAACTAGATCTTTCCTTTTTCATGTGAATGTGTGTGCAGTGATGATATCAGACTCAACGCTCTGCAGTTATGTGCAGTGTCCTAAGTACTCACCCAACTCTTGAGTTCCCACCAGCTTTCTGGAACGCCTCCAGTGATTCAAAGCTTTACACATGGAAACCAGAGTCCATCGTTAGACTTATAAAATAACACATGGTGGGAGAGCTCATCCATTTGTATGCTAGTGTTCCTTTGACTTACATGAACAGGACTCAGCTGATGGCAGTATCAAAAAACTGCATGCACTTGTAGAAAGTGTTTTTCTGTTACCACAAATTAAAGCATACAGGAAATGCAACTGATCTCCTCAGGAAGAATATGACCAGCCCACAGCAAGACATGGGAGACAACACACATTTGCACAATTTCTTCCATCATAGGTATCTACAGAAATACAATGCAGCTTCTTGTCTTCCTAGACTTAATTTCCCACAGATAACTTTTAATAACACAGACCCTTATTTCATTCTAATGATTGATTCTCAAATGCTACTAAAGGTCCATAATCCACTCTTTTTAAAAACTATATTCTTTACCCACAACTCAGTGAGCACTTTTAGACCAAGCTTGCTTTCATTAAAGTGTAGAATAAATATCATCAAAAACTATTTTCTTTAGACAATTCCAAATAACTTTTATGGATATTGAATACTTTGATTTGCTTTAGAATACAATTGAAAACTAATGCCAAGATCTAGAAGGGAAACATTTTCAATTAGCTCCATTGAAACACTTCTTTTTTACATGACCTGTAAAACAATTTTGAGATAAGCATATCCTGCACAGACAAACATCTTAACAGAAAGCATATTTGTCAAGATAAATGTAGCATTAAAAAATATTTACATTAGCAACTTTTCTGCATAAAACTAAAGAAGATAATAAATGAATACCTTAAATGTTTGCTTGATGAAATGACCTTTGTTAGAAATCAAACATTAATACAAAATTCCAAAAATGCCTTTCACCAGGGAGGATTGTTTTGTCTTCATTCAGCAAAAACAAGCCAACTTAAATTTAAGAAGCTTCTGATCCCTTTGGATTTGACTTTTCAGAGTTAGTAATATTAGGAGTAGGAGGACTTTGGATTATTTCTATTTATTTTCAAATTTTTAAGATGCCATTTGTTAACATTTTGATAAAATTCATATTCTATTAAAGCTAAGCAATTTGTGGTGTTTGGGGTGTCCTGCGCAGGGCCACGGTTCAGACTCTATGATCCTGATGGGTCCCTTCCAACTCAGCATATTCTATGATTCTATGACTGACTAGTACAAAATGATAAGAAATGTACACATAGATATTTAGGGTACATATCGAGGGAATGAATGTTATACCAGAATCTGGTACAAAAAATAATAATCATGTATTTTTATGGGGTTTATAGACATTTTTCTCTATAGCCCAATATCATTAAAAAGACCCAAGCTTAAATTATTTACAGTTTGAATTAAATAGATCAAATAAAAATTACCACTTCTATTATTATGACAGGTTTAGTGAAATGAAATCCTGATGAAAATATGAGTGCCACCTACATATTAAGACTCCCTGAACTCAGCAACCCAAGCTCACTGACTTGTGTGGAAGAAGTCCTGCACTTTTAAGATGCCTAAACCCACAGAAGAGAAGCTGAAAGATATCACCAATATGTAAGCTGACTCAATGACTGCATCAGACTTTGAAGACAGGAACCATGTTGGCTGACTACTCCCACACAATGGAAAACAAAAGCAAACTCGATTACTGACTACATACTGGAAATTGGAAGGCAAAAGCTCAGGAGACAAGGGGCAAAGCACATGCCATCACATTCTTAGTCCTTTGAGAGAGCAGAGGAAGAAATATTTAATTTGATTATGGGAATGTTGCAAAGTGTACCATTAGAAACACAGGAGTCACCAACCATACTGAAACACGGAGGAAGAGTCCATCCTGGTAGCAATTGCTGGAATCATCTCACCCAGGCACCTACTTTGTTCCAGGAGAGGATGATGAGGTGTATCAGGCTCAAATCCAGCTACATGTCATATATGCCCCTTAGCTTGGAAGCCTCCACCAGAAATGAGAAAACCTAACACATATCTACATCTGATATTCTGGTAACACATGGCTTATGTAGCTTGCTGGAGCTGTAAAACCCCAGCAAACATAGTTATTTTGGCCAAAAAATATAAATACTGGCATAATTGTCTTAACTACAAAATTTAACTTGTTCTATGATTAGCTCCTGCATTAATCCTACCACAGATAGCAAAAAAATAGTTTTGGAGATATCATTTTTGCTTTCATTTTTAAATGTCAACAATTTCTTTTCCCAATGCAATCAGATAAACATATTCTTAGTTTACCTTCTATCCCAGGTAAGAATCTGATCTGAGGGGAATCTTCTGCCACTTGTAAAAGGTGTAAGTAATCCTTCAGTTTCTGGAGGTACTAGCATTGCCCTTAGATGACAACATTCTCAGTTCATCATCACAAAATCAGTATGCCTGGAAGTAAGCAACTTTCTGTTGCTTATTCTCACTGAATACAATTGTGGACAGAACTTACAATGGACCCACCCTGTGTGTTTGACTTGCTTGTTTCATAAAGAAGAAAACCATCTGCTCTTGCTAGAAATCAAGATTTTGTGTAGAAGCCAAGTTCTATGGCAAAAAAAATAGTCATTTGAACTATTATTGGTATTTTTAAATGTTGCCTCTCTTTCAAGAGCTACCTCAAGCTTAAAATTTTTTGCTGGTTGATATCCTTCCATCCTATTCACAGACAGTTAAGATTTATTTATATATTCATATCAACATAATAGTTGAAATTAGCAATGTCACAATACTTCATTGTATGCCAATCTTAGATTTTTAAAAATTCATTTTAAATTTCTTTTTGTTGAACTGGTCCAGGGGAGCACAGACTGCTTCCCATTGTCCCCACATAAAAAGTGGGGCAGAGGCCAACAATGAAAGAATTTAGCAGTGGGGAGAAGCAGATCAAGAGGATTCTGCAACAGAATTGAAGATGCTTCTTGTTTAATACTTACTTGTCGTGAGGGTTTTTAAAAGGAGTAATCCTTGCAAAATAAAAACAGACCAATACTGGAGAAAAAAGCATTAGAAGAAACAAACAGGTGCTCTGAAAGCACAAACACGGTGTTTTACTGTTTTGCAAACTGCAGAGATTTAATTAAAAGGTGAAATAAATTAATAGTAAAACAATGAGAGCCTTTTCCCTAAAAAGAAGGAGAGGAAAGAAAGTCCTGCCAAACACCCCCCTCCCTCTGAACTCTCAAAGAACCACCAACCTAAATGAAACATTTGACTTTCATTTCCAACAGGAAACTGAAGCGATGAACAAATACATTATGACTTCAGCTCTCCTGCTCATACACGCAAACAAATTCCATTCTTCCCAAGGAGAAGAAAAGCATATATCCTTTTGTACAAGAGTTAACAATACTTAATAGCTTGATTATATCAACAGGCTGATTCACAGACTTGTGAATTCATTTCAGTGTCTCACAGAGATGAATTTACCAGACCTATTTGTTATTCTTTGTTTACTTTTAGAGTTAATTATTTCACTTTTGGTCAACAGGAAAAAACAAAATCAGGAAACATGTTCACTGAACTGTTGGATTTAAAGTTTACGTGCATATGATGTGAGAAAATATGAAAAATCTTGGGACTCTTGGATTTTTTGCAAGCCTTTCCAAAGATGAAGTCATTCCATCTGTGGTTATAGAGACAATCAAAGCAACTCCAGAATAAAGTTCAACCAAGGAACAGTGAGACTGGAAGGTGAGAGAAGAACAAAATGCCACAGGAGTACTAAAACTAATTAGAAGTGAAATGATGGAAGTTTTTCTTTTAAGGCACAACAAGCTCTATGCAAAATATTCTTTATATTGACTAACAACTGTAATTGGAGCTACAATATCAACTTAGATGGACCAGTGCCCTGATTCAGTGCAGGCAATTCTTAAACCTGAAGGAGCAAGAAAATAAGTAAATACACAGATATTTACACTACAGTGAGCCTTCTGGAGTACTCTTACTATTGTACATTGTGAAATGCATAATATGTCTGTATATAAACTACTATAATGTTACTCTGTAATAGAAAAAGTAGTTTATACTATTCTAAACCTTTAAATACCAATCATGCAGGTTTAAAAGTCTAATTAAGGTGAGATGATCTTCATATTATGTAACAATTTTATATAATATATGTTAGTATCGTAACAAAAGAATTCTTTCAACATTTTTTTTGCTTACCTTCCTTTTCAGCAAATGATTGACTATCTGCAATGACTTTTGGTATTTCTGGATTGTAACGAGTCCCCTCTGGAAAAATCACTAAATACATCTGTGGAATTAAAAAAGAAACAAAACAGACAAGTTCTTATAATGAATGTAAATTGACTTCTTTTACAGATATTATCAACACTTGATAGGTCCATAATGTATTTAGCTCACACCATTGACTATTGTAAGGATCAAAAGAAAATCAGAATACTTGAGCTTAAATTTCTTAGCTCTAAGGAACTTACTGTTCGAGGCTCAAAATAATTTCCTTTGAAAATACACCATAGAAAATAGTCCATGTGATTTAGGAAGGGAGATAGCATTGTGAACAAAAATCAGCAAGTTAGGAGCAGCTGATATCAACAAGAATATCAGTTTTAAGAGATTTTGAAAAGATAGACAAATATATCACAATTTGACCCATTTTTTTTCTTTAATAGTGGTCTTGCCTCTAGTCTTTCCTTATACTGAAATATACAATAATTCACTCATAATCAGAAATACTATTAATTGAAATTATGATAAATCTTATGTGCCTCTATGTCTCTCACTGCATTGGATATTAAATATATTAGGAACTCAAACTCATAATTTCGTGTAATTTGAACGTTAAAGTCACATTCCTTTAAGCATGCATATCTGCAAGGTTAGATTTCCCAAGTAAATTCATTTGCTTGCCTGTTCAGCACCAAACTATCTGTGGGTTCTCAAATCACTACACAAGTAAAGGTTGCCTAAGTATATGCATATCTGACTGTAAAATTATGTACCCAAACAGGAACAGTCAATTTTAATGAAATTTCCATTTTCTTTTGAAACACAACAGAGGGGTTTTGGGTTTTTTGTGTGTGTGTGTCTTGCTTAATCTCCTACAAACAAAGCTGATGCAAAACATCACTTAAACAGTGAAAATTTCATATTGGGGTCTCACCTGCAGAAGAGACTATGGCCACAAATGATAATTGGCAAGGAGTTGAACATGACACATTCATAGTACAATGCCTACTGTAAATACTTAATTTAACTTTGCAGAAAGGAGCCTCAAGAAACATTTGAAAGAAAATGAGATACTGAATTTAGAAAATAGTCCAAGCCATATTATCAGTGATTATACAGAGACTTTGATAACTGGGAGTGCACATCATGTAAAGATGCAAAGTTAAATAAAAAATCAAAAAGAGACATACAGGAATGCAACTTTGTTCTTCTGGCCCACAAAACACCAGAGTATGCTGGTATTTGCACTTAATGATTGCGGAACAACTACAGAAAGGGCTGAATGCCAAAAGACAGGCCCCAGCAAATGACCTCTTCTGAATCACCCCTCACTGAGGAAAGCTGAAAGATGCACTAAAATGCAGAGGTGGGAAGAAATCTAGGAAATGTGCCAACCAGAGAAGCCAGCTGGAGATCAAGAAAAACGAGAACTGAGTGCATAGCCTAGAACCTGACAGGGAAAAAGAAAAAAAAAAGGAAAAAAAAATTAAAAAACCAGTGTCAGTAAAGAGAGCTAGAGGAAAGGCTGTACGTGTCACAATATGTTTGGGGAAAACTGGCAGACTACAGAGGCAGGTGAAGTCCAAGAATGTTCAATGACCAACAGAAATCCAAGATGCATACAGATTTGGTGGTGAGGGAACAAAAGAAAATGGGTTTAAGAGTCAAGGTGCTTACTGTTTCATATGTAACAGTAGCAGAAGTACAGGGACAAGTACAGGAATCCTTAGACTCAGCTGTAGTCCACGCTTCCCTCAGTCATCGATACATTTCCTCTATGAAGTAAAATGCTGAGATATTTAAGTGACTAAGTAAAACTTTTCAGATGTAGCTGGAAAGGACATAATATTCAATGACACATTTGCTTTTTTTCTTCTTGTCATAAATGTGCTTATGTTCAAATATTGTAATCTGGATGCTTAAAATGGTACTTCAAGACGAGGTGTTCCACCCCTCCATCCCCATTTAAAGACTGCATTGCTCAGCTCTAAAGGGTAATGCAGTGACTGTAACAGGTAACAGAGCAACGGAAGTGAAGCACACGGCACAGGAACACCATTCTTGTTACACAGGTCAGCACTTACATGCAGGCAACAATGTTATTCATCTTCAAAGCAGATAATCACCCCCAAAAGCTGATTACACAACAGGGAGCAGTATCTACTTACTCCAGTCCTATGTGTGTAATACAAACGAGGGACTGAAATTATATTTTATGTATTCTTGTAAACCTCTAAAACACAAGCAGCCTAACAGGTTTGTTGACCAGAATCTGAGTATCTCTGAATTGAAAGCATACTGACAAGACAGAGAAGTGGCCTTTGCTTTAAATTCAGCACATATTAGCCTACTATGTAGCTCATTAGGACTATTTTAACAGTAAAATTCATGAATGTAAATAGATGACCTACTTATACTCACATACAGTTCTGCACATGACAAAGATATCCTGCCAGACCCACTTGTATGACTGGCTTTTCTCCCACCATGGGCAGCAGAAGTTAAATCGTTAAGCACTATTTCCAAAGACTGTAAGAACTAAAAATCTCTAAGACTTTAATAACTAAATAAGCTCCCCTGAACTTGGAATAAGAGCTTGTAGAAGCATTTTAATTGCCTAGAAACACTAGCTGCAGCGTAGGCCACTTTTAAAACAGATTTTTCAATTAGATACATAAAGGTTACACACTTTATTACTGCAAAATACAGTGCTGGTGTTCAAAATGGCGTAGATAGTTTTGGATTACTACAGTCCGTGATTCATTGAGACACCAATTTTGACCCAATTCTCAGATAAAGTGGGCTATAGGAAGTTTAGCTTTCCCTCAAATGACAGCTCAGTGGTCTGTGTCTTTTACCCCTGCAAACATTTGCCTCAGTAAATAGGCTTTTCACAACTTTGGTTTTGTAAATTTAAGTGTCGCTCCCTATATGGTTTGACTAAGAGATTTTAAACAATTAATTTCTGCAGCAGTTACACTTATATCTCTTCTAAGCTGCAACATCTGAAAATATGAGGCAAATGGCAACAACTGCCCGGTATGCATGTCCAGGTTCCGTGCCCATTTCCAACACCACCAAACTCCCAGACAGCTAAATTGCAGCAAAAAGTGTGTACCCAAGTGGTCCCATAGGCATTAGCTTTGATAGGTTAGGTATAGGCTTTCAATCTATACACAACTTAGGAGGGAGAAGAAACATGATTCCCTAAACAAAGACTTCTGGATTTCTTTCACTTATTAACCACATAGAAAGCAGAACCCACATCAGTTGTATCTTTAAAGAAAAGTTTTATGCTTAAACCTCTCCTTACATTCCAGCTGCACTAAAATGACACACTGCAGCAAGACTGAACACCATTTGCAGGTTTCCAAGGACATAATTAGATTAGTTTCTAGGCACATCTTCCCAAGATTGTATTATAAGAAAACACACACTTTTATAAAGGAGATTAATTTAACATAGACTTCGAAGTAAGATTCTTACTACAATGAAAACCTTATAATAACAATAAACTTTGGCTTTTTAGGGGGTGCAAAGGGAAGCCAGAAAGCCAGATGCAAGCAGAAGCTGCCTCTTTAACTAGCAGGAAATCCATGGGCCTATGCAGGAAAACACCTTGCTGGGTTATTTCATCCAGACTAACTAAAATGAACTTAACCAGCACTCTGCAGGGGGAAGAACATCTTAGGGGGATGACTACAAGTATGTTCCATACATCCTGCAAGCGGCCTTTGCTTATTCCATTGCATCACAAGTTTTACAACAATCAGAATCTTTACCACTGACATATGGCAAATAATGAGGCAACACAACTTCTTTACATCCCAGGACCCTCCCTGATAACTGAGGGCACAGGTTGCCACCACTGAACATGACCATCTTCTCCATGGACATCATTGGTTAGATACTGGACAGCAAAAATTTAGTTGTTGTAATGTATTTCTGGCCTATCTTATATGCTAATGACTGGAACTTTCTTGACTTAATTAAAACCAAAAAATCATGCTAAATCTTAGTCCAAGACGAAATGAGTTTGAGTACTATCTGAAATAGGGTCACTTTACTCATTTAAGCCTCTCAGTAAGCACAAGGTCAATTTTCTTTTTCAACACAGACACATGGACAAACATAAACTGTCTCCAAATAAGAAAAAGACTATTATGAATGTCAAAACAACCCATGCATTCTTTTTACCCAAGTCTCAGCTTATAAAAGTTTTGACAATATGTGGAATCTAAGTCCTAAGAACACAATTTTAAATAAAATGCAAGTTTAACAGTTCTATATCAATGCTTGCTTAGTTGGTTTTTTTCTAGCTTGGCCAAAAAGGCAGAAAAAAATTTAATACACAGCAAGCAATGGAAGCAAAGCAGTGATTCTAACCACTGAGCCACAAACCATACAGGGAGTCATGAGAAAAGTCACTTGGCAGTAACAGTCATTCTTCAAATAGAAAATTATCAAGAATTTGTTTTGGGTTTTTTTTCCCTCCTCCAGGCATAGCAGACAAAGTTATTCAATTCTAAGATGTCACTGCCATTAAAAATGATTGATCATTGTGATGACTAATTAACATTTGGTAGGAAAGGTTCTTGACTTTTAGAAGCCGAGATTATCAGTCTCTGACAAGCACACAGTAGTCAATATGTTGTCTTTTGAAACAGAGGGTTTCTCTTTTCAAATAGTGGTTTCTCAAGGAAGGTACTATAGTTCACATTCTAAGTCCAGATCCCCCTTGTCCTCTGCAGAGAGGATCACGGCGTTCCTATCAGTCATAAAGAACCAGTCAAATTTTCCTCAGTTTAATTAGAGGTATCACTCTAATCACAGAAAGTAACTAAAAACACAGAAAGAAAACAAATCCGTGATTACCATCTTAGTAGTTTGTGGATATCGGGCATGGCTCTTTTCTCCAACAAGCCTCTGCCATTAAAAAAGTCAAAGAAATGAGAAGGAAGGTATAAGCTTACTGGAGTCTCAGCTTTCATCTGGCCCCGCAACTTCTCTCTCATTTCTTTTTCATTGAAGTTGGCACTTCTTTTTACATAGACTCCTCCATGCTAGGAGAGAGAAAAAAACAAGAAAAGCATTAAATATTTAAGTAGTTTAATGTAGAATAGTTGACAGAAGAACAAACAAGAGACAATGACAAGTCACCTTTATGACTCATGCTGCAAATTGCCAACAAGACATTTTCTCCTATCATGAACACATGTGAAACTAATTTTATATTTGCATATACTTCAGTTCACAAAATCTGTTTGAAAAACGATCAGATATAACAATCTCCCAATGCATAAGACACTTGAAGGGTCTTGTTTAAAGGTGTTAAATAGTTAACTAGAAGATGGCATTAAAAGTGACCCCAGGGTATTTATTCCTGACAACGCTGGCATGAAGCTTCATTTGTGTATCAAGGGGATATCACAGAACTGAAGTTACTCACGTACAAGTACTTACAGGTCAACGCTTTCAATTTTATGTTCCTACTCTCAAATAGTAACTAATGCAAATACAACTAATGCAAGTATCATACTTCTACATAGAAAATTTATGAATAGCACAAAAGTAATGAGCGTAGATCTTGAAAACCTTCATGCACTTCACTAGAGAATCAAACTTCTAATGAAGTTATATACCAAGACAATAATTGAATAAGTAAACCAAAATCTTCAGAAGACAAACAATTTTATAGAAGTATTTTTACTGAAAACTATTATTAAAAGTTAAACTATGTCCTGGAAGAGATTAATTTTATAACTTGTTGCACACAATTTATCACAAAACTTCAGTAAAATGACTTTGGCAAAGTACACACAAAGGGAATTTGTCCTATCATTTCCCTCTTCCACCACGTTATTTTACCTACAGAGAAAGAGGATGTGAACAAACATGCACCAACTATGAACTACTGATACAATGAAGTCTGGAAGAAACAAAATTAGCTTCTAAATAACAGAACTTCAGGTTTAAGGTACATTGTTTTCATAGGTTTTCAAACTGACTCCATAACTTGGTAATACTCTTTTCTGTTCACCATGACTATTGGTATTAGTATTTGTCAGACAACTTCTGTCAATTTATGGTTTTATACACTCTTAACAGAAAGGTGACAGTAAGGTTAAAACTACTAAGAGCTGAGCCTCATTCAAATACCTGATCTCATGAAAAGATAAATTACATTGTAGAAACAGGGGTGGTGGCTGTGTGCACAGCTGTGTACATGGCATGGACAGGAATAAAATTTGAGGGGTTAGGAGGAGGCAGGCAGAAGAGGTGGTCATGTAAAGTGCTTTCAGCCTTTGCTTTTCATGGTGTGGAGAGATGGCTGCTTAGCTAGTGGTATTTGATGTGACTTTTGAGTTGTTCTTCAAAAGCTGCAGTGAAAGGGAACAGAAAGCCAACAATGCATTAACTCCACACTAAATATTCTGTCTTAACTTTATCGTCTGTGGTTCCCTCCCAAGGTGAAGTAGCCAGCTCTAACACTCAGCTCTGCTGCTGTGACTGGCAGGGGACCAAAACCATGAACAGAATTCCCCAGTTCACTCAGTTTGGCTGTGGCATGGTATTGGGACCATCCCACAAGCAGCTTAACAGTTCCAGGCAGAAAGCAGCATGAACAGAAAAACGTTTCTTCAGCTGTGTAGTAAACAGAGAGCCTCATGTTATCTCTGCACTCCACATATAAGACTGTTTTTAAGATCTGACACTATTAAAGGGAAACAGAAGTCTTAAACAGACTTAAGTACAGCTCTATTCTGACACTCACCACAACCACCCCTTCCAGGAAGGGCAAACTCAGTTTGGTATCAGAAAAATTCATCTACTGTGTAAGACCTCCATGTAATTGGTAAGTCATCATTCTCTGTGAGCTCAGCTAAGTCAAACTTTGATAAATGAGAGAAAGCTGGAATCAAGGTCTTCCGTTATCATCAAATTACTAATCAGCTGCAGTAAACTGGAAAAATACTGAACCAACTTTTCTTTGATTTGTCAACTTGGACAAATGAAGTTACTGTTGAACTGTTTGGCTGGGGACACCGTGACACCAAAGACAGATCTGGTGTCCCATGTCAGACATTTTAATGCTCAGAAATAGATCTGCACTTCTCAAGTAAATGAGCAGAGAGTCATGTAATGTAAGAACAAAGTATTGCAAGACCAGCATTTGCTGCATTCACCCCAACTCCATCACTATGTCAGGTCCCTGTGGCTCGGGGGTACAAAGCTAAAGAGAGGCAGGATATGTGGCTAAAACTCAGGAACAACCAAAATGGTGCACAAGCTGATGCTGAATAATAGAAAAGGTAAAGACATAGTTCCTATGTTAAAAAGTCAAGCAAACAGTGGGGTATGAAAAATACTTTTCTAAATTACATCCCAGCCTTACCAGCGGTATAAGACAAATAGGAGCAAATGGGATGGCATAAGTGAATAGAAGTGATGGGATGAATTGGTAGCAAATGATAGGGGCAAAAAAAAAAAATTCAGATCCACCCCAAAATAATAAAAACAGTTTTATGAAAAGAAATCAGTTCTACCTAATAAATTAGACCTGGAACACAATAGGTTAATTTAAGCATTTCTTTTCTTTTCTTGCTATTAGATAGCTGCCTCCAAAGAAGAATGCTAGTTATGTGATTGTATATAGCTCGAATTCCCCAATTTGTATTGCATTTCCTTTTCAGTAAGAGATCAAATATACGAACGCTCTTCAAAACAGATTTCTGGAAGTACTGTTTTTAAGGTTATAATTTTTTTCCGCTGTACTTTAAAAGCCCCTCTCTCAGTCAACAATGGATTGTGTTTACAAATATACTTCCTTTGTGCCTGAATTTCTCTCTCCTGGACATCCAGACCACGTTTATTTCCAAACAGGATGTTTACCTGAGGAAGGGAATATGAATTCTGTGAGCATGGCGTAACTATGTGGCTCTGGAAACTTTTAGTGGAGTGTAAGTGACATCACTGACAGAACATCAACAGGAAGGGCAGGAAGTGTTTTATGTTTTTGCACTGTTTGGTGTGATAAAAACAATAAAAATACCAATTAGCTTGCACTGCAGGCCTCCTGCATCCCGTCTCAGTCATTTAAGCATACATGCATCACCACTGCCTGTCAATTGTGTCACTGATTTAAATATATACATATAAAAATACATATAATCACCCTCCATTAAATGTTGTAGAAGTTTTACTTTTTGAGGAATCCAAACCTGAATAGATTTTATTTAATACCTACATGTTTTGATTAAAAATGTAGGTGACATTCAAATTAATTTCCACAGGAACCTCCTTTTAACAGTCAATATACCAGTCAGGAAACTGAGCACCGGATATTCCACATAGCAAAAGTAATTTTCCAAAATCTTGAAAAAAATAATTTCTGGACACCTAGTGATAGTGGATGGAATATATATCCTGTTCGTATTTTAATTAAAGCAGACTTAAATCACCACCACTGTAATGACTAAAGGCAAGGACAAAGAGCAAAATATTTCCATGCAGCAGACCAGTCACTTTGGTGGATGAAAAATGCAGAGAAGCATTAGGGACAAGCATTACACAACTAAGAATTCCATTTTCTCCTAATGCATACCCTTAGTGAGGTATGACAGGGTCTGACTGTAGTTATTTAGGGGACTGGGACAGCAAACCTACCAATAAAAGAAATTCTGAACAGTTTTCTCATTTTCTCTGCAGCATATACTTCTCTAAACATAGCAACCTTTGCAGAAACGGTGGGGGTGGTTTTTTTTGTTTTGGTTTTTTGGGGGGGGGGGGGGGCGTTGCTGTTGTTTTTTTGGTTTTTTTTTTTGGGGGGGGAGGGTGGGGGGC
>VZTJ01002665.1:241392-257876 GCA_013397795.1 Orthonyx spaldingii | reverse complement strand
TTTTTTGTTTCGGTTTGGTTTTTTTGCTTTTTTTTGCCTGGACAGTGGGGTAAAGGACAGAAAGGAGGTTGTTCAGGGAACACATTAAGATCAAAAAGAGAAGACAAAGGAGAAAAGTCTTATTGAATAAGCACTTTGGAACCACTAAAAACACTCTATCCATTTCCATTCTAATAACTAACCACCCATCTAAACCCTGAGATAAGTACCATGAAGCCATTTCTGCTCACCTAGAAAATGGCCAGTACTTCCAAAACCATCCACCTCCACATTTTATTTTGTTTGTACATAGAAATAATTCTGCTTTCAGAAAAAGCAAAGAACAGACATGACAAATTCACAGAGGATTTTAGTGAAGTAAGCCATCTACACTGCTCTCCACCATTTTAGACTGAAGATCATATCTATTCAGTATGTTGGCTGCTCAGGGATCACAGCCTATTGTTACTCAGTAACTGTACAAATTTGAGTCACATCAAGTTGAGCTTTCAGACTAGAAGGAACAAAAGGAATATTATGCAGAAAGAGGAGAAAGAAAAAGGTGGGAATACTGTTAGACTCGGGTTTTTGCTTAACTGAAGTCCAAAATAGTCAACACTTCCATGGAGGTGGGATCTGCCTTTCCTCCACACTAGATCCAATTTTTCTTTTACATTTTGCTAAAACCAAAACAACTGAAAAACAGCTAAGTACATCAAAGAGTAATGCCAATTTACCCCAAATCTGTAGCATCATACAGAGCAAAAAAGTCTCTTTACACCTTCTGCTAACTGGAGTTTTGGATTTTAAAAAGAATAAAGTTCTAGAATATTCTGAAATACTCCTAACAGACTCCGCAGTTTTAATTCTATCCATAAGTATTCATTTAGAAAAGCAAACTGAATCTTTAGTAACTGTCTCTCAACTAAGATACACATCCAACTACACTGAGTGACACCAGCTGCTTTCATGTTCAAACAATTGAATGCCAGCTCAGAACTACATCTTCACAGCATGCATGGAAAACAGGGGGAAAGCACATCTTACACATTTGACTCACCAACAGCAAGGAAAGAGTGAATGGGCTCACCTGTGAAAAGTACCACCCATACAGCGGAAGCCATTTTAAGCCATCCTTCAAGACATATCGGACGTGCCCGAGCGCGTTCTGCCTGATCGCCAGCATGTCCGCGATAATCCAATCAACTGCAACGACAAAAGCCCCAAATAATCAGCTAAATTAGCTCTTAATTGCCACTGATGAAACAAAAAGTATATGTTGTATGTATAAGTCTCATTAAACGTTTTCAAACTAGAAGTTCTTGTTTGTTAGGACAACGCTGGAAAAAGACACAGTAAACAGACAAGCAGATTTTTTTAATCTATAAAAGTGTTAAGACAAGCAAAAAAAATACAAACCTGTACACTGATGATTTGATAAATATATTACATTTTCTTTATTTTTTGGCAAATCCCCGTAGATAATTACCTAAAAAAAATTAAAAAATATGCAGTATTACTTCATAATTTATTTTCATTGCATTAGGCAGTGATGAGATCCAATGCAGTAATTAGCTATTTACTAGGAAAACAGTGAGCAAGTTAGCATCATTGACAGAGAAACACCCTATCACTGCATCAGTACCACCACACTGACTTATCTGTAAATGTTAATTAATGAGGGCTTAAGAAACTTATTCTGTTCTTGTGCTTTAGCCCTAGAACTGGATCCATGAAAGGTGACCTTCATCCACAAACTCCCTATATTAATATAACTGAAGTTAACGAGGAATCACAGACATGTACAAAATCACCATTTAATTTATATGTCTAATGAATATGACATGCTTCAGCCACACACTTGCAACCATTCAATCTGAAATGGTAAATTTTCCTGGATTAGATCAAGAACAAAATCTCAACCATTCGCCATGATTTTAACCACCAAGATTGAACAAAAAAGCATGAGGTTGATGGGTGCCTTTAAATTAGTTTGTGGCTTCCAGACAGCAGTTTTAAAAATATTTTTTTCACTGTTACATTAAAGACACACTTTAACCTTGTAGTTTCTCACCCCTGAAAGGTACTGGTCTGCTAGTGAAATAACCTTCTGAGAGCATGACTACAAAACAAGATGCTGATGCTGGAATCCTAGTCACTCTTTTAAAATGAATTCATTCAATTATTTTCAAATATAAAATGGGAAATTAATTAATTTTAATTCTGAACTGAAGAACTAATGCAGCTATTCAATTACCTTTAACAAACATTTCCATTACTTAATGAAGCCGAGTTTTTCTAACCGGTACATTCTAAGTAGGTTTTCACCCTTGTTCTGCCAATGGACATACTCCTTGTTTCTAGAAGTTGGCTGGATCAGACATACACACTACTTTGAAATTATTCCATTTACCAAAAAAGCAAAGTGCTATATGGAAGGTTTACCCACTTATTATCATCATCACTTCCCTAGTCTAGGCAATACTGGAATTTTATCAGGAAGAACTAACATTCATATCTTAATTGGTACCATTTAGTATACCAAGTCTCATATTGATCCCTACAGAAGGTCTCTACCAGCATCTCTGGAAAATCTGTCCATCTCTCAGGTAACCTGTGATACTGGATGGCTAATGATTCATATTGTTAACTCTACACAAAAACCCCACAAAAATGCTGTGTATTTTACATTCATGCTGTTTCTTTGAAAACACAACCACATTGTTGATCAAGTCTTATTTTCAAAGCCGAAATCAGATATTGGCAAACTGAGACACTCAGTCAATATGTGAACTAGAGATCATTCACCACACAGTAAAAGAGGAAGTAACTTATTTGAGTTAATATTTCCAAAACTGAAAAAAATAAAAGGCACGTACAATAAATTCTAACTAAAAAACATTTGTAACAAGTCAGTTGACAAGTACATTCTCAACAGTATCTGAGAAATTTGAACAAGATTCTGCTATAGGAGTAGCCTTCTCAATGAACTACCAGAATTTATAACCTTACTGCCGACACTAGGTACGACACACAGTTCGGAGTAAGGTAGCAATCTGAGGGTTGACCTTACAGTTCAGGTGCACAAATTCCTCCAAAATAAATCCTCCTGCTCTCACTTACAGAGTTAAAACTTCATTTTCCAAGTGTATGCTTTCCCAGCACTGTTACACACAACGTTGATAAATACTGTTTTCTTTAATTTTAAGTTAAGACTCCACTATGCAGTTTCTGGCAAAGACAATTTTAGTGTAAGAGAGAAGGCCCAATACAACAAATCACTAAACCAGAAGGTTCTGAATGTTATTTGAGATTTTCTAAAATGTAAGAAAAAAAATAAGAACGAGAGGAAAACAAAACCTGCCCTTGACCCCAAGAGCTGCCCCACACAAGAAACAGGGTTTGAAATATATTATTTATAACTCAACTTGTAAATATTTCCACTTCAATGTACAAAGTAAAAATCTCAGTGCAATCAGACCCACAATTTAAAGCACTCGCTTCTGACTATTGCATGAGTAAAAACAAATATAAAGGATCATTCTCTTAAAAAAGAGTATGCCAGTGTCTGCCAAATATAACAGCTAATCTGTGTAATTTTTTATTTCAGTAAGATTGGATCTAGTTCACTTTTTAACCCCAGAGGAACACCCACTCACTATTACTGTAAACAACTTCTATGCACAACATTATGGCTTACCCTAAGGGTTAGATGTGTTTACATGTAATGGACCAAAATCTTTTACTCATGATAAAACACATAGCCATACTGTTGTACAGAACTAAAAAAGAAAAAAAAAAAAATCTTATTTATAATTAGCTCTCATTAAACACACAAACACTGGATATTTTATTTCAAATCAAAGGTAAGAATGAGAAAATCTGAAAGCTCTATTTTGTTTGCTCAGATGGCTCAGCCTAAGAGGATGCACCAGCTTTATCTGCAGCATCATCCACTTCAGCAATGCCCATTTCACTGATCTGGAGAAAAGGCTTATACAGTTCATCAAAGGCCAGCAAACAGCTATTTACCTTAGACACTCTCAGCAAAGAACTGAGCTACAAACTTACAACTGCTACTACAATTAGCTAAGAATGGCAACTTCCAGCCTGCAGTCCCAGGAGACACCTACTCTGTGGACACCCACGCAGCACTTCTTCTGAGACCAAGCATTTTTGCTTTATTGGGTTTCTGAAAATATTCATCATACACAACACAGGGGTAACAGTTAAGAGCTTTGAATCCTACAGAAATGACCTTTTTCGTTTGAGATGGTGTCTGAAGAATTAACCAGCTTGTGGATAAGCAGAAGAGTCTGCTCAGGACAAGATTCCAACTTCTGGCCACATGATGTGTTTAGGTAAACCAGAGCACCTAATGTATATTACAGCTGCAGAAGGAAATAATAATACATACTTCTTAATGGCCTCCAGAAAACCTCTGACTCCCTGCTGTTTTTCAGAGCTAACTTTGCAGAATTCCTCGCTGCAGAAGCTGTGCAGCCTCTGACTCCTCATTCTGCTGGTGCAGAAGATGTTTGGGAGCCACAGTGAATTACAGAATCACAGAATATTCTGAGTTGGAAGGGGCCCACAAGGATCCTCGAGTCCACCTCTTAAGCAAATGCCTGTATGGGGATGGAACCCATGCCCCTGGCGCCGGCAGCCCATGCTCTAAGACAGGGCTTGAGTGACTCAGCAGGGACAGCAGTGCAGAAACAAGAGCCCACAGTGCCCACTGGTACTCAAGCCCCTTTTGAAGCAACCTGATTACATCAGAGTGGCTTATGGACTCCTAGCCCTTCTCAGAAGAGCAGTGTTGCTCCCAGGGTGTGCAGAGCACAGGCAGGGGTGGCCTTGCCCCCTGTAGCCAGTGCCAGGGAAGCAGCACAGGACATGGTTGGGAGGCAATTTCAATTTCAGCATAAGGTACCTAATGGTTCACATATTTCATGCATGGCTCTCCAGACACTATAGTACACACATATTCTACCTATCTATCAGCTTAATGAACTGGTGAGTGCCCTGTCTGCCACAATGAAGCAAGTGACGAACATATTCATTTAGAATAGAGTCTGCTGTGTTAAAAAAAAGGCACAATGAAGGCAAGCAAGGAAAACAAGTCAAAAGGAAGAGCAACATAGCAAGCCAAAGCAAGCAGAGATTTGAGGGAAAAAGTTTAAAATGCAGATTTACAGTCTAACACTGCAAACATTACCTGTGTACACAACATTGAAACGTGTGCTTCTAGCCATGTTTTGGTTGCTTCATAGCCCAGTTCACAGTAATGGGTAATACAGTTAATGTGGGCCTTTCACATCTGTTTGCACTGCAGCACTGTCAAACTCAATACAGTGAGGTCTCAAATAAAGAAAACTGGATGCTATCAGACCCCTTCTGTGGGACCCAGCTCCCATGGATGCCATACACCAAGCTGTTCACATGCTCAGCTGCCACAAGACACACCTCACGGTGTTCTGTGCAGGCAAAGCTTTGATGCATTAGCAGAAGGTTACAAGTAGTTCTGCTGGGAGAACATACTAATTCAGTGACAGGCTGATCTAGGCATGCAAATGGGAGCTCCTGGGTGATCTGGTGACATCAGTTTCAGCTTCCCTATCAGACTCTGTTTTTTCCAGTGCAATATATTTAACTATGGCTGTGCGAATGTGGTAGGTCATGTAGCAATGTAGAACAGTCCTGCATGGCAGCCACACCTGACTAACCCATAATTTGCACAGGCTGTCACTGAAACAAGGTGGACACTCCTAACTCAGAGTTAAGAATTTTATTTCTTGTTTATGAAATCTTTACATAACAGAGAAAATTAAATAGATAATTTAATCATGTCCAAGCAATATCAGCTCAGTAAACACTGCCATGGCAAAAATAACTATAGGTAAAAGTAATCATACTATCAGAAGATTTGCTTGCAGGTCAACTGGTGATCACATCAAACTCCTAGCAAAGAGATTACCTTAATATTGTAATTGGATGTAGCTGATAATAGGAGCAGTTAGAAGCTGATCTGCAAGCAGATCTTCTGATAGTGTGACTTCTGTTTCAGCAGCATTAAGGCAACAAAACTGGTTATTGCTGGTAAAAACTCAGGACACCTCATCTGATGTCTATCAGTCTACACTCAGTCTTGATTCCTCAGACTTCTTAAGCCTCCTCCCTTGTCCATTCAAAGAAATCAGGTGTGAATTGAAGAATGGTGTTCCCATCTTTGCTGTTACTTCAATAAAACTTATGTTCATTGGAGCACTGTATTCAGGAAAAGCATCAACTTCAAGCACAGGCAATAGCAACTGGAAAGATGGATAAAAGCAGGATAACAGGGGGAGAACATTTCTTCCCTCTTCTGGAGAACGAATCAAGACAACAACACTTAAAAAGGACTATAAAGACTTCCTACTCAGCTGTGCTATCCTCACAAAATGCACCCCTCTTCACTTAATATTTCTTCACGATTAATAATTGGGACTGTGTGCTCTTTGGAACATGAGCATCTCTGTTAGCTGGGCACTACTACAACATGTCTACTGAAGTAAATAGTATCGTAGGACGTATTTCTCACCTATTTGTTAAAAACTCTGGATTACAATTTCCTGCTGAAAGGGTGGAGCCTGCATGAACAAACCACCAAAACAACTACCGGGTAGCAGCTTCTGAAGTCAACAGATACCCTGTGCAAGCTGACCTCTGTAGCATTGCTGCATGCATCTTCAGCAAAGCTCTTTAAATTCTCTTAGACTAAAAACCTGCTCATGTCACAAGTCCTTTTGAGCTTCCAGAGAAAGTACCTCAAAGGACAGAATCTATTTACCCTGTTTGACTAGAAGCAGACCCAAGACAGGATACCGATAGGGAATTTGTACTTGGGGCTGATAAATTTCTCTGGTTTTCAGATGTCCTACTGTAAGAATTTTAAATGTTTATTTTTCTTCACAGAAGATGGGGAAGCACTTTAATTCATATTTAACAGATACAGGTTTCACCTGTCTACAGCATAAGGAATATGAATAGTGCAGAAGAGGAAGAACTTTGACGTTTTTAGTTGAGTTTTCTCTAGATCTGAAAAAAAAGTTTATAAATTTTCTAAAAATACCTTTAGGAAACATACAGCTTTTAGGTAATGATCATACTATTACTACACATCATAACATCTTCAGGGACTACCTGCTCAATACACAATTACATACATCTAAAGTCTGTAGCTCAGACAGCTCTAGCAAACTCAGCAGCAAACCATGAAATCACAAAGCAATCCATTTTATTGAAGCAGAGTTCATTCAAACATTCTGCAGCTATGTATTTTACTGGGGTTCAGTGAAGAAAACCATTGCTAAGAGATTAAGCTCTGGGGAATATTGAAGATTCCCATATGTAATGTAATTACATTTTTCTAAAATACAGTTTTGATTTAATTCAACCAGAGAGTACAGAACTTTAGAAAACGCACTTACTGCCATTTTATTTCCTTTTTGCAAGGAAACTATAGTAGCAACTTATATAGATTAACTGGAACTAAATCATACCATCTGATGTTAAATATGAAGTCTGCATTCTTACTTTCATACCAGCTTTTAGCCTTATGGTCTAAATTGACAAACTGTTATGAGTGGTTACACTTCATCCAGTGTACTAGATACATGCACAGAAGTCATTTAGTTCTGATGCTGACTGTAAAGGCATTACAGTTTCTGAACTGAATTAAACATAATTGTCCCCTGTAATCCTTAGCTCTCTGATGAATCCTTAAAAAAATTTTAAAAAGGCAGCTGTGTATCTCAAAAGTTCCAGTTTTGATGAGAGAAAAAAAAAGCAAGATTTATCATGATTTTAGTTTTAAGATTCTGGCATCTAATATCTGAATAAATCCTATTTTTCAGTGCCCAAATAATTTACAGATCTTTATTCAAATTACTTGCTTTTGATAACAGTGCAGTTCAATGACATGAACTCACCATTACAATCAGTGACCATCTGGGAAAAATCAAAATTAGAGCATCTAACTTTCATCATAAATCACTAGTAATGAAATTTTTAAAATAATAACTGCACATACTTCAAACATATGTGAAAGGAGATTATTTATACGATGAGATTTCAACCGGAGTGTTTTTCTGAACATTTGGCATCTTGATATTACATAAAACCTGAACATGCCTTCTAGTGCAAGACTGGAAAGTAACTTTTCCACCTCTTTCAATAGGAGAAAGTCTCCTTTATAAGCCTTTTGCATCTCTGGAGACTTCTTCATGCAGATTTTTGCAACTTCCTTAAAAGAAAGGCAAAAGCAACCCACACTTAATGCAGCCATTGTTTACTTTATTACCTTTCTATAGAGGAAAATATGTAATGTCCATTTAAGCTCACTCTGGAAATACCCTTTGCCCACCACACACAAACCAGAAGCAGGAAACCTTGTGGCAGTTTGCAGTGTTTCCTCCAGACACGGCTCTTTGTAATAGGAACTTTGCTTCTAAATGTCTAGGACTCCGAGGAGGAGTTGTTTGCATCTTTATTTGTAATACTGTTACAAGTGTTTGTATCAAGTACAGACTGAAAACTGCCGTGAAGCTATCAATGAGTTGACGTGAACGAGGATGATGAAAAAACATCTCTAGTCTCCACTTGTGATTGTGGAATAGGAATTTTGAGAGCTTCTCCACACATCATTGTCAGTAAGTATTTAGAATTTAAGCACTCTGGACTTTCACAGTGAGGCAAAGGAATCACTACACTACAATGTAGGGAGGTATCTGCAACAATTCTGGCTCCAGAATTGAACACAGTAAAGTGCTCAGCCTCAAAAATCGCCAGATTAAAATCACTCTCATCTGCTCACCACTACAGCACGTGAATGAACCAGTTCACCTGCAGCTTGCTCAGGACTATGAACTATGTTTGCTCACTCAAAAAGAAACATGCATGCCCTCAGATTTCCAAGTAGCCTTTAGGAAATGGAACAAAATAAGTCTTCAACTCAATCCGTAAGTTCACCAGGAAAAATTATTTCAACTACCACAATACAGTTCAAAGCAATCCAAACTAGTATTTTTTCATATCTAGTCATGTGCTAAAATACAAAATTGACCAAATAATGTGTAGCTGATTTTACATCAAACTAGCATAAATGCTATTTCCTATTCCCACAGAGAATCTAGTTGTAACAGAGAAGGTGACAAGTAATATGTGACAGAATGAAATGAACAAAAGAAAATAATTTCCCTGGCTTTTTACACCAAATACCTTCATAAGATAAGTTCAAACTGACAGAAGATAGATTAAAGAGCATTTTTCCCCTGAGAAGATATGCTTCCTCATAATTGTAATGTCAAAATCCCTGACATCTGAGCCTACTTTATCTAACACAACTAAAACTGAGGGGAAAAAAAGGATATCCCGTCTGCAAGCCTAAGGCAAAAAGTTTGAAATAACTGCACTCAAATGTTTAACTGTGAACAGAATTTTCTCTTAGCAAGAGTAGCATCTGATGGTAGAGCACCAGCAGAAAAAAATGTCTAAATTAACAATCATCCTTACATAAAGTATCTGGATATATTATGTAAGCAGAAGAAAAGGGCATGGAAGAGCACTGTACAACTCCACAGCCCAGCATCTACCAAAACACAGCTAAACACAAAAAGAGTAAAGTGTATAAAACTCATGCAGGTTAAAAAAAAAAGTGATAAATACAACTTTTATTTTCAAATGTAACAAATTATGCAAAGTCAGGACAAGGTATATTGAAAAATGCATATACTAAAAATCTTAAGATAGTAAAGTCTATTTAAATAGAAAATTTAAAAAAACCCCATGAAATTGCAAAACTTACTGGTCAAATACTTGGAAAGAGAATTTGTAAGAGCATTCAAACTTGCCCTTTGACTGCATAGCTTTTCCTACCTGACATATACTTTCTAATATTTTCGTAAGTACATGCAGCTAACTTAATTTCTCAAATTGCAGACTTCAACAGATAAGGCTGACATAAAATTCAGATTCAGTTGCGACTTGCCAATTAGAAAACATATGCTAGGCAAATCTCCACACAAAGCTACTAATTTATGAACCCAAACAGCAGTTTTGGTTCAGGTAGCTAATACTTGATTTCTAAAAATGCTAGCAAGACCTCAGTTTTAATTTATCTGTTTCATTTTTCGTATATCAGGCAGTAAGTGGAGGATGATCAGGCCTAGCATTGAATGTGGAACCTCTCCATACTAAATTCTTTCCAGATTGCCCCAAAGCCAAATCTGTACTACGCTGGAACTCTAGATGGTATATTGTCGAACAAGAGTCCTGAAGGACATCACTTTCACCTTCAGATCTACAAAGGCATAGAATAAAAATTAAGATATATGCAAATACCTGGTTTGCAATATCAAAAAGAGAAAGAGCACAAAGTTGACATACCTAATCTATCTATTTTTGCTGCCTTATACCACAGTTGAACATAAGAGTCTAAAATTAGGCATACATCTCAATTTGAAAGCTGCATCCCTCAGGCTTAGCAGATATCACTTAATTTCTGTTTTAATAACACAAAGAACTTTGCTGTATACTACAAAAGACATATATGCCTGGAGACAACTCTACACTGAAATCTCTAATGAAATGAAGCAAGGTAAACCCTCTTAAAAGAGCCAGAATTCCATCACAGCAGAAAAATTTCACTGGGCTTCTTTTAAAAGTTTACCACATAAATGTGATACACTTCACTACCTTCTCCTAGTTTCTTTTCAATCTTTGCACTGCACCAGTCCCCAAATTTCTATCACTCCCCCAAGACCTTTACCTCATTATTTCTACCATCACAATTAAATGACAAGTTATGACTATTTTAACCTCTCAACATGCCTCACAACAGCTAACATTGTTTCACAAAGCAGCAATGTAAGCAGGTGCTAACTGGGCTTACTGTTGCAAGCTGCAGGAATTAGGAAAGCTCAAGCCCTTGGAGGCTGCTCAGATCCCACCTGAGCTTAGAGGTTTGCCTTGGTGGCAGCTCTGCACCTTCCTGCTCAGCTCCCACACCATCCCAGTATCCTTCCACTCTTGAGCTGCCACACAGGGAGGAGAGCTCAGGAAGCTCAAGTGCATGTTCATACACCCAGGCTCATGCCAAAATGCAACTGCCAGCACTTTCTTTCCAAACACAGCTAAAGAAAAGTGAAAAGTTATGTTTCCTTTGGACTTTCTGGTTATGGCCTTTGCCAAACCCTGTCACTCACATCTACTGACCGAAAACAGAAGCCAAACCTTCACCGTGCCACGATGAAGCCTGGTTATGATGTCTCCCCCAGTGCGGCCAGGGAAGAACCAGGTTCCCAAGAGATGACAAACCACCGCACCAACAGCAACCAGAGGCACCTCCTTGTATGCTGCAACTTGGCCGTCAGACTTGTGCTGCCTCTTGCCTTCCCACCTCCACCTTGGGCCCTCAAGAATTACCTGCTGGACAGCTGAACAGCTTAAAAAAGAAAAGCAGGAAATGAAGATAATCTGGTCTGGGAAGCTTGTTGTCCTGGGAATAGTGATGGGCACAGACACTCACTTTAACTGCAAATTGGCCAACAGCTCCAAAACTAAGCATCTATTCCAATCTCAGACATCAAGCTCTCCTCACACATTTCCTAGAAAGTCAAGATAAGAAAAAAATCCCAGGCTCTGCTCCACTGAAAAGCCTCATCAAGAGTTCAGCAGCACATTAGCTCCACAAAGTTTTAGTTTACTCTAAACCCAAGTAGTTTTCAACCCGGTTAAGACACAGCAAGTCCAAGCTTCAATATCAATCCAGGAAGCACACTGCACTGTTTAACAGGGATAACTGTATTTTATAAAATAATTATTCAGCTCTGCTAAACAACACCAAGCCATTATCTGATTCTTACAGCCTTTCGAGAGTCCTGGAATAAAGGCAATGAAAACCAGAATTTCATAATGTCTTCAATAAAAACACCACTTCCAAAAAATTCTATTCATCAGGAAGTGGGGGTAGGGAAGACAGCTGACACAAGTACTGAACAAAATCTATACACATTAATCCAATTATGGATTTCATTCAATTGTCAAAACCTTGCAGATGAAAATGATCCTTTAGGAAGCTGTCTGAGTGATTATTTCTTTATTATTTCTTCACCAGCCTTCAGTACAAAATATCAAATGCAATTACAACAAAAAAAGTTGAAGAACATTTAGTTCTCATCTGATCTGAAACATGCACAAACACAATAGGCATTAATTTCATCACCCTGACAGCAACTGGGATAAGATGCTCAGGGTCAGAGAGAGATGAGAGCATTCATCATATTGAATTACTAGTCCTTTCAGGCCTTCAAACATCCTAATCACACCCATACTTGCAGTCATTCTGGTTTTCACACTCTATGGTAAGACACAACTGTTTACAGTCTGGTCAAAATGTAAGAGACCAGAATTCCCTAACACAGTAAAGACTAAAGCAGTAACACAACCACAGTTCATGAGCTACTTGATGATTTAGAAACCTGGGGCCAAATCAACTATTAGCACCAGCAGATGCAAGTCCTCCAAAGTGCATGAATTGCACCTGTTTGTACCAATGACTGCTTTGGCTCATCACTGCTAAAATTAACATCCTTTGCTCTCTGAGACTCTCTTTACATGAAATTCTTCTCACTTAATGTAGTGTTCAAGCACCTGGTATATATTCCTCCTAGAAACAGTACTCTAGGGCAGCTGCATCTTACAGCAGGACAGGTGTGAAGCAACAAAGGGCCAAAGCAGGGACGTTCTCTCTATGCCACTTTCCAACACACCACATTTACGCATTTTCATTACTCTGAGTTTATAATCTTAGAGATTACTGAGGAGCACTGTCACAATGCCACAGATTATTTAATTTCATATATTTATAGCTCCTTAATAGAACTCCTGGATACCCACTAAACTGTAACAGCACTCACAAACTGACACAGCCTTTTAAGATTTTGCTTTATTGCCATATTGGCTTTGTCCAGTTTACCTCATAGCACTGGGATGTTGCCGTTGCTTTTTGTACTCTCAGTACTGGTTCTTCAGTCTTCCATAGCCAACTCTTGCATGACAGTCAGCAAAAAGGACTATTTTTGGCAATTCATTAATGAATTCTAATATTATTGGAAAACCTAAACTGATGCCAAGTTAGCTTGAGTTCTCTTAGGCTTTGTAAAACAAATCGTTTCAGCAGAATAAAAAACAAGCCCAGCCCAAAATTTAAAAAAAGAAAGTATTTACAAGTAAATACTTTTTTACTTACCAAGTAAAAAACTTTTACAGTTACTTCATGAGCCCCTCTTAGGACACAAAATACCCAGAGCTCACAGCAATTACAGCTCTGCAATTATTTTAGGTCTCAAGTCAAATACTTAAGAAAACGGGAAAGACTAATATTTCAAGATTTTCTATCATGCAGACCAGGTTATCCCCTTACTTTGTTACATTTCAAAACAGAAGAGTTTGCTACAAAGATAAAAATCCTTCCTACCATGAACTACAGCTTTTACTTTAAAAGAATTGGCTAAAGACATCCAAGTCAAGAAGAACAAAAAAAAGAAGAAAAATACACTTGTGCATACAGTCATGAGGGGGAGACAGGTTTAGATACTTAATGGATTAACAGCAGATGACAGAAACATCACTCCTTGACAGGTAAATAAACAGAAAGTAAGTATCACAATACACTGGTATTTCAGTTAAAAAAAAAAAATCATTCATGTTTATGATCCTAACCAACTTTACCCTATTAATACCCCACTCACATTACTGGGAATTTTGGCAAAAGATCAGACTCTTCAAATATCCACAACTGGTTCAGAGTGTTCGTGTATCGAAAAACCGCAAATATCTTAAGTGTAAAAGCAAAGAATGCTAAACAATAGATAATGTTAAAGACATTTAAAATGCAGTAAGACAGCAACAGTGCTAACAGGAAGTCATTTAAGCATCTGTAGAATCCTAACGACTTGAGTGAGACTACGCAACAAGTTCCATTCTGATGGATGAGGTTGTCTCCTATTTATCCAGTTACAAAAATAAGTATCCCAACACACTTCAATCGACTGGATAAGTTTAACAGACCTGAAAGAGAAGCAGAATTCCTCCCTCCCATGGCTATTATGGTGCCTTAATACTGGCAGAGCCCTACAGCTGCCTTTATGAAGCTACTATTTTTGCTAGTTTACTGGAATTAAGTTTAATGATGCTACACTTCTGCATCTAATTACATGCCTTAAGACAGCCCATCCACAGTAGCTCTCAGGTTACCATCCCAGTCCCACACACTCTGGCACATGGTTAACTTTCCACTGTGAGTTTCAAGTTAAAACATGTGCAGCATTTGCAAGAGTAGGTCTAAAAGAACACCCTCTTTCTCTCCCTTAAACAAGTGGGGACCACCAGTTACATAACACATGGATTTTAAGGGTTATAGCTCCTATCTCTCTACACATGTATTGTATTTTCCAAGTTTTTATTTACCTTCCAGTCATGATTACTATTTTATTTATCCAATGACATATGCCTCCTCTTCCACCATTTCTTATCATTATTTGTTGCTTACTGTGACAAAGCATCTCTGTTTTAATATTGTCCTTATCAATCTCCTGTAAGTGGCCTGTAATTGATCACCACCATTTTTGTGTTTGTATGAAGTTTATCAATGTAATGAAACAGAGGTCAATAGATGATGGCTGCCTTTTTGTTTCTTTTGGTTAGCATTTTCCTTTCTTTAATGTCACAGGTATTTTTTTGATAAAAGGTCTTTTTAAAAATTCTAAGTGTTTGCTACTGTCTGCACACCAATTGGGGGCAACTTGAGTAGCTTTTCTGTTACAATTTATATACTGATTTTTAGCTCTCATTCTTAGAATAGGTGAAATTAAACTACTATAATGCTACTTTCAGCAGTTAATGACTAAGGTGTGTTACTACACATCAAGTTATCTGCACTAGAGACACTACATAAAACAGAAGGCAGATAAAACTGTAAGTACTTAATTTGTGAACTACTGCTCCCTCTTCCTATTCGTTTTTCTTTTAATATATCAAGCACAACACAGGTTATTTGGACAAGAGGTAAGGTGAAGTTACATAAGTTACAAGCTGAATCAATAACTACCACTAAAAGAAGATCTTGCTTCAGTTTTGTACCTGTTCTATTTACTCTGATGTCAAACTGTGCAACTCTTGTACCTTTAGCTGGCTTTGTGGGTTTCCCAAGAGCCAGTATGAAGCAAGGCCTACAATTGCACTCAAGAGTGGTAATTAGGGGAGAGCTAGCCTAAATCTGAGATAAATGCTTAATTAGAGAGTGGAAAAAGGCCTTAGCTGTAAATATGAGACAACGATATTTGTATGAGCTCTGTCATTAGTCAACATGTATTGGTATTCTTTGCTCTCAAGCACCTAAAGCTGACACTAACGTCAAACAGAGTTGTGTATATTCAAAAAATGTTGAAGGTCATGTTTAGGCAGAGGAAGCACCTGTCATTTATTATTTTTTACATGCAGAATTAGAAGTCTCCTTGCCTACTTTGCAAATTACAAACAAATATATAACTGCCCAAACACGGAGCACTTTGTGAGGTATTATCACCTGAATGCAAATACCCCTCTGATCACACAACAGAGGCCTCCAATTCCACCTTATTAACCTGAAAGCGAGATCCTGAATAATCACAATCCATGGCTGATCCAAAATTTAAGGGCCAAAGAGTGACACGAGGCAGACTGCACGAAAACTGAAAATCTGTAATAATTTAGAGATTAAGTAAACTATTTATTAAAAATCTGTACATGTGTTATGTACAATTATAGCTGATGACAGCTTTCTCATCTACTGCCAATTTAGTACTACAGACGTGCAGCACAGGCCACGGGGGTTCAAAGTGTGCAAAGGTGGCTGCCATTCAAATGCTGACAGAGCACGACCGCTGTCGCATCTCTTCCGTTTCCCCGACCTGCAAAACGAACACAACACCAACACTCCGTGAAAAGCATCACCAGAGGAGCAGCGGCGGCCGCGGAACGAGGCGGACCCTCTGCAGTCCCGGGCACAGGCCACGGCCGCACCTGCCGCGGGCCCCACGGCGGCGAGCCCGGGGCCGGCACCGCCGACAGCCGCTCCCCGGAGCCCCCCTGCCATGCGCTGCCCGGCTCGGCGCGCTCACCTGCACGCCCGTGTAGTTCTCGAAGAAGAAGAGCACCATGCTCTGGTAGATGGTGTAGAGCCGGTCATCCACCTCGCGGTAGAAGCGGGCGGGCAGCACGGCGGAGAGCAGGCGCCAGGCGCCCCAAGCCAGCACGTAGGTGGGCGCCGTGCCCATCATGACGGCGGCGGGCAGCACGTAGCGCATGGAGTATGTGTGCAGCACCAGCGACAGCAGCATCTTCCCGCTGCCCCCGGCCTCACCGGGACACCCACATGGGCGGCGCGCTCACACACAGCCCCGCGGCCCCGCCGCCCGCATCGCCCG